>LOEQ01000365.1:363546-376940 GCA_001685075.1 Bramus lutescens
CAGCGTTTATTTAAAACATGATTGACAGATTACAGACAATTCTCCTGCACCACACATACACACACAAACACACACACACACACACACACACACACACACAAAATCTCAGGTCTTCCCTGACCACTCAGCACCAGGGCAGCTTCTCCAGACCCAATCTTCTTTCCAGTCCTGTGCTCTATTTGCCACTTTGCCAGATAATCATGTGTTGTTGATCTGTTCTCACTCCTCCACACATGCCGGTTTCCTCCATGCCAGATGTGTTCCCATGGCAAAGCTCCCCCCCACACACACACACGTGCAATGACTAAAACAAGCTCTCGATATGGTAATCCTTTCTCAACCATTACTTGAATGTTAACATTCTCTTGTCATTTTATTGAATGTTCCTCATTTTTTTCTTCTCAAGTATTTTTTTTTGCTTTTTAAAATTATCTTTATTACTTTTACTCAAGAAATGTCTGCATATTCTGTGTTATTCACTACTTTAAATTTAATTTAATCTTTGACATTTTACAAATTGAGCATGACCTTCAGCAAGGGCGTGGGAAGGAGGCCTTCCGCAGCACCCTCTCTGCCGTTTTCACACACTGAGCACCAGTGTTTGCAGAGGTTATTAATCTGCCCTCTTCCTATCTCTCAAATTGATTAAATGATGGGAAAAAACATGATGTTAAAATTAAAAGAAGATATTTTAATACTTTGCAACTTGAAACTTTTGTCTAAAATAGTCTACTCAGATGCAAAGCAAGCAATCAGATTTAGATTTCCTCTTACCTCCACCTTTGAATCAGTCCCAGATAAATGGCAGAATATCAGAATAAAGACTTTGAAAAGCTTTAAGACTTAAGGTTGCTAGACAGAGTGAACCTGGGTCACCCCCTCTGAGTTGTTGGAAACAAGACGAAGTCAGATTTTTCCCTACCACGGTTTTGAAACGTCGTCAGCTGGCCCAACACGACAGAAATTCTCTCAGGGACAGGCTGTCTGGGCTTGGGAAAAGAGGCAAATGCAGCAGAGAAACCATCTGTAATTCCCTCTAAAAGTGCTGCATATCCTTCTCCGCTCCAGAGAGCAGAATTTACATTAACCAATGAACTTCACTGCTAAGGCTGCATTGGTCTAAGGCAGTGTGAAAGGGGTTCATGGAGCATCTACCATGCTGTGTTACCTGGGCTGGGCGTTCATGTCGCGAGTCCCCGTTCCTCAGATTCCCTAAGTTATCGCTCTCACTCAGCCTTTAATTTCCCCAAGTACGCATTGCAACCCATGTCAACTTATAACCAAAGGGTTGGAAGAACAAACCTCTTCGCGAGGTGTAAAACACGGACTGTCTGTTAGGTGGCGTAGTTGCTAAAGCAAGCGTGATAAGTGCTCTCAAAGGCCAGAAGGCGAGTGTTAAACAAGTAACGCAAAACTGGAAGAAATCTTTTAGGGGAAATGCCCTTGTTAGTTCCAGAAAAGAGGGCAGCTGTGCAGGTAGACAGAGGGTGCCAACAGCTGGTGCTCTGCTCCGTCCCATGCTCAGCTCTTCCTGAGGAAGCCTGAAAGGGAGGCAAGCCGTAAAACAGTAAAGCTACCTTGCAGGAAGGAGAGAATGAGAGCGCCCAGCATGTGACATGCTGATATGCTGGCAAAAGACGATGTAAAATAGAAGCTAAGGCATCACAAAGCAGGAGACTCGGGCGTGGTGGCTCAGCCTGCACTCCCAGCACTTGTGAGACTGAGACATAGGAATATCATGAGTTTGCTTTTGTTTTGCTTGGTTTCGAGACAGGGTTTCTCTGTGGCTTTGGAGCCTGTCCTGGAACTAGCTCTTGTCGACCAGGCTGGCCTCGAACTCACAGAGGTCCGCCTGCCTCTGTCTCCTGAGTGCTGGAATCTAAGGCATGCACCACCACCGCTGGGTTATGGAATATCATGAGTTTGAGGCCAGCCCAGGCGACACAGTGAATGCAAAGACAGTTTGAGCTAGTGAGAATCCCTGTTTAAAATGCAAATCGGAAAATTCTAAAAACTCAGTGTCAAACCCATATCAATGTTTGAATAATAACTTTGCATAAGGAAACCAATGAAGGGATATTTTTGGTGTATTTGAAGAAATAAATTTTGAATTTTAATATTGTATAGTATTTCCTTTCAGTGTGAAGCGCTCACACAGCAGGACCTTTATCCTTACTTCCTTTAAGGTTAGCTACAGTCCTGTGATTACACTGTCCCAGGAAATAGATAGTATAGACCACTGCCCGATCAAGCCCATCGATGTCAGATGTGACTCTCATGTCAACATTGACACTTGGGACAAATTTGGAGACTGTGAGTTGGAGGTAGCATTGATGTGCTCTCCTTTCTAGAGGCAAGCATTTTTGGTTTTTTGTATTTTTGTTTTTATGTGTGTGTGAGGCACCACGTCTTTTCTATTCTGCTGACATAAATTCTAGGACAGTCCAGGAGCCGTGATATCACCTTAATACAAAGAATTTTGTGTTCTGATGAAGGGTTGCTCAAAGAAGATGGAAGGTGTGTATTTACAAATGTGCACTTTATTCATCCGCTTTCAACAATCACAAAGCTGCAGAAAAACAGAGAACACAGTAATTATGCCTGGAGATTTTAGCCTATTCCACTTTAAACTGAGCATGAAGCAGACACAAAGCAGAGACATGATCAATAACCCTGAACTGTGGAGTATTGTGAACCCTGGTTAAACATTATGCCTAGCGGATAATGTTGACCCTTCTCAGGCACACAGATTACTTTAGGACGCGCACAAGTCCATTGAGAAGCTCTGGGTGGTCTCCAGTCAATATCTGACACACTGGGACGGAGATACACAGATCCTAATGCAGAAAATTAGATTTTAAACCCCAATACTTCTGCTCTCTTTCCACTTATCATTTATATCTACTTTAGGAATTACTTTTATACAAGCCTCATAAAGCTGGCTAGAAACTATGGCTTTTCAGAAAATATTGAACTAGACTGAGAGCAACTATCTCATGGAAAATTATACATCTCCCCCTAAGACTATCATAACCTACAGTTTAGGAAGGAGATAGTGTTTAGTGGGTATGTTAATTTCTTTAAGGGTTAATGACAAATCTTATTTTAATTAGTCTTAAGTTTTATATCTACAATTCTTCCTGGAAGAATACTTATGCAACCTAGGGTTTAAGGTGAAGCAGCATCATTTTACATAACATTTCCACATTTATGGCTGTTTTGAAATGTAATTGCAGAGAATTGAGCTAATCATGCACTTTCCCCCCACAGGACAGCATCATTTTACATCTAAATAAGAGCTCTCTGTTTTGTCTCTGTGTTTTCTTCAGTCCTGTTATCTAACTACATATCTTTTCCACTTTAACAAGCATTCAAGTGTGTTTATTTTGCATATTCTCCCTGTATATGGTCCCATAAAATCTTTATTATGTTATTTGTAGTTATCTTCATTTAAATCAACATGTCCATGCTTTGTTAATATAGTTCATATTAGGGGTGTCTTTAAGGTTCGTGTCCATTGGCATGAGTGTATTTACACGGTTGTGTTTAACAACTGCAGAACAAGCCTCACTGTGCTTCTGTTGGAGTTCCAGATTCTTCTGCTGACTCCCTTCACATGTGATTTGGACTACACATGCATTTATGTGTCTTCTGGAGGGCCTGAGTGAAGATGGCTACTCAAGATGAGGTGGGTTACAGAGTTTGAGTCTGTGAGAAGTGGCTAGGTACTTGACACTCCCTTATTGTCCACACCTAGCAAGCACCGTGCCCACATGTCTTACCAACAGTTAGCATCATCCAACTTTTTAAATAAGCAATCTTGTAGGTTTTAAGTAATTCCTCATTGATGTGGGATTCCCCTCTGTATGCTGTGAGTATGACTGGGTCATAAAGAAGCTGCTCTGCGCCTATTGCAGTGCAGAAAAGGGCAAGGTGGGAGTTCCAAGCAGATGGAGAAGGAGAGAGTAGATGGAGTCAAGGTGAAGCCGCTAGCCTGCTTTACTTCACTCAGGGCCTAGAATACTGCAGAAGCATCTATTTTCCAGTCTAATAAGGTCCAGTGAAGAAGCCAATTCAGCACTTCACCAGAGGGATGGGATACAGGAAATGTCCTACATAGGTGCTGAAAACTGAGAGAGCCAAAGGGAACAGAGAGATGGTTGTTGAACTTAGGTCTTCATGCTAATACTGCAAGCATTTTGCTGGCTGAAACATCTCCCCAGGCCTGTAAAAAGTCAATGACTGTCTCAAAACCTTTTTATTCCACTGCCATTGTTCTAGAATTTAGGCCAGAAGATGAATTTATTGCAGCCAGTGAGAAAGTACTGAGTACTAGGTGACTGAAGGCTTAAAAAATGTTTGGTGGTTAGGTTTTCCCTCTCCATTTCTGCTATCGCCTGGGAAAATGGCCTGTCTAACACCTGGCTTTGAAAATGATGAGGTCAGGTGATGTGAAGCCACCCCATCCAGTTTGTCCAAAGAAGACCCATCTTCATCACCCAACACAGACGGCTGCAGCTGTGTGAGGGAGTCCCATGGACCATGGAGCTACCATTTGGGCCTCATCTAGGTGAATGGAGACTCTCCTGTCAAGGATATTGGTCTGAGTAAAGCAAATGCTTTCTTTGCATAATTCCAGGATTTTATGGTTGTGTGCTGCACAGCCTTGTTTAAACATTGCAGATGAGAAAGCCTGATAAAACTTAAAATCGGGTAGGAATAAAAAATCCCTGCAGAATATAAACATCAACTCTAAAGAGTCCAAATCACACAGAGAAGGCTTTATAAAAATAAACAATTCAATTAGCAAGTGTGAAGATTAATTCATTTTGAAAATGTAAGAAAGTCTAAATATCACTCAAATAAAAGAGACTAAGGTAGCAACTAAGGTTAGATTCCTAAATTCTAGGAGGCACGTTAGACTCCATGAAGACAACCTGGTGAACTTGGTCAGCTACTTAGTACAGCAGTACAATTGCACACACTGATGTTAGGTAGTTACAAAACTCTTGGAGATTAAAAAAAAACAGAAAAAGTGAGTAGAAAACATTATGTCAATGGCTTAAAGAAGATATAAAAATCAAGTAAGCTATATTTATTGTAACATGATATGGAGTGCTTTATATTTCCTGTGTGTATCCTTAAAACAGCTTTATAAACACATCAGCAAAAATAACTTTATTCCTACACTCTCTCCTACTAGCCCAGGAAAGACTACAATTTGGAAAGGCGTTGGCAAAGAAAACTGAACAACTATGGGATATAAATGGAAAAATTAGGACATAGACAGAACAAGCCAATCCTATAATGCAAACCAGATGTCCTTCAGAGAGGTGTATAGGTACATTTCATGACTTGGTACAAACTGAGCATGATTTTTAAAGTAATGTTAAGATAAAGCTAATTTGAACGAAAAGTTGTACTTACTAACTTGCACTCACTGTCCTTAGGAACATTTAAAGGAATAGAACTATTTGAAAAAAGATACTATTTATGAAAGTACATTATTGGAACTAAAATCACCAGTGGTGAGTTACTCAGCAGAGCTCTCAGAGCAGGGAAGACATTTTAGCTACATAGTTTTTAATTATCTCTTTTATTTTTAGTCATGTTTGTTGTGCATGTACATGTGTGCGGGCATGTGTGTGGGCATGTGTATGAGAATGTGCACATAGGAGTGCAGGGACCCACCTTGTCCAGAAAAGGGCGCGAGATCCCCTGAATCTGGAGTTACAGGAGGTTATAACAAGCAGCTCAGCTTGCATGATTGGTACTGATCTCAGGTCCTTGGCAGAAGCTGTGTGAGCTCTTGACTGTTGAACCACCCCTCCACCCCTTAAACATATCAGTTCATCTTTGGTCTAAAACTTAATTATAAAGTGAATTTGTTTTACACATTATATTATTTTACAAATTCTATTATTTTGAGAGATAGGATTTATGATTTGGATAAGCATTCTCACTTTTCATTTTTCCAACTATTACTTAAAAGTTATGAGGAGTGTGCATCAGTGTTGCTATGATACACTACACATAACACATGTTTCCAATGTACACAGCACATCATTCTGATAAACTGTTCTCTTTATTGATATTTTGGACCTTCTTTATCTCTTCTGGATATTTTGGTTTTGAAGTTTGCTATTTCAGATATGAGACTATCTGTGCTAGCTTGATTATAGCTACCATTTCCTTGATCAGTTGATTTGTAACCATTGGCCCTATCTTTGTATATCTTTGATAGTTCAATGTGTTTCTTTAAGACAACAGGTAATTAGATACTGTCTTTTAATCAAGTTAGTTACCCTGGATCGCTTCATTGATTAGTTGATGGCATTTGTGTTTTGGGTTATTATTAATCCAGTCTGATATTTCCCATAATTGTCTTCTGGTTAGTCAAACTGATCAGTGTTTCTTCATCCCCTGAGTTAGTAACAGGGTCTGTTAGATTTCTGTCTTGTCTTTGCTATGTTCATCCTCTCATGAGATGAATTCTTTTCTGTCCTCTTGTGAAACAAATCCAGTGTGTTCTTCCAGAGAGAAATTCCAATGTTCACTCCTGACAGAATTCCTGTGTCTGATTTCTTCAGGCTTTGAGTTAAAACTGCATTTGCTGTGTTTTGGGAAACGCCCTATCTATTCTTAGCATCTAACAGAAGCTCTGAGGTAATTTCAATTAATAAAATAATGAACATACAGGTCTCAAAGATGGGATATAAATAGAAATAAACACACACACAAAAGGTGTTCAACAATCTTGGTCATCCGGCAAATGAAAATTGTAACTATACTAGAATTTCATCTCACCCCAGTCAAAGTGGCCATCATAGAGAAGACAAATAACAACAAACCTGGTAATTGTGTGGGGAGAAGGAAACCCTTATGCACACTGGGAGCGGGATGTAAATTAGTCTAACAAATGTCAACTCAATAGGGAGGTGTGTCAAAAAAATAAAAATGAATGGGCTTCCATACCATCCGGCTATACCCTCTGGGACTCTAAGTCAACCCCTATGGAGGAATGTTACAGCCAGCTTGTTGCAGGACTGTTCATCACGGAAGATGACAGGGAGCCAGAAGGAGGACTGGGGGAAGGAACAGGAGAAGTGGGGAGCAGAGAAAGGAGACAAAGGGAATCGCAGGATAAAGAGAAAAGAGGAAAAGCATGAAGGGGAGAAAATGGGATTCATATGAAACAATAGATGGTATACTTGAAAGAAATTAGTTATAAAACCCAACATTAGGTACAATGAATATATGTTAATTTGAAAGTCTTAAATCTTGCCTACGTTGCTGAAACACAACTCCACCAAGATAAACATTGTAGCTATCATAGAGAACTCTATCCATAAGGTGAAATGATTATTTTAGGATTATTATTATATTCTAGAGATATGCTAAAAACTTTGACTTTCTGATTACTGCAATCTTATATTAAAAACATAACTACAAGAATTACTTTTCCTCATAAATATTATACAATAATTACATAATTGCTACAATTACATATAATTTGTAACTGGTATCTAATGATATATCAATTTAAAATATATTTATTTTAAGAACAATACTTCTTAGAAACATCTCTCAAAGGTGCAATATAGGGTAGAAGAAGTTGTCTCCAGAACCATTTCTATAGTCATTAGAAATTAATTGCTTTGTAAATATCGTTAAACTATTTTTAATGATTCATGCGTACATATTGATACATATTGATTATGATACATCTTGCTCATATCCATCCGTGATCTCCAACTGCCCCGGGGTTACCTATCACATCTCTCTTCTCTACGATATTTTCAATGTGTTTGTTTCCTACCCACTGAGTCTGATTGGTGCAGACCATAGGTGCATGGATAGGTGCCATCCACTGGTGTGGCCACACTTCCACAGAAAAGCAGTCACTAACTGCCAATACCTCCTCAGTTGTGGGTGAGACCTCAGAAAGCTCTTCAGTTCATATTAGAATTCATAACTGGCCAGACCTTGTATGAGTCTTTTGAGATTTGCTCGCTGTTATGAATTCATATGTGCCAGAATCATGCCTTGGCCAAAGGATCGCATTTCACAACGGCCTTTCACATCCTCCAGCTCTTCCACTATTTCAGCCCCGCCCCCCTTTCTGAGCCTTGGAGGAGGCATTGGTCTAGGTGAGCTATGTTGTCTGAGAGCTCACAGGCACTATTCCAACATTTCCAACAGTAGAGTGTCTCTACATTAGCCACTGCCCACTGAACCTAGGCGCGTCTCTGTCCAGAGTTATGAACATAAACATTAATTTGCACAGATCTATGTCTACAAGGATTAATATTTAAAGGACAGTTTGACAACATGACTATTTAGAAAAACAATACCAAAAGGTAGGTCATATCCAGCATTGGACCCTGGATGCTGTAACCAGGCTACCAGAAAAGATGTGTCTACTGGTGCCATATTCACAAGACTTTATAGAGATAACCAACTGGTTGTATTTGAGGTGCCCTCCACATAAAAGGTTTCATGCCTACTACAGTAAACATGGTCAAAAACCATATCTAGGGAATTTGTTTTGTATAATAAACATTGCTTATTCAATTTAGTTTAAATTAAAAATGAAAATTCATTTTAGAGAAAATGGTATTCTATAGAAGGGAAGAACTTGGAATGGCGCCAGTTTTTCTAAGCAAACACACTCCCACACTGGATCACACACACCTCCAGCCCTGGAAGCAACCTATGAGGATTAGAAACAATACCTGTGACATCAGTCAACAGGCAAGGCGTCCAGGAACTCTTTGGGGCCAGGGGATAACTCGTCTCTGGTCTCTGATTCGCTGAATTCCTATTTCCACAGTTGCTCTCTGTACTGGAATCTTATGAGCCGTCATGCATGAGGAGATGGCCAACTGAGTTAAGGATTTCCATAAGGATGTTTGTTGCAGCATAGGGAAGGCTTACTGTCTATGATGGCTTTTCTTGGTTGTCAACGTGGCTAATCTGGAATTAACTAAAACCCAAGCAGCTGGGTACACCTCTCAAAGATTTTTGATTGAATCATTGAACATGGAAAGATTCACCCTAAATCTGCATCTTTTCTGGCGGGATGATCCATCTTAAATCTGAGCCATGCCATCTGCTGGCAGCCTATATAAAGTACATGAAAGACGGAAGTTCTTGATCTTTGCCTGCTTGCCTTCACTCTCAGTGGCAAATTTTCTTCTTTCGCTAGAATTCGAGGTTTCTTCTTCAGAATTGCAGGACTCACTGAAAACCAACTGCGATGTCCACCCACAAGGATTCAACAACAATTGGACCCATGCACTTTCCCTCAGGAGACGCCATTGTTGCAACGGTTGGAGTGGTGACCACGATCAATCTCCTGGCCATCTAGTATGCATCCACAGAGAGCATGATATCTTTACAGGCATGGCTTCATGTGGGAGGCTCCTAGAGAATCTCAGTATCAGTTTCATGAAATTTGAAATGATGAAAAAGGCCCTGTAGGCTGAAGTGGATTCTAGAGCTGGGGGTAGATAGGATAGATCTTGAGTCCACCTCCTTGTTATTTAAAACCGGAAAGAATTATTCCTATGCACTGTCTACTTACACATATTTCCCCCTTTTTTAATTTCAAGACTTCAGAGAATTTGGTTGATAGACCAAATATTTATTATTTCAAAATCAACATTTCCACAGTGTCAGCAAATCTGCGATTGATAATTACAAGGCTGTGCTCTTCCTTTTCTCATTGGTAACTAAAAAGATTATAGTCCTTTCCATTAACCAGGAAACAAAGCAGAAAATGGACCGTACCTACTTGATTATTTCCCCCTGGAACTGGCTTTTGCAATGAACCTCAAATCGTCCTTTTTCCAGGCACCAGTCACTTGGGTTTCCTGGCAACCGTCACTTGGGTTTCCAGGTATTTTGAAGTCTAGATGGGAAAATTCCTACAAGGCAGTCCCATGCAGCCGCAGGATGCATCCAACTGCCACTCCCAGGCTAGCCCTCTCCCCTACAAGACAAGAACAATCGTGTCAGCCTTGGATTTGCTCATCTGCCTTGTTGAAAGCATGTAAGCTGTTTTGATTTTATGATAATTTCCAAAAGCAAAGAAGAAAGTGTGTTGCCAAGGAGACTTATGGTGCTGTAGAGAGGAAAGAGGAGCAACGGTACCTGTGTCTGTGCATCTGGTATGTTTTCTGCCCTTCCACACCCACGCACCCACACACCCACACACCCACGCACCCATGCACCCACAGTTCCTGTCCTTCTGCACCTACACACCCATGCATCTTCAGTTCCTGCCCATCCACACCCACACCCACGCACCCACGCACCCACACACCCACAGAAATTCACAGAAGCTTCCCAGAAAGATCAAGATAGCATGAAGACATTGCTCAATTATCCATGATCCTCAGATCAGGTTTTAGGCAAACTCATCGCCACCCAGCAAACTTGACATATGCTTTAAGCAATTTCTTTGACGGCAATAAGAAAACTACCAGGATGAGCAAACAGCCGTTACAATTTTCACTGTCCGTGTGGAAGATAATTTCCTCAATGTCATGGAAACATGGCAAGGATTGCGGGAGAAGCCTATTGGTTTTCACAAGAGGAAGTCGGTCATTGGAGAAACAGCATATTTGCTGAGTCAGCTTTACCACACTCATTCATTCTCTCAGGAAGAGCATTGCGAGCCCTCATCCCAATAGCTCGGCTAGTGTATTGACAGTAAGCTTATCACCGTTCCTAGTTCTCTAACTGCACGCTACTTGACTTTACACTGTTTAGTAATTCTCAATAGAGTTTCTCAAAAAATAAGTCACTAGCCACATCCAGAATTGAGTAGACCACATGCCCGAGGCACTCAGCCACTCAGCCATCCTCCTCACAGGAACTCGTGGTGCTAAAAGAACACGCACATGATACCGTATATGATAGATACCCATGCCCTTCACAAAGAGACTCCCCTGAGGACTTTAAATCACCAGCTTCTTAACGGTAGGCAAATACCTCAAAGGCACTAGACTGAATCTTCAAGGACCAAATTCTATTTTAAACTTGGCAATGTTTTTAAAAAAGAAAATACACCTGTAGCCTGAAAAAAGTAATTAGCTGGAAAATATGACTGAACTATTTAGTGACTGCATACATTAAAATATATGTGGAGTGGCTGATGTCTTTGCTCTGAAGGTATGCAAGGCATCAGAGTACTGTCTGAAATACATGGAGCCCTCATGACGAATCTCTCCTATGGCAAGGATTGAAATCACTGTGGGTGTGTCTTAACTTGAGGCGTGGAAACCGTGTCAGCTCTAGTTGACGAGACTAAGGTGCCTCACTCAGGCGCTCCAGAAGCCTCGTGCAGACGAGGATAGCTAAGCAGGAAGGTGCACATCTTAAATCTGCAAATTACACGGCGATGCTAAAAGTTCTGCAAAGCTCTGGTTCTTGTCTTATGGGTCAGTGTTTCAACTTATCCACTCATAACCCGTGTGCCAGCAGTGACAAGGCTAGCTATTCTTCAACAGTGTGACATTTATCACCGAGTTTCAAAGAACGTCATAAGCTTGTTCTTTTTGAAAATTCTACTTGACAAGTGATGATTGCTCATATTCTAAGGATTAAATGGGATTCTCTGACTATAGTTAATAAGGATGTAATGCTTGTAAGTTGCCTTTTTATTGTTGAGTTTTGAGATAGAGTCTCATATAGCTGAGACTGTCCTTTGACTCACTATGTAGACCAGGCTAGCTCTGAACTCAAGATTACAGCATATAGGAGCGCTGGGTTCAAGTCTTTTATTCCATGGCATCATTACATTTTTATCCTTTTAGGTTATTTTTAGATTGGTGCTTTATGTTGAATATTCTTTGTCTAGAGTACTCCAGATTGTCATCTAATACCTGGTCAAGTATCATCCTTCCCACCTAAGCAGACTTAGATTTTTCAGTCCTTAGTATGTGAACATCTAGCAGATGTTATTACTGTATGCTCTCTAGAACATGATTTCACCTAAGCCTCTGAGATTTCATTATTTATCTTTTATAGAAGCACATACTTTCTTATATATTTATCATTAATTTCTCTTATTGGACTTTTGGCTAAAATCAATTGCAGTATCTACCATTTAATTAGCAATGTTTTAGACACAGAAGACACTGATATGAGAAAGACAAATAAATGGCCTCGTGTCTCCGAGTTTTTGATGCAGAAGATGGGCAAAAGAGGAAGTGGTGATCAGCCCTGCAATGAAAGCATAGAAAGACCAGACCGGTGTGGCAATTAGCACGGGAGCTCCGTGGCTTCTTCCTGTAGCTGTGACAAATGACACTCACCAAAGCAACTAAAGCAGGCAGGCTCTACTTAGCCTATAGCTTCAGTTACAGCCCCTCGTGGGAGGAAAGCGACAAAGGAAAGCAGAGAGAAATGCATGCATTCAGGCTTGTGCTCAATTTATCTGCTCCAGTTTAAACAACCCTGGATCCCCAGTCAGGGATGGTCCCACCCATCCTTTCAGGCATTCCCATGTAATCAATCTCCTCCAGATATCCCTAGAGGTTAGCTTTAATCTAGACACCCTTCACAGTTGGCTAGTACAGGAGGGAAGGGCTGAGGAGCCATGTTGACCCAGAGACCTGTGAAGGTCGAGAATAAACTCATCATTTCTACCGCTTTCCTGAGCTCTCTGAAATGTCGGCCCTCACATTGTCTCACGCATGGCTGCTCACAAAGGAGTCTGAAGAAAAGTTAAAATATTAATCTCATGTCAAAATGTCTTTCTGTGAAAGATGAGTGTGTTAAGGATTGTGAGATCTGTATTTGGCAAAAGATCCCTCAAAGTTGAAATAATTACATATAAATTTGTCTAAATCAAACTTGGTTTAACGTGCTATGCTTCATTTTAGTCAGTTTTGTATTTAATTAGGTAATGAACATGTCTGATCATTTTGCAACATTTTTACAGATTGCTGATTATAGCTGATAAATGAGCATTGTACTATGAATCTTTAATTTCTTGCTCATAACAATGGGAACTACATATTTTCATAAAATAATTTACAGCGGCAAAGCTATGCAAATTGCTTTTCTCTTGTGGTTTATCGCTACGCTTTGACACTCTGTTCTCACAGTGTTTTCTTTCACACCCGTCACACTTACGGCTCACACTCGCAGCACGAGTGATTTCTCACGTACCAGCTGGTTCCTGATGAGGGGATGGATGTCTGCACTTTTAGTTCCTTCTTCAAAGTGGATCATGAAGGAAAAAGAAGCCGGTAATAGCAACACTCATATTCTTCTAATCTGAAACTTGCATTCCTATGTAAGATGTGTCCATTTAGAGAATTACCATATATAGATGATGATGATGATGATGATGATAGATAGATAGATAGATAGATAGATAG
>LOEQ01000365.1:377067-387216 GCA_001685075.1 Bramus lutescens
GATAGATAGATGATTGATAGATAGATAGATAGATAGATAGATAGATAGATAGATAGATAGATATAATAGATAGATAGGTGTGTGTATATAAATTAGGATTAGTTTAGTTTAAGAATTTAATATATGATATTAAAGTGATGTTACACTTTTATCAAAAACTCATTGGTAAAAACATATCAAAATAATAATAATCTTGGGAAGCTAATTGAGTAAGAAGAAATAGGAGGCATACATTAGACACACAAACACATATTCTCACTTCCAGTGAGGTGAGGAATACAATGAATCTGAGAGGATCCTTCCCCACCTCACTGAAGGGTTGGCCCTCCTGGGAGAAGCTGATTGCACAGTGAAACTCCCCCTGATGAAAAGTTCACTAATGACGTGAACATCAGTTCCCAGGGTGGGTTCCTTGATGGTAGCACACACAGCTAACACATCAGCAATGCCAATCACTCTTCTGCAAAAAGCCACCAAAGAGCTGTTAGGAGTGGGGTTGGACCGATGTTTCTGAATAGTCAAAGATGGCTGTGAATTTTGCCACATCAGCTGTACAGTGAAGTAAACATAGCATGAGGAATAAAGAGGTCCCGAGATGTGAGGATAAAGTGACTTGGCTTTCCTCCTACGACAGACTTCCCGCCGTAGGAGAGGCTGGCAACTCTAAGATCAAGGGTCGAACAAATTGAGAATCTAAAGGGAATGTAGTTGCTTTGTAGAATCTATTTCTCATTTTCTTGCTATGTAGCCAAGGTTAGCCTAGTATTTATGATCCTCCCGCCTCAGCATCCTGAGCACTGAGGTTAGAGGTGTGCCCCACTGAACCCAACTGAGGTCTATCTTATCACTCGGTCACCAACACCACATTGAACAGGAGCTCGGGGCTTTTGCACAGGAGCACAAATCACATCCATGATCTCATCACCTACCAATGGCTCCTAGTGTCAATACCATCACCTTAGATGCTAGCAAAAATTTCAATGTACGAATTTGAGAGGACATAGATTTTCATAAACAGGGAGTGGTGTATAATTATCTATGCTCTGCCTTCTTTCTAGCCTTTTTCTTATTAACCTTTACGTTTTAGCTTAGCCTAGAGATATTTGCTAAGGAAAGACATATTTCCTTTTTAGTCAGAGACCTTGAAACAGAAAGCATAGAAATTTAAAACGAAGGAAAAGGAATATAAGGAATAGCCAAGAAAATATCAAATAGTATCAAAAATCTTTAATAAAATTTATTTTTTAAATCAGTTTAGATGCTTGTATCACAAACACAATAAGTCTGTCCAACCTTGAGTAAAAGAACTGTATTTTCTTTAAAAAACCAAAGCCTCACTTTTCATACATAAACACTTTTAAATGCTGTCAATCATAATAAATTATAGAAGAGCACATGTCTCCACATATTTTTAAGTAATAAAGACATCTTTATCTCACAGTCTTTTAGTCTGAGTGCCTAAACGTTATATTATCCAATTTCTCTCACTCTCTCTCTCTTGGTTTGAGAGTTTCTCTGTGTTGTCTTGGTTGTCCTGGAACTCACTCTGTAGACCAGACTAGCCTCAAACTCAGATATCTGCCTGCCCCTACCTCCCAAATTCTGGGATTAAATGCGTGTACCACTACCACCTGGCTTGTTATCTACTTTGTAATATATACTTATATTTATTGTTGTAGTTCTTATGCTGTATATTTTTATTTAATGTTTATATGTATCTTTGATATTACAGATATAAAATTTAAAGAATTAATGAATAAAATCCTCTGCTGTTAAAAATAAAAAAAGACATCTATAACATAGTTTTTTCACTAGTTATCTGAATTCAGGAGTAATTTTGGAAACTCAAAACCACACTAATCACTGTTATTTTAAAGTTAAGTGCCCTACACAGGCTCATGTATATGAACATGTGGTACCCACCCATCTGGCAGCTTCTGTGGGGAGGTCTTGTCATCTTTCAGTCATAAGACGTAGCTGGCAGAAGTGGGGTATAGGTGAGGTCTTCAGTGTTATAGGTCCTAGGGACCCAAGCTTTTAATATATGCCATTCAAGCTCCCCACTAAAGCACCTTTGAATGAATATTCTTTACCTCCTAAGCTCCTGTGTAGTGATGTAAGGATTCCATATGTGGAAAACAGCAGGTCTGTTGTAGTTTATATGTAAACAAGAGGGGGCAACGAAAAAAACAAAATAGAGAGGCTACTCGGGGGCTGTAGTTCATCACTGACCTTTCTTTATTAAGTCAAATATTTACACATGATAGTCACACAGAATTCCTCAAAGGAGATGGTGATGCGTTCATCTGAAATTCATGGGTATTCTTTAAGGGTAAAGGTAAAAACTGGCCTCTTCTTTGCCAAGTTCTCTTTCTAACTAAAATACAAAGTGAAATAAATAACATACCCACAAAACTTGCCCATGGAAATGCATTTCTATCTGATTGACCTTGTGTCTGGGTTTTTATTTTAATCTATTTTTTAAATGGCATTATTTTTTCTACTAAGTAGCATTTTGTTGAGATACTCTCCTATTTGAAGAGTTTTTTTCTTATCCTCGATGACCTGCAATTGTACTCTTTGAATGCAGCTCACTTTAAAATGTTCTGCTTAACAGGAAATAGAAAAGAATTGAAGAAAACCCAAACAAACAAGGGACATTAGTCGCAGATTTGTCCCCCATGTTTCATGTTTGCTGTTGTTTGCATTCAAGTTTGAATACCTTCCTGCACAAGTTCTTCAAATACAAAAAAAACTGTTATACATCATAGGAGTTCATATTGGCAGAAGGCATCCTTGTAATGATGACAGAAAACCAAGTCTGAAATCTACACCGCTAACAGAAAGAAAGAACACATTCTGCTGAATCCAGCAACCGGCCTTTAGGGCTGGAAAGATGGCTCAGGAGGTGAAACATTTACCATGAAAGTATGAGGACGTGGGTTCAAATTCCCAGAAAACATTTAAAGTTGGTTCAGGTGAGCAGTCTTCCTGTCGTGAGATAGGTAGCAAAGACCAGAGAAGCCCTAGAGCCTTGGAGGTCTAGCAGCCTTGTTTATGCAGCAAAGAACAGAGAAGAGAGTGATCCTGTCTCAAATATGGGAGAAGGCAAGAAACAACACTGTTGGCGGGAGGCTGCTGGTTTGTTTCCCGGCTGCTCAGACCCAATAAACACACAGAAACTATATTAATTTCAATACTGTTTGGCCAATAGCTTAAGCGTATTTCTAGCTAGCTCTTACATCTTAAATCAACCCATCTCTATTAATCTGTGTATTGCCATGTGGCTATGGCTTACAGGCAAGGTTCCAGCACATATGTTTGTGGCTGCGGTTACATGGCTTCTCACCAATTCTGCCTACTCTCTCTCTATCTCTTCCAGTCTGGCTATATTATGTTAAGACATTGTCCAAAAGCTGCTTCTTTATTAATCAATAAAAGCACCACATATACAGAAGGACTTCCCACATCACAACACCCTCTGATCTCTACATGCCAATGGGTACACACACACACACACACACACACACACACACACACACACACACACTTTGCTTCCTGGGATACTGTTTTTAAAAAGAAGATCCTTATATTTTAAAACGTGGTCACCTGTTGGTAGAACTGTTTGGAAGGATTAGGAGGTATGGTCTTGTTGGAGGAAGATTGTCACTTCTTTGGGGGTTGGCTTTGAGAGTGAAAAAGTTCATTCCATTCTCAGCTCTCTCTCTCTCTCTCTCTCTCTCTGCTTTCCACTTGTGGATCAGTTCTAAGCTCTCAGCTACTGTTCCAATGCCGTGCCTGCTCACCATAATGATCACAGATGCTCTCTGCAATTGTGAGGCCCTGGTAAAGGTTTTCTTCTATAAGTTGCCTCAACCACAGTGTCTCTTCACACAACAGAACAGCAAATTTTACAGACTCATACAGAGAATGGTAGGTTTTAAAAGTAGGTATCAGTAGCCCCAAATCCACATCTATTACCAATAAATTTATAATAAATGTAATTTTTAAATTGATGCAATCATATTTGATACTACTGGAAAATGCACCTAAAACATAATAAGACACAAGAGTGGAGAATATTATTATATTATATTATATTTTACTTATATTACAAACATCAAGGGAGCCAATTCCTGAGTTATAAAGAATTCTCACACATGAACAACCAAACATCATTTTAATGGATGAAGAAAGCCTTCACAAGGAAAGAGTTACACATGACACAGAAAAATGCAAGAAAGTACCCAGTATCTTAATAAATAGATGCAATTCATAGATTTATCTAGACATAAAAAGTTGAAAAGCTTATCTATTTAGATCCTGGATACACCTGGAAGCTGGGTACAGGACGGTATAATTGCTGTGAGTTCACTCTCCTTATTAAGACTGAGTTCATGTTCACTAAGCTAAGCACAGATATTTACTGTGCCCAGAGCCTCTATTCTTTATTATACAGACACCCACCAGAGTGTCCTATATATACATGCTAAAAGGTGTGTAAAGATTATTCATATTAGTAGTAGTCATGACACCTAAATATTAGAAAGGATGACATTAAATTAGGCTTGCAGCTTTCATTATATCCTAAGGTCCATAGAAAGCGGTAACTTAGTATGCCACCAAGCAGTAACCCAACTGTAAACAGTATCTTTATAAACCATCACTGTGCCTACGTGTTGCCAACCAAGTTCCAGCTGATCACAGGCTGCCATGACTTGATACCTCCATAAAGCACATGCCTCATCATGCATGGCAAAATAAAGCAAACATTGAGCAGCTGTAATCCACTCCTATTCCTGCCTATAAATGCTGCCTGTCCTGTTACTGGGAGGATCTCTGAAATGCTCTTGCTGAAGGTACTCTCTGATTCATGAATCAGTCTTTGCTAAGATAAAAGCTGCTAAATTTAATTTGCCTAAAACTTCTCTTTTAACACAACCTAACAGTCTAGCAGTAGTAGAACATATTCAGGATGGTGCTTGTGGTGCAGAGATGGCCCACCAAT
The DNA here is from genome assembly GCA_001685075.1 of Bramus lutescens. Lineage (NCBI taxonomy): Eukaryota > Metazoa > Chordata > Mammalia > Rodentia > Cricetidae > Bramus > Bramus lutescens. Next base: position 382,076 of record LOEQ01000365.1, read on the forward strand.
GACTGCATATGATAACACACTTAGATCACATATAGTGACTCAGAGACTAGACAGGAAAGATCACACTGTCCAGTCCCATTTCTATCAAATGCAAAGAAGGACTAAATTCACCTCAACTGTGATGGGTCAGAATACTAAGTGCTTTCCAAAGGAAAGGTGTCATAAGCCACCGTTTGGAGTGACTTGTGTTGTGGTTCAGCTGTGCCAGGTTCGTGTGTTCCAGGGTAGGAGCATGTGTATCAGAATCATCAAGTAGGAGGAACAGAGATATGAAAGAAAGACAGAGACATAGGGTCGTACCAGGAGGACAACACAGTGTTTGCGGAATACACCCAACATTTATTTTCCATATGTTTTTATACCCGACATAAAAGGAGGGGGAGGAAGGCAAAAGACTGCTTTAACATGACACAAAGGCCAAGCAGAACAGTTGCTTGCTTCAGTACTTGAGACATCGAGCCATTATTTCCCGAGTAAAACATTTGCTGTCTCAGGCGGGCTATATACAGTGAAAACACCCTAGGCCAAGTATCCTGTAGGCAGCCACTCCCTATGTCAAACCTATTTTAAATGAAGGAGCAGGAGTAGGCTTGAATTCTCTGACCTTTAGCCAGGCTGTAGTGGATTCACTTCTACGGGCCATCTTAATGTCCAAAACACCAAGTAATCACACCCTAGGTCAGGGTGTGCAGCCATACCTGTTGTCAATAACTTCAAAGAAGCAAAAATAAGCTCAAAATTCTCTGATCTCCAGTCAAGGTGGAACAGGCTCACATCTGTGGGTCCCCAAAGAATGGTCGTTTATTAGAAGAAAGAATAGAAGAGGCTTGTACACATCTGAGTACCGTTTCTGATACCTTTGTACATGCATGCGAGGGGTTTTAAACAAGCGAAGCTACAGAATGGGATATGGACAGTTGGTAAGCAGGGAATTTCCATAAAATACAATCAAAACCAACAATAAATGGTAGACTCATATGAAGCCCTTACTAATTCCTAAACTATAAAATAGGCCTCTAATGAAAGACTATACCAAGTCAGACCTGTTTAAGCTCAGCCTCTAAGTTCTGGCGGTCAAGCTAACAGGAATGACTCCCGAGTGCAGGCAGACAGGCTCTTAGGGAATGTGTAGATTTGAGAACAGAACACAAAACATCTGCTTGCAAGGGGCTGTAGCTCCCGGCTCCATGTTCACAAAGCCTTATCCTGCAAACACCAGCTTACCAGATACAAGCACAGGCCTCAGTAACATGGTGAGGTCTAGCTCACAAACATGAGAACTCTGTAGCCATGCCCCGTATATAGATAGGCCTTACCCCACATCTTAACTGATGAGAACAAGTGAGAGAAGCTTTGTGTTGATCTTGGAAAATTAAGCAATATCATTAAGTCACAGTTCTGCCAGAAACCCTTCATGGAGAGGTTTCCCCAGCCACTCAGAATCCTTTCCCAGAAACATTGCCCCTCTTTCTTTTTCTGTGTTCTACTTTTCTCCAATCAAATTGATGAAGGTTATGGAAGTCTAGTTAGGTAATGGCCACGGATGCCATGTGTGTACAGAGTTAAGCAAAGTGTTTTTATTTAATTCAGTTTACCAAATATCAATACATATCCACTGTATACTAAATAGACAAAACTTTGCTATAATAAGGGTTTTGCCCTGTGGATTTTATTAATTTATCTATTGTTTCATTCAACTGTTCCCTGGGAGGCTGAATTTTCTTCATTGCAATATTTTTCAGGGTTTCTAGTTTCAATAACCTGATGTTTCAGGTCCAACAAAGCCATTTCCAATGTGACAGTCTCAAGAGAAGGAAAATTAAACCTCTGAACTTTTGTTTCAGAACTCGTCTCTCTTCAAAGCCTATAAAGCGCAGGGCTGCCCTGTTTCGTTGGCCACTTTCTTGCCCTCTTGAAGGGAAAGGATAAGAGCACTATGTTTGCTCAATTATTCAGCACCTCATCCTGAGAAAGCTCTCAGTATGGGCTGGAGAGATGGCTCAAGGGTAAATCAATCAAGCAATGCATAGGTGTGAGGACTGGACTTGGGTTTCCACACAATACTATGTGCTATAGCAATATCTGGAATTCCAGTTGCTCCTATTAGGAGGTGGCTCAAAGCAGCTAGCCTGGCATGCACAGTTTCCATCTGCCATGACACCCTGTACTAAACAAGGTGGAAAGATGATTGACATATGAGGTTGTCCTCTGGTAACATACATTCCTGCAAGGAGATACATACATATATAAAAATTCATACATACATACACACAGAGATAAACACATGCACATGAGCACACACAATAAGTAAACAAACAAACAAACCATAACAACAAAAAGTTTGCCCTTTTGTAAGTGAGCAAGTTACTCTGACACAATTCATGAGCGGTTTGGAACCTGGCAGAAGAAAGCCTCCTGGATCAGAGACACAGGGCTCAACACGCCTACAGCTCACAGCAAGCAGCCTGAGTTTTACTGTGCTTTCTTTTCCTCTCATCCCAGCTCCCACGGGGGTAGCAGAAACAGACCAGCACTGATACCTACACAGAGTGTTCCCCATGAATGGGAACGAATTTTTTTCTATTTGCCGGTGTGTGATGGCCTTTTGCTCTAGAGAGACAAACTGGGTAGTAAGCAAACCTGAAGAGAGATGGCACTTTTGCAGGGGCAGGGTTGCTCCACAGACATTAAAAGATGTTCAGAACAGGAGGGACATTATGGCCTCCTCATGAGATACAAACCATAAGAGACCTGAGAAAACAGTCTCCCAACACTGCAAAGAATATTTAGAAAAGAAAAACCATCTAGCTGACCTAGGTGTAAGTTCACTCAAGTTCTCCAAATAATAAGTAAAAAATGAAAGAAAACTTGTTTGGTTGGAGTGATTATTTTGCGTTTGACAGCTCTTTGTTTCTAAGGGGTGAGTCCAGGAGCTTGGTGTAGAGCAAGCTTAGGTATAAAACAGAACTCCCGCCTGGGTGAAGATATGTGTGATGGGCTTGGCTTGATTCCTCCCACTTCTCAGTGTCTTTCCCCTTAACCTTCAATAGAAAAGTTACTCGGTACAAACATACTAGGTTCTAGGCAGAGACTGTAGAATAAAAGCAAAGATTTGTTGTGACTAAGAGTGTTTGCTTGAGGGCTGATGGAAGATATTGAACGTCTATCTATGCAACCCCTACAATATTCAGCTAAAATCCCTCAGGCCTTCTAGGTTCAGCAGAGGAAGACCCTTCTGCCTGACAGAGCCCTCATGTTTATGAAATAGAACTCACCAAGTTACCGAGGCCTATGCTTATACCTTGTAAGCTGGTGTTCATTGAACAAGGTTTTGCGAACACACAGTCAGGGGTCATGGCTCTTCCAAGCAGGTGGTTTGTACTGTTTCCAAATCTGCATATTTCCTAAGGATCTACTTGCCTGTGCTCAGGGAACATTCCTATTAGTTCTGTAAAGATCATGTGTTATAAAAGTAGGCCTCACAGAATCAAGCGTTCAAACTCGGCCTAGTAGAAAGTGGCCCCTTCCAGCCAGTCAAGTGTACCAACAGGGAGGTAGCGAAATGTCAAGAGGGCAGTCTTGGAGTAAGATATCCACCATTAAACCTTAGACTTGTTAAACACTTTGTAATGATGGTTTGGTGAAATAATCTCTTCAACCATTCAGGTTCACTTATTCTTCCAAACCTAAAGGACATGAATGTCAGCACCAGAGGACTGACTGGGACAGGCATGAAATCTTCATGTTCTGGGGTCTCTATTCTCCCTTAGATGCCGAGGGCCTTAACAGCCACACCCTTGAGCAATCTGGGAGCTGAGCTTGGATGGAATGTGCCTCAGGGACACCAGCCTTTGCTTCTCTGACTTTTTCTCCTTTTCTCTGCACAGTGTTTCTTCTTTCTCTGCCTTAGGCCTGCGTGCCTGAGCTTGATTCAGCCAGGAGGACCTAGAAACTGGTGGCGGTAACCTTGGAAGCTGTCTGTGCTGCTCCAGCGCACAGCTGGATTCTTTCCACGCATGCTCTCTCTCTCTTCCCATCCTCTCCACGGGCCTCTGGAACAAAACCTGCTTCCTGAACTTCACCAACAGTGGCCCATATTAAGTCATTGGTGTGCATCTTCGTTTTAATTATGTTATTCACAGAAACATTAGGCTCTTTTCAGAGTGCAAAGGCTCGTTCTTTTAAAAAAGGTGGCGATAGCCTGGGTTGTGTGAAAGGCTATAAATGAGGTTGCTTGATCTGCTTCCTTCACCTCCCTGCCAAGAGCCAAGGCTGGGAACTGCTCATTAAAAGGCCTCCTGAATAAGAAAGATGGCTTTACCCTGGGCTTTTCTTCCTCTTCTCCATTTATAGAAAGTGTATTTACTTCACTCACATCTCAGTGTTGATGAATATGAGAGAGGGGGAAGGCAGAATAAAGAGAAGGAAAGAGAGAGAGAAAGAGAGAGAAAGGGCAAGGAAGAGGAGTGTGGAGAGAAAAGGGAAGGGGGAGGGAGGAACAGAGGGGGCCAGGGAAGGAGCGGGGTTAGGGGTGGAAGAAGAGAAGGGAGAAAGAGAAAGATGGAAACAAAATGAAATTCATAGGAAAGATTAAAATTCAAACCATGTCTTATCAAAGTGGAATCTGAATTCACCAAGGCAATTTTCTGTTAAGAGATTGGAGGTGACCCTGAAAGTCACTCAAAATTTGCTTCACTTTGCAAGTGAGGAACTCAAAACCTGAAAGGTCACAAAAGGAACAAGAGGCAAAGCTTGGGACAAAACAGAATCAGGACACTGCCAGGACTGGAGATTTCCCTTTTATTGCGGTCCAGCAAGGGGCAGGCCCTTTTGCTCTGAGTTCCACAAAGGTTTGATTTTACTCTAAAGAAATTAGAATGAGATTCCAGAGTGACCAAGTCCTAAGTCACCTGCTTCCCTAGGAACAGATAAGACGGCTAAGAAAGGAAGAACAGTCACAAGGGGGAACATTTGTTAGGAAGTAAGCAGGCACTTCATATGGCCAAGATGGAGGAATAGGAACCTCTGAGTCGATTCCAACATTCCTCTGAAAGCAGATAGGGATGCTGATTGGGTTGGCCCAACCCACCATGAAAAACAAAGGAAAAAAAAATCTTCTCAGCTGCTTCGTGATGCACTGG
>LOEQ01000365.1:430291-444916 GCA_001685075.1 Bramus lutescens
TTATTAACCAATGAAAGTAACACATACACAGATGACCCTCCTACATCAATTGTGTCCTATGGAAAAGAAAAAAAAGTACTAGGCAGGCCGTTCAGAATAACCTGTTCTTGCTCAGAAAGGAAAGCCCACAAGCTAAAGTTGTAGAATCTTAACTCTGAATTTGCCTTTGCTTAGAAGGTACAAGGCTACCGAGCTGTAGTCATTGATTTTGGTTCTGCTTCAGTGACTTTTTCCATTGCTATAAATAAGGCCCCTGATGGAAGTGACATCGGAAGGAAACGTCTATTTTGGCTCCCAGTGTCAGAGGCTTCATCTGCCAGGCAGCAAAGGCAAAGCAAGCGTTTCAAGGTGAAAAGAACACGAGCCAGAGGTCCTCATATCCCAGACAAACCAGGAAGTAGGGGGGCAGGAACAGGATGTGATATGACCTTCAAAGGTCCACTCCTAACAGCCAGCTTCTGCCAGCTGGCTCCACATGCCAAAACCCATGAGCAGTGAACACTCCCCAAAACGTTACCACGTGGAGACCAAGAGCTGAAACCACCAACCTGCAGGGGACATCATAGATCCCAACCACAACAGCTCTGTCTCATTTGGTCTGATTTGGTGTTTTTGGTCTTGTGGAGTGTTGCTACTGTCATTGCTGCTGATGTTGTTTGAAGTCAGGGCCTTACTGTGGAACTCAGCCTGGCCTAGAACTCATATCCCCTCTGCCTCCTGTCTCAAAGTACGGAATCACAGGTGTATATCCGCCACATTTGGCCTTTTTTTTTTTAATGAATTGTCATTCAGCAAAAGCAACTTGCTTAGGAAGAAGGTATTTTACTAAATTATGAACTATTTCAAGAACACAAAAATAATCTGCCCTTATGTAAGTATGAGGAATATTTCTAAAATGTTATATTAATGATATTAACATTTAAGGACAGTACACTGTGATCATTATTTCTAGTCTTTTCAAATGATGTAAAATACTTCAAACCTGGTGCCAGTAGCTCAGTCTCTCTTTTCTCTCTCTTCAGGAGCAGTGTCTCTCTGAGGTCGTTCTGTCCTCCTGTGTGCTCTAGGTGTGAACTTTGTCATACACGCGGACTCCGGACTCCTTGTCATCCTGCCTGTGTGCTCCTGTGTCATACACATGGATGCCTCGTCTTCCTGCCCGTGTGATCCCATGTCATATACAGTTTTATCTCCACAATATATCACTTTTAACGGCACACAATGGTTAGTTCACTTAAATGCAATTCACTACCTAACCTTTAATTTTTGAAAGCAAATGTCTCACTTCCCACAAGTCAGGCCATAAATCTAAACAGCGTGAGAAAATGTTATTTGTTATCTGGCTGAGATGATAAAGATGACTCCTCCAATCCAGAATTATTTCCATCCAGAGTTCATTCATTTCCCATCACAGTGTGTAGACTCCTTTATCTCAGTACTTCAGCCTGCATTTGTATAAAGTGCAATTTAAACAGCTCAATTTTAATACACATGCCCTATGTGTCATCTGTACAAACAAAAATTGCTATCCTTATGATCACAATGACATTATTTCCTTCCCAAATCATAATATGGTTCAGTTAAAAAGTTTATGCTCTGCTTTTAGGATGGATTTCCTATGCAAACCTCATTTTCTCTCATCCTGTGGCTACCACTTATTTCCCCCAGATCTACAAGGTCACCCTGTTAACATTGCAAAGACGTACACAAGAAATAAACCATAATAAAAGGATGGAGATGTTTCACCCAATTAATTCAGCATGGCTATGTCTATTTCAGTAAGAACTGATGTTTCTGATAAGCCGATAGTATATGTTTTTAGAGAAGCCATAAAAACAGTTTTGAAGAAGCCTTCATGCACTGCATCCAATAAAAATCAGTCCACACTAAAAATGCTGCTACACAATTTTGAGAGTTTCAAATCTGGCATACGGTCCTTCATCCAGAGAATCACATGACAAAGAGCTGCTGCATCCCTCCCAAAAGCTAATGGGCCCAAATCTGTGTTTTCTTCCTACGGCCATATTTTGTGGTCACTTGGTCCTTGTGCACATGAGCTGTGCCCTTATCCACATTAAATCAAAGTGCCCTTTCCAGAAGCAGAGCTGAAGCTCTGTATTTATTAGTGGTGCTGATGCAGGATGCCTGAGAGCTTGGCAAACAGCAGCTCTCCAGTAAAACAAGACAAATTTGATTTCGAGACTGATGGTTCAATGTTCCTTCCTTTCAGAATAGTTCATCAGTCACTGCTAAGGTAGATTTGAGGACGACAGAGCGCTCTGTCTATATGGAAATAGTAACGCTAATGTTCCGCTCGAGGTTGTAAGCAGATCAACACTGGTATATTTGCTAAGCAACTAAATTCAGCATTTTGGAGTAAAATGTAGTGTGGTCCTAAGAACAAACTTGCTAGGTATGTACGTTTTCTGTGTGTCAGTTTCTTCTTATTTGAAACAATAATCATCTCCTAACTAGGAAGAAGCGACCATAGGTTAGCTTACTTCTCAGTATTATTTAATAAGCACTAGCTATTGTCTTCATACCAAACACTGCACATACACTCCCCATTCTTTCTAATAAAAAGCTTCTCTAATTTTATGGCTTCCCCTTCAGCTTCCACCTGCATCGCCAATCCCATTTCATTTCCCCTTAATTATTGACCTTAACCTAGGATTGTACAGAGAATCCATATGTCTGCCGATCCAAACATTGTTTCTCTTACGTTCCGTCATGCTTCCTGTACCTGCATCCCTTTCTAACCCCTTCTCACAGCTACAAGCAGGAACATCACCCCGACAAACACACATGTTTGTGGCTACTTACCAAGGCATGCCATTCACTCACATTAGTTCCCCTTGGAAAGGAACAACGGGTATCATTTGGGAGCTTTGGTGTCACAAAAATCCATGCACGTGTCCCTCTAGAGTCATAATCACTCAGAGTAGAGAAGTTAGAGATGCGCTGGAGAGATGGCTCCATGGTTGCGACCATCTGTTGCTCCTACAGAGGGCTAACGCTTGGTCCCCAACTGCCCGTAACTCTAGCTCTAGGGAGAATCAAGGCCTCTGGCCTCCAAGAATGTCTGCATTCACATGCATGTACGCACATAGAAGCTCACACATGCACATAACTGTAAATAAATACCTTTAAAAAAGAAATTAGTGATCTAATCAAAGCCACATCTTTGCAAAGGGACCCGTAATTGGAAATAGGACATACAGCAAAATGTGTCATAAAGGTATTGACAGGCAGCTTAGTAGACCTTGGACTTAGCGTTGTTCCCACTCCTGATTTCTCCAGTGTCCTTAGTCATGGTGCCTCTTTTTCTAGTCTACTGCCTTACAGGCTCCCACCATCATCACATGCTATTTTATGATTTGCATCATATATTTCATCGTACAGTAAATGCCAGTTTTCCTTCATAATGCACCCCAGGCTCAGCTTTCCCGGGGCATCCCACTTTCCCTCCCTTCAGATGTACTACAGGGAAGTCTCTCTAAAATTCTCTTTCTTCTGAGCTCTCATCCAGAGACCACTTCTCACAGGGTCTGCTGTTTTTTTAAAGTGTACCAGAAAGATCTGAAGTACCGAACTTTGATTTCTTTAAGGTCAGTTTGAAATATTTTCATTCCAATATCTCCTCATGTTTCCAAACATCTGAATCTCTTCCATACTGTGAGTGGTTACTCATTTAATTAAAAACCTCAAATACATACCGTCAGCAAGAGGACATAGGTAAAGTGACACCCAGGAATGATCTTGGACTGACAGGTGGGTATGTAGGACTCCGTGTGACTTCATGTCAACATGAAAACTGTTTTCTCATTACAGAAAATAAGCCAAAACTTGTGATCTAATTATCACCTTCATGGACTTTTGAAAATTCAGGAAGATAGAAGAGGCTGCAACTCTTCTTATAAATAGAAAGATGGATTTCTAAGAAAGTCTTAGGGCTTCTTTAAAAGCAGAGCAGAGCACCATGGGTAGAGGTACTTGTATGAGAATGTGTGAGCATGCGGGGCTGAGGGAGGGGACAGAATGAGACAGAGTTCTGTGACAGGAAAGGGCTGAACACCTCAGGAAGTGTGCAGACGCTCATCCTCATCAGTCAAGACAATAGATGCCAGCACCAGAGTTAGAGGCCTCCAGGACAAGGCACTAGGCAGTCATACAGATGGTAACAAGCAAGATGAGAGACTGCAGAAGAAAGAATATACTTCCAAGGGAGGAACTGGGCTAGAGCAAAAAGGAAGTTTAGATGCACAATAGGAAAGGCTGTGTGTGTAAAGAAGGAGTTTGTTTGTTTGTTTGTTTATTTGTTTGTTTTTTACGTTGTATGCCATAGGATTTAGGAGTCGTCATACAGCGTGGAACATCCTGCACAAGTCGTGTTTTATGTAATACATGCAATTTGATATCTCATTCTCATCTTAAATCTCTTCCCAGGGCTATGTGTTTAGTGTTTGTGATGCTCAATGTTAGTTGTCAATAGAATCTAGAATCACCCAGGAGAGAGGCCGCCTGTCATGCCTACGGAGAGTTGTCTTGACTGCATTCATTGAGGTGGGAGGTGGGAAGACCCATCCACCAGGGATGACGCTACTCCCGGATAAGTCCTGGGTGGCATAGGTGGAGCAAGGGGGTAGATTGGCACCTGCATTCATTCCTGTCTGTTTCCAGCATGTAGGTGCCATTGACCAGCAGAGAGAAGCTCTTGCTGCTTTGATTCCCTGCCACGATATGCAGTGTTCTTGAACTGTGAGTTTAAAATGAACCTTTTCTCAAAGCGCTTTTGTCAGAGTATTTTATCACAGCAAGCAAAACAGAAACTATGACAGAAACTTAGTAGGCTCTGAAACCCTAGCACACCCGACTCCATGATGGCTGTGAATTTACTGTCAGGCCATAAATCTTAGCAGATAGATAGCATCACTTGCCGAAACTAAAGCAAAGGACTAATCTATTGAAGTCCATACAGTTCTGGGAAATTCTCAAAATGTACTAACCTTGCTTTTTAGCTTCTGCAACTCTGCTTCTTGCTGACTATTCTTATTAACTGAAGTGTGTCAATCCAGAACATGGTTTTTATGCTTTAAAACAAGCTCATCATGAGAAAGGCTCAGGGCTACACTGGGATCCCAAACACCTGGTGTATTTGGCAGCTGTCGAATAAAGACTTTCTATTTGGCTTAAACTCATATCTGAGCCGTCTTCTCTAGTGAATACCCCACAATAAATACCATAAGAGCCACAACTGTAACTTTGTTAAGTTAGATTGCCTGTGTACCTATACTGTTCTAACTGGTGGTGCATGTGTGCGTGCGTGTGTGCGTGTGTGCGTGTGTGCGTGTGTGTGTGTGTGTTGGGGGAGTATTACCAACCTTCCTCTTTGCCAACTGGTATTCTACGTACACTAATCTTCTAGCCTTTGTGTAGGGCCTCAGACCTTGCTCTCAGTCTCACTCTCCTGCCTCAGAGAAACTTTGACCTACGATATTTCCATCCCCACTTAACAGTAAGAGCTGATCCACCTGCCTACACTTTGGAGAGAGCTCTGAGGCAGAGAAACAGAGGAAGTAGTGGCCAACTTGTTTACCTCAAAAAGATTACAGTGTCCCCAGATTCTACATAAAAGATAACTGGGCCCTGTAAGAGTCATATAATTTTAATTGTGATATTACTAATTTTAAGGTTGGTATTTGTGTTAGACTTTCATTTCAAGTATTAGTTATTGGTAAACAATAGTCATATACTTAAAACAAGACAATGTTTCGACCTGTAGAGTGACTCAGTGAATTGAATTAGCTCATCAGTTACTTCACCAGGAGCATTTTCTTGTGGTGAGAATAGTGTCCAAAATATTTTAAGGTTCAAATACTTTAGCTGAATGGTTCAAACAACCTTAAACCCTCAAAAATTGAAATAAGACCAAGTAACTGCAACTCTGCTCAAAACCCTGCTGTCCAAACACCTGCAGAAGATTCTGAGAATTTCAGTTCCCTGAAACTGGTAATGTGTGTCCTGACATCAGACACACCAGCCTGGGGCAAAGAGAGTGGAAGCAGCATGCCACAGAGCAAGCGATACATAACAGGATCAGCCGAGTGGAATAGAGAGCCCGGTGGTATCAAGAGGTCTCTGTTGATTCGGCCTGATCAAGAATCAACAATTTCCAGGTAAAATGCAATTACAGATTAACATCAGAATCGGTGAAGTCATGTATTCACTGCCATCCATTCAGCCACTTCGTTAACTCTTCAATATTCTGATTCCAGAACGTGGGTCTGTACTTCAAAATTAATTTGGGGTTTTTCCTTATAATGTTCAAGTCAAGAATGATTCCTGGCACTGGCAAAAAAAAAGTAAATAAATAAAGGATTTTGAGTGTTCTCCAGAATAAATGAGTGAAGTAAGCTGCCCCCGCCAGGAAACACTGCCTCACCGTGTTCTGTGTGCCTATCCGCTACTACCAATATTTCATAATACACCAAACACCATGTACTAGTTATCCTCCACCATCTCCAGCTTCTAAGCAGCACCAAGGGGATTTTTTTAAATAAATACTTATTTATTTATTTATTTATTTATTTATTATGTATACAACACTTTGTCTGTGTGTATGCCTGACAGCCAGAAGAGGGCGCCAGACCTCATTACAGATGGTTGTGCGCCACCATGTGGTTGCTGGGAATTGAACTCAGGACCTTTGGAAGAGCAGGCAATGCTCTTAACTACTGAGCCATCTCTCCAGCCCCCTAAGGGGATTTTTGAAGTTGAGGTAAACAATTTCTTCTGAGCCTAGCATGACAATTGTCACAGTAGAGCAGAAATGGCTGGGTTGAACCTCAAAATAACCTTGGGTCCTCACCATAGCAATGAAATAAGCACAATAATACAGAAAGCTAGGCGTGTAATGATGGTGGTGGGCTAGTGATAGTCTCTGTTAACGTGGGGGAGGCCTTCCTCTGAGATTCCAGCCATTTTCTTCTCTCTGATCCCTCTCCCCAGCTCATGTGGTCTTGGGAGTGTGTTGAAGAATGTTGGAGGAAGTGCTGTCTCCATTCTGAGTACAACTGCAGAGGCAGCATCACTCTGCATCTTGTACTTGTGGACATCCCAGCCAGCATCATCCATGGGGCATTTAAATTACTCCTCCAAGTAAAAGAGACCCGTCTTATAGACTTAGCAAGATAGGCTGTGTACATTGCAGAGGAAAACAGTCCCAAGTGTTTATCAAGCACACCAAGTCAAGGAAGAGCGTAACAACCTCAACCAGACCACCTAGCACATGCATAAAGGACCAAGAGGTAGAGAACCCCTAACTGTCCCTATGGCTTCAGCTCAGTTCAGCCCCCACGACTGATACAGCTTAATTATCCACACTGTCATCCCTATGACTAGTCCCGGCTGTGAACTTCATCTCTAAGAACCCCCATGTTTCTGAACATACCTATACAGCTCTTTCAGTGCTGAGGGGAAGTTCAGGCCTGCAACCCTAAAGGCCCTGCAGACCAATGATAATTTTTCCCAACATTTTTGACCCATAGTGGGTTCAATATACAAATTTAAACCCATGGGCATAGAGAACTGAGTCTGCTAAGTAGTCACACAGGCATAATCCTGAGAACATGAATGGGTGAACTGTGGCCTTGTTCAGGAATGTCTCAGCTATGCTCTGCTGGGAGACAAGACAGTTGGGACTAAGGATATAATCAATTTGTAGAATAACAACTAAAAAATCCCACAATGAAGACTTGGAAAGAAATTTGCCATTGAGGAGCTACAGTCTAATTCAATTCTATGTAAAGACTGTGACTTCAGTCTGTGACGTCAGACTCTTCTCTACGAAGTGAAGTCTAGATTTTCAAAGAGCAGCTAAGACAAGCAGGCACCCACCCTTAGGGGTGAACCCACCTTCAAAACTATTTTGGATAAAGAAACCAAGTCTTTCAATAAAGTATCCCTACCTACAAACGTTGACAAATGCTAGCGGAAACACAGTTCTGGAAAGTGATCCCATTTTCCTGCAGGAATCAAGACTTGAGGCAAGACGCTGAAGACTGATGCAGTGATTTCCTGGAAAGGATCAAACGGAAGGTGTTTTGCAGGGTGACAACTCTTTAACCACACCTGGGGAAATGGTCCACATAGAGGGGGACAAAGACAGGGAGGAAGACTAATGTTTGGTTTGGACCATCGTAGGCACGTGTGCTCAGCTAGAGAGAGACAGCATCAACTGGGAAAATTGTGCAAAGGGTTTTGGGTGTTGAGTAAAAGTTCAAGCTTTATTCAAAGAGTGATGCTAAGTAAATTACAGTCCTAACTGTGGCAGCCGAAGATATGACCCAACATGCACTTACACTAATTTGAGCAGAGAAAGAAAGGCCTTTTCTGTTCACTACTATCACGATAGAGGGGTTTAGTTGTTGTTGTTTTGTTTTTTAGATTAATAGCTGTGGACTTTGGAGAGATAGTTCAATTCCTTGGAAGCCTCTGCTTTGAAATCTGTCACTGAGAAACACACTGAAACATACTCTCAGTGACTTCATGGCACTAAGCAGTGCGCACTATGAAAGCAACTCCTCCTGCAGTCACTTTGTTCTGAATGATTATGTTTCAGAGAGTCCCATTAAGTAGTTCAGACAGGCTTGGAACTACATTCTTTCTGTCTCAGACTCCTGTGTGATGGGATTACGTGTGTATGCCACCTATCCCTCTTGGCTTTGAACTTATATTGAAAACCAAACTATATAATTGGATATGAAGCATTTCAAAGGAAAAGGTGAATAAATTCAATTTTCAAAGGTAAACTGTCAAACATTCCATCCCTACACTTCCACCTCATTTGTATGCTCTTAAAATTTTGTATATTGAGATCTTTAAACCTAAGGTGGTGCCAGAAGGTGAACCCTCTAGGTAATAATTCATTCATAAGGGTAGAACCTCATTATGGGAACACTCACTCTGTTTCCTTGCTTCTGCCAGCATGAGATTCCTGGGAAATTTTCAATTCCTTGGGGTGTATTATCTCAGTAGCCATATAGCCAAAATGAAGGACACAAATAACTCTACAGGGTAGCTTCATCCCTGCCAAGATGCTTACAATCCAAAACTGCTACACACTAATTTTCAACAAGAATCTTGGAAGAGACACAAACATTCGACTCAGAAGATGGCGGAGTGTGGTAGCCAGAGGGCTAAAGGAATTTACTTTAGCTCTTTAAATTTTAATTTACACTTTAGAAAAAGTATAAATTTCCTGAATCATTCCACATTGTATATACAAATTGAATTATCACACAGCACCCCACAATGAGTATAAATAGACATTCATCTTAATAATTTAAAATAACAAATACTTTGGGATTTATTTTTTTGTGTGGGTCTTACAATGTAATCGAGGCTGGCCTGGTTCTCCCAATCCTCCTGCCTCAACCTTCAAAGTACCAGGCTCTGAGATTATCTTCATGGGTCAACACACCTAGTCAAACACCTGTTTTGTTCTTTCTATTTAACATATCAATTCTCCTTTGGGAAGTAGGGCACTTTGATATTTGAAACCAATCTAACGAAAATATACCCAAGAGAAAAAGTAAACAAAATCAAAATGAAATATCCCTGTAGACGCTTCAAAAGGTGATGGCCACGGCAGCAAACTCACTGGAATTCCTGTTTCCCTTGGTTTGCAGAACACTCCCCCGGCAACTAAAGAGCCACTTCTTGCAGAGTAGTGCCTGGTTTCCTTGGTTACTGGGTCCACCTTTTGTCACAACCTTCTTGAAAGCACATTTCCAGGAAGGAAGCAAGGAATTTTCCCCTCATGACTCAGCCGTCAAATACACCACATCCTGAGCAGTTTTAAAAACAACACTAATAGAAGGGACAGAAAGAAGACAACACGATGAGATCCCTTCCCAATGATTCCTGCTCCTTCCTAGACCCTGGCCATTGTCTCAGCTCTGATACCTTTAACCGCCTTTATTCTATCATGAAATTAAAATAAAATCTGCGTACATAAACTATCCCAGGCAGAACTTTTTAACTGTATAAACACAACAGGGCTTAGTTTATCCCCATGGGCTTTAACATTTTAATTGTTCTTTGTAGATTAGAACCATGTTCACTGGTTATGGGCTCTAAGAGCCAGAGGGGATCTTAAAATCTACTTAACTCAATTCCATGACCTCATTTGATGCTCTACAAGATGTTATGCAAGCCATATTATCCCCACTTCCTTCTCCACAGAGGGCACAGACGTCCTCAGATGTGCTTTGGCTCAGCATGGGAAAGTGGGAGAGTGTGAACTCACAGTAGTCTCTTGATTCACATCCGACAGCTTCACACTGTCAGTGAGTGTGGTGTGCCTATTGGGGAAAGCAGTACACACTCCAGAGAATTCCCCCTTCCTTAACTCTTTATTCCTTTATTTGTCTTTTGGCTCCTGTCTCCTTCCGCCTTGTATTTATTCCTCTCTCCGCCCAGCCATATCACTCCTGTCTCCACCTCCTGATTGCTGGGATTAAAGGAATGGGATCCCAAGTTCTGGGATCACCTTTGTGTGAACTCTCTCTTTTAGACAGATTTAATCTCCTGTAGCTCAGGGTGGCCTTGAACAGAGATCCCACTACCTCTGTCTCCCAAATCCTGGGATTAAAGGTGTGTGTCGCCACTCCCTGGCCTCTGGTGGCTTAGCTCTGCACTCTGATCTTCAGGCAAGCTTTGTTTGTTAAAATGCAAACAAAACATCACCACAACACATACACATGCAAAGATTTTCTTTTAAAGAAGTTTTCTTAAAAAATTACTTGTAATACCAAAAAAAGACTTAACTAAATACTTATCCAACCATTACTTAAATAAAGAATAATATACCCATCTGTGGACTGTTACACAGTTTCTAAAATGTTACCAAATTAAATTAAAGGTATCCATACTACTGTATATAATGAGAATAGGACAGGCTATGATACGATATGTAGGAAACTATTTGTGTCATGTATTTATGTAGGAAATACACTATTAATAAATATTAACAGGCTTACATTTGCCTGCTAAAGTGACTAAGACTGACTTTTTACTTTATCTGTCTCATAGTCTTTCTTAAATAGATACTATACTATACTAGAATATATATATATATATTAAAGCTGGGTGGTGGCGGCACATGCCTTTAATACCAGTACTTGGGAGGCAGAGGCCAGCCTGATCTAGAAGAGCTAGTTCCAGAACAGGTTCCAAAGATACAGAGAAATCCTGTCTTGACAAACCAAAAAAAAAAAAAAGAAAGAAAGGAAAAGAAATATATATTAAAGAAGTAGAAGTAGAAATAACTACTATTAAGTAATTTAACTCCTGCTTGAATGCTCTCATAGCAGAATACCAAAAACAGATTTTTTTCACTTGAAATAAAAAACATTACTCTTACCTGAAGTAACAAGTCACTTTATTGTATTAGTTACTCTTTTATGTTATAATGAAACACCATAAGTTTGTAGGGGTACTTATAAAAGAAAGTATTTGACTGGGCTTAAGGTTTCATGTTCATGAACTAGAACAAAGGTGTGACAGAAGGAAAAGCCAGGAGTTCACATCTCCGTGCATAAGAAAGGGGAGAAGGCACACTGAAAATGGTATGCACCTTTGAAATCTCAGAGCCAATCCTCAGGGACACTCCCACTTCAACAAGGACACACCTCCTCATCCTTCCCAAACAGTTCCACCAACTAGGGGCCAGGTATTCAAACATAGGAGCCTATTGGTCCATGCTCATTCAGACCACTATATTGTTCATGGAGATAAGATAATGGAATTTATTTCTATTGCCCCAACTACTAAAGCAGGATATGGTTGGTCTGCATATGATGTGATACTGTCTGCTGCAGACCACTGAGGATGTAGGATTAGTGGTTTCAGAGCTGCTGTGTCTGGGTATCACCTTTGGGCAATGAAACCCTGAAGTGTCAGCCCAGGATACTCCTGCTCTGAAGAAAGCAAGTGTTTGATTCTCTCCTGTCCTTAAGTGCAGCTACCGTGTCCAACTGTACGTGACTATCTCAGCTGTGGAAGACAGTGAGACTGATCTGAGAGGATCCAGAGCCTGGACTAATGCTTTCTGAAAATGTGGAAACTATTAGCATAAAGCCCTGATGCACCAACACCTCGTACCTTCCAGCTCCTTAAAAGCAATTTTGAGGCGCGGAGAGGAAACAGCTGCAAAATCAATACCAGATCAGCTGCCTCTAATTAACCAAGAATTCCGCAGTAATGCAAAACCCACTCCAGAGACATTCAGTTTCTGATCCAAAAAGGGGATAGACCCTAGAGGAGCAAAGGTAACAAGGAGACTGAAAAAAAAAAAAGGTCACTAAGTACTGTTGAATTAAAAGTGGTTTTAGTGACCTTATTGAAGCAAGCTGACTTTGCAAATTCATTTTCTGAGAGGCTCACCCAGGCACACACTGATTCACAAAACATGATAAAGACAAAGTTACTAAAAGATATGGGATCAGAAGTAGACGTCTGTGTTTTTGGAAAGGGAGTACAATATGTCATAAAATGAGCCCTTCTGAAGCACTTAAGACAACAATATGCTCAAGGTCTGTTGGCAAATGAGAAAACCTTCCAGACTGTGCTAGAGATGGCTTGAAGTGTCTCAACGGGGTGCCAGTAAAGTCTATGCATGAGATCCCATTGAAATCACATTCCAAGTTATGAAAGTATTAATACTTGTGCCCCACACTGTGATCTAAGTGGAGTGAGGTTCTGTCTAGGCATGAGCATTTGAATTCTCACCACATTGTAATGCGCTGTGAGGTGTCCAATGGCACTTAGCTCGCGAGTTCTGTTTTCCTTTCAATCATTGTAGGATTTATTAACCCATTCTCTGAGTCTGTGTTCATTAAAATAAAAATAATCATTCTCAGTTAAATATAGCAGGATTAAGATGTAGCATCTCGAGCCCCCAGCTCTGAAAAATCCATCCCTGAAGACATGAAAGTCTCCAAGTTACCCCGGGTCTGGGCTTCCTTGATTACGGTGTAAAAAGAAGAAACTGAAGTTTACTGGGAAACAGAGGAGAGCCTCAGCTTGCACTCAACTCTGTGGCTACTGATTCCCTAATCATAGACGAGAAGACTGGGACTCAAGCTACGCAGTGAATTTTGAAGCCAGAGTACCAATGCTGAGGCACTGCGGGATCATCAAACATAAACTTTTATTATGGTGACAATGTGAGAAATGGCCCAAGCATCACCTGTCAGAACACTTGGTTCCCAGAGGGTGGCTCTGTCTGGAAGGTGAGACCTTTAGGAGGTGGCGTCTAGAGGTGAGATCTAAGAAGTGTACCAGTGAGAGGCAGGGTTTTCAAGCCATAGCCCAACAGCAGCTTCCAAGCCCAGCTTCCTGCTTCCTGCTCTGCCGAGATTCAACAAGTACCTTCACAGTTTTTACAGCCACAGATCTCTGCCGGCTGCCGTGTTGTCCCACCGTGGCGATCCGTGTCCTTCACACTGTAAGCCGAAACCAATCTTCCCTCCAGAAGTTTCTTCCGTCTAGCATTTTTTCCCCATAGGGAAAACGGAAATGCCCACATGACTGGTAAATGTAAACCTCAGGCTGGGAATCAGACTGAATCAGCTCCAGGTGTAAGCTCACTCCACTCCCACTGCCTGCTCCTCAGAGACTCTTAGGGCCTTACGGTGCATGTGAATGTGATATAAGAATAACATCAAAACTATCATTTAGTTAGGGGTATTTTTTCTTGGGGTACATGTCAGAAGGAAGTCAACTTACTTTATTATTATCCAAAACGGGTCAAATGGAAGACACTACCAAAAGAAACCTTTGAAGTCCTTTTATTTAAAGATCTCACATTTTCTTATATCCAGAGGCTCCACAAACATGTAAGACCGAGCCGCAGAATTCGTAATGAAGAAGGAAGAAACTAAGAGGAGAAAGTAACATTAGGCAGCTGTTCTGGATAAAAATCCGATGGCATACATGAATTGCAACATGTGTTTTCAATGGGAATATGGTAATTGTAATTTTTTTCTGAAATATTGACACAGCATTAATTATTATAAGAGAGAAAAATTATATTAGAACAATGGATGGAAAGTAGAAAATCGGGAAATTTTAGTGCTGTAAAGTCAGTTCTAGTATCTTCCTTAGACATACTGGATAGATCACTGTTCTCAGGGGAACACAGACTGAAATATTTGATCTAACTAAGAATTGGGGATAAAGGATTTTCCACAAAGCAAAGTAAAATTGGATATATTTTTCACAGTGAAATACATTTTAAGTATCTCCCAACATTCTTAGACATTTCTACCTAACAATAAACAGTCAATCCCCTTGTGAAGTTTGTAGAAGAAAACAGAGAGTCCATTGGGAGGTAGTCATTAGATAAATGTGCTGCTTCCTTTATGTCTGATGGGCCTTATAGAAACCACACAAACCCACCCATGGCTATTCAATGCTCGTTCATCCACTTACCCATCACCATAGTCATTCAATGCTCGTTCATCCACCTACCCATCACCATGGCCATTCAGTGATGGTTCATCCACTTACCCATCACCATGGCCATTCAGTGATGGTTCATCCACCTACCCATCACCATAG
>LOEQ01000365.1:450963-463300 GCA_001685075.1 Bramus lutescens
CCTAAGGGCTGGCCTATCAAAGGGGCCAAGGCAGTTTCTTTATTGACCAATGAAAGTAACACATAGACAGATGACCCTGCTACATCACTCCATAGCATGTGTGTGGCTAGAACGATCACAGATTCCAGTAACTATAGCAGCCCTTATAGATGAGGATGCTACTAACTCTGCCGTGCTCATTGATAGCTCTACCTCGTCAGGTACAAAGGAGCCCTGAAATCAAAGGACACAAAAGGTAAATTTTTAGAGGATGATAATCTCAATATCAAGTTCTTTTATCAGAATCACTAGAAATTTTCATTAAGTTTTCTGCATGCTAAATCCAGCAATTTTCTTTCCATTCCTCTTAATAAATAAATTATTTTAGTCTTGTGTGGAGATATTGTCCAAACTTATTCCATTACACCTGACACAAAAGATAATTCCTAACAAATCCTAATATATAATGATTTACAGATTAGAGAGTACACACACTCAAGGGAGTGCAAAGCTAACTCAGGCCCCTTGTCCCCTCCCCTCAACCTAAAAGACTGAACTTACGACTTTCATTAGAGTTTCCCAATTGGGAAAAGGTGAGCTTTAGACTGACTCTAGATGAACTTTTCCCGGTCTTTGTATTCATGTTGCTGTACAGGAAGAATGGTGACTTTTAACAGAGACAGTTCTCTGGTTAAACACATCAGTGAAGTTTTGCTCCTTTAGGCATTGTCTAGCAACCTACACAGGTAGCAGCAATGCCCTGTAAGAGACCCTACAATGCAATTCCCCTATTACACAGGAGAACAAACGGACAGCTGAATAAGCAAGCAAGCAATACTCTAGAGACATGATACCCAATGCCCTAGATTTTATGTAGCAGCAGAAAAGAATTGGCTACATAATTACAATATAGGTTAAAAGTGGCTGGTGAACTCAGGGGAAATATAAGATTCTGTTGCTCTAAGCAAACCAATTAATACTATTAAATAACTTCATGACATATGCAGCCTTGGAAGAGAAGTGTCACCTAATATTGCCGTTCCTATCTTTGTGGGTAGGGGAAGACTATAAAGTCTCTAATCCGTGAAGTCATAAGGGTCTAAATGCTCTGACTCCATAATAACCCAGGAACCAACAATAACCACTACCTCTCCCTAACACATCACAAACAAAGGGACATTCCCAGAAGAAGACTGGAGTTTATGAGAATTTAGTTTAGAGAATTAGAGAATTTATGTCCACTTAGCAAAATAATAACAATGAGTTCACCCTGGGATGTATGGGCTTCTCAGCCTTGGGTTCTTAGTCGTATTTACAATGCCAGATGTGGGTTTCATCCCACAGAAAGGACTGTAAGTACAATCAGAAAGCAGATGGTTACTTCCATAACATTTGTGCCACCACATTACTCCTGGGCATGCCCTGCCAAGTCAGTTGTTATTGTAGCAAGCATGACTCACAGCTGGGTAAAACTTTAGATGGCTTTTTTCTCCCAGCAGCCTACAGTAGCACATTCCAGGACCAAGAAAGCCAGTCTCATGGTGAGGCTTCATTTTAATTAAACAGTTGGATTGCACTGGTCTGAACCAGTTCTAAGTCTGGCTGTGAGGTGTCTGTCATGGGCCAAACAGTGGGGCAGACTGGCGTGGAATCATGAAGCCTGCATTGGACTAACTCGGCACTCTACATATATGTTACAGTTGTGTAGATTGGTCCTCTGTGGGACTCCTAACAGCGGGATCAAGTGCTGTCTGACTCTTTCACTATCTTTTGGGATCCTTATTCCTCAGTATATAGGAGCAGTTATAAAGATCAGTGCAAACATAAATAAAATGGAGACTTTAGAACATAATCAATGAAACAAAGAGTTGATTCTTTGAAGAAAAAAAAGTTTCTTAAGACTAACAAATCCCTAAACAACCTAGCCAAAAAAAAGAAAAGAAGAGATACAAATTAATCAAATTAGAGAAGAGTAAGGATGTGTCACAGAAAATACCAGTAAAATCTAGAGAATCATTACAGTGCACTTTGAAAACAAATGTTTTTTTAAAAACTGGAAACTCTAGAAGAAATGGATCAATCCCTAGACACACCGCCACCAAATTAGATAAAGATGATGAAAAAAAAACAGTGTAAACAAATCTAAATCGGCCAGTGAGGTTGCAGGAGGAAAAGAGTTTCCTAGGACAAAGGCCACATGACCTCCCTGCTCAAACTCACCAGACCTCTAAAGAAGCTGTAAGACCAAATGCTCCTTACGGGGATCCGTAAACCACCGCAAAAATAAAGTGAGAATACCACCAAGCTGACTGCTATAGAAGACAGGACTGTCTTGAAGCAATGGAATCAGAACAACAAAAACAAACAAACAAATAAAAAAGACACTAAGCCACATATCACAACTTCTAAAGCAAAGTTTGACCTCGGGTGGGATCATATAAAATTTGGCAATAGTAAAAACTTTCTAAATGTGCACTGATAAAAATAAATTCTTTTTTTGACATTGTTGATTTTTCTCGTTTTTATTTATTCTTCTCTCATATAATACATCCCACTGCCATGTCACCTCCCTCCTTCCCTCTCACCCCACCCTCACCTCGCCACTACCCCAGATCCACTCCTCCTCCTTTCCCTTCAGAAAAGGGCAGTTGTCCCGAGGATATCGACCAAATACGGCATAGCAAGTTATACTAAGATTAGGCACATCCCCTCGTATTAAAGCTGGATAAGGTAATCCAGTAGGACGAATGGGTCCCCAAAGCAGGCAAACGAGTCAGGGACAGCCCCCACTCCCACTGGTAATAGTCCCACAAGAACAGAAAGCTACACAACCATAGCATATATACGGAGGATCTATCTCAGACCCATACATGCTCCCTGATGGTTGGTTCAGGTTCTGTGAGCCCTATGAGCCCTGATTAGTTGACTCTGAGAGTTTTCTTGTGATGTCCTTGACCCCTCTGTTTCCTATAATCCTTCCTTTCCCTCTTTTGCAGGATTCTAGGAGCTCTGCCTAATATTTGGCTATGGGTCTCTGCATCTGCTCCCATCAGTTGCTGAAGAAAGCCTCTCTGATGACAACTAGACAAATCATTAATTCTAAATCAAACATAAAATGAGTCTAAGAAACTTCCAGCACCAGTCACATGATCTCATTGTATCCTTGATTCTGAGCACAAACAGGTACTCACACAGGCATGCGTGCATGCACACACACACACACACACACACACACACACACACACACACACCTATCAGCCATTTCACCACACACCAACGAGTACTTCCAAGAGCACCTTGGAGCAGATTCAAGATGACTGAATTCTATGAACTGTAGTATATTTATTGTACATAGAATTTTCTGCTATTGCAGAAACATAACGGTTTAACTGTGAAAAACAAAGAACTTTAATGTTTTATTGCCTTTACTCCTCAACATGTAAATATCAACAGCACATATTGGACTGAATTGTGCATTGGATTTTGGAAATTTTCCATCTAAACTGGTACCTTGCATTTCATTAACTAAAAGAAATCATTCGGTGAATTTGACTTGAAATTGAAGCAGAATTTCTATTCTTGAAATTTCTGTAAATATAGTTCTATCATTTCGTGCTGTATGTCTAGACAAAGTGTTGTCAACGTCGATGATTACAAAATAAAAATATCTGTCAACTCTGGAAAATGTTGAAGATGCTCTACATCCTCCAACACCAATTCTTCAGCCAATATTTAATTATTTAAGTAAAAATGAATCTGCGCCTCAATATCATTAGTATGCAAATTTGCTTTTGTCTTTAAAAATGATAACATTATTTGTATGCCAAAAATCCTCCTAAAGTTCTTATTGTTTATTATCAGTAAATATTTTATTTGTAGGTCTGTTTTAGATAGCTACATATTTGAGACTGCATAAAATTTTCTTGAGCAATAGGAGGTTGAAAGTGAGTGGGAAAAGCATATGAAGCCTTTACAAAGTCCAGTTTCCTAGAGAAACATCCTTGCTGCTTGTAAGTTATTCTTGAGAAGGCACGGGAGAGAAAACAGAGACACGGGTTTTTTGTGGGCCGCAGTCAAGATAGAACGACGCTGTAGGACAGTTGTTGTGCCTGGGGGCTGCACATAGATATGGTCATTGCCATTTATAACAGTAGCAACAAAATAACTTTATGGGTGGGGCTCAGTACAACATGAGAGACAGTATTAAAAGGTCGCAGCACTAGGAAGGTGGAGAGCCACTGTTGTGGGACTTTTCATGGCAGTATGGATTGAGCAGTGTACAGGACATAACATGGCTAAGGAATAAAAGAATCACCCAGAATTGAATGTGAGAAAGGGATGATTTGACAGTAACTGACATGGATAGAGAATAAAGGTCTCATACTGGCAGAGATGGGGATTCTGGGATAGGGTACAGACAGACACTCTGGGTAGAATATGAAAAATCCATTTGCAAACATTTGAAATGTTGTAGGTGGCTTGGCGTTAAATTGCATACCTGATGCATCCCAAGAGGGTCTGCTACCCTTTCTCATCCTTTGATAGTGTAGACTTCCCAGTGTTGTCGTTGACTCCAGCCTGTTGGGTGATAAGTAGGTCACGAGAAACCATTGTTCTGTCTCCGTGACTATATTGTTGCTAACTGTAACTCAGGTGGGCTCAGCTGTAGCTAGGGCTATTGTTCTGGAAGGCCCCAGAGATGAGCCTCAGCAGCATCCACTGAGGTCTTACTCTGTAACCACACAGAGTATATAAGAAGGCACAGCTACCACCACAAAAATGTGTCAAAGATCTGCAGGGTCCAGGTGTAGAGCCACAGTGGGCCTCCATCCATCACAGGGTCCTCACTAAACCTGTACAGTGGAGCCACTCGGGTAGGTCTGCCCCAAGATCCAAACACTGTAGAATCACACCTAAGACCTAGTCTTTTGTTATTTATAGAACAAAGTTGGTTACCCTCCTACAAAGAGAACTTAAACTCTCAATATTAGGTTCACAAAAGTATAGCTACTTTCCTAAATCTAAACTGCAGAGAGCAGGGTCACACCAGTATGGGGACATAGACAGATGGACAACCTTTATCTTTCATCCAATACAATCAGTGGTGCCCATGTTTTAAGACAACGAGACTTGAGAAACATCCAACATCAAATTGCTGTCTTAAGCAATACTGTTTCCTTGACATCTCTAATTCAGAACTGAAGGTTGCACTATCCCTGACCTTCCACTGATGAAATTTGTTTTGTTGAAGCCAACACAAAGTATATGCAGGGCATTTCTGCCTCTTGTAGCCAACAGACGGCTTCAACCCCCAATATTGTTTTTTTTTTTCTAAACTGAATGAGCCTAGTCCCTTGGCGTGTGGCTTTCTGGGGAGACAGCTCAGGGCTCTTTGGTCGCTAGTGCATTCAAAGGATGGAGTTGTGCAGATGTTGATCAGCCTGTCTCCTGGTTCCTCTTCAAAGTTTAGAGACCATTTCCGTTTTATTCTGCACCATATGAATCCAGATGTGAAACTCAAAAGTGCTCTTTCAAACCCAAGGAAATCCATCTTGCACAGGGCTTTTATTGTTGTTGTTTTATTTGGGGGGGGGTGTTTAAACCATTATACTGAAAGTCTGAATGAAAAGGGAGAAGTTTCCACTTAAATCTCTAAAGCCAGATATATAAATAACAAAATGGCTTTTATTTGATTTGATTTCTTTTTTGCCTTAGTGTATAATTGAAACAGTGTTCGGTTCTCAGCCTGTGGACTGCCTGCCATTCATGTAGAAGCGATGAATCTGCTTCTCTGTAGTCTCTTGAAGCCTCTACAGCACAGATTTTGTTCATCTTCCTTTCTCTTTCTGTCAGATGGACCCCAGGTACATTAGCCCAAACCAGCATTCTCCTGATTCTGCATAGTTCCTGAAAGTTGGTGCACACCGAGGGCATCAACACTGTAACAGTTAATGCATTGGTGACTTCAATTTTAACTAATGTCACACTGCAACGGAGGTCATTAGATGGTCTTGTTGGAAAGTTCAGAAGCAGTTGATCTTCAGAGATGATGTCATTAAGCACAAAGTGTCCTTCACATTCAGCTCTGTGCACAGTTGACTTGCCATGGGCTATAAGGAAACTATTAACATGGTCCCAATTCACCAGTGGAAGACAAGGTTGCTACCCAGTGAACAAAACCCCTATAGACTATGAGCATGATATACAGAGGCTGGCTTAAGCATAAATCACCAGAAATTGGGCAGGAAATGATTATACTTTTTGGTGGTTTGAATAAAAAGGGTCCCCATAGCCTCACAGGTTTGACTACTTGGCCATCAGGGAGTGACACTATTTGATATGTTTAGAAGGTGTGTCCTTGCTAGAGGAAGTGTGTGATTAATCGGGGTGGGCTTTGAGTCTCCCTTCCTGCTGCCTGAGGATCTCTCAGATATTTCTCCGGCACCATGTCTGCCTGAGTGCTGCCATGCAGCCCACACTCTGAAGCTGAAACCAAGCCCCCATTCAATGCTTTCTTTCAGGATAGCTGTCATGGTTATGGTGTCTCTTCACAGCCACAGAATGCCAGTTATGACACCTGCATGGTTGCTGTCATGCTAGTCTGGACAAGGAGGAGTTTGGAACTACAAAAATGCTGCTGAGAACTCCATACTCTCCCACTCTAGGGGGAGTCCTCACCTGTAGGAGCAGCAGGCCAGAATCACACCCGTGGAGACTCATCTACCGAAGAGATATACAAATCCCTATAGATCCACCAGGTCATATACAGTCTATACATACGGACCGCCCACAGAAGGAGGGAAACATGGCAGAAGAATGACAAATACTAACATTATGGATGCTGTCCTTCTCGGCTTCGCTTCCCCACTTGGACTTCATATGGAGCCCCATTTCCTCACCTCAACCCAATGACTGCAGAACAATCATGAGCTCCCGCTCAGTTGCTGCCTGACTCTGCCAGAAGAACGCCCCAGTCCTGTGACCCTCCACCCTTGCTCCCTCCTCTCCTTTCAGCCCTTGCTCGCGGGAACAGAACCTCCAAGCTCACTTCATCCTGCCCGTCAGGTGATACTGGGCACTTGTGAGATGCAGAAAGCACACCTCTATGTAATAGACCACACTGTAGCCAGAACTAGTATCTTGCCATTCTGTAGGATGCTGCACATCTATAACTACACAATGTTTGTATGAAGAATTTAATATCAGCCCAAATTAGTAAGTCAAGAACATGTGAAAATCATTTACTTTTTTTCATTTTTAGATTTATTTAATGTTATGTGTGTGAGGGTTTTGTTTGAATGTATGTATGTGTACCACAAAGATGCTTGGTAACCTAGTGGGCAAAAGAGTATGCCTTATCTTCCGTAAGTGGAGTTACAAAAGATTGTGAGCCACCCTGTGGTCCTGGGAATCAAATTTCCGTCCTCTACAATAGCAGTAAATGTTCTTACCACAGAGCCATCATTCCAACTTTGCCCCTACAGCTCTTTGTTTCTTAAACAGCTACTGTAAATGTGGCATTTGCGCTGTGTACTATGTATTTGCTTAGCTTTTCCAGTGGTAGAGATCAAACACTTCCTCACCCACGCTAGGCAAGTGTGTGCCCACAGAACACCCCTGGGCTGTACTGCACTTCTTTCTTTCTTATTTGCTTGTTTGTGTTGAGTCAGAGGCTCGTATCCTGGCCTCGTGCCACTGAGAGAACCTTGAACTACTGGTGCTCTTGCCACTGTCTCCTGCTTGCTGGGATTACAGGCAGGTATACCATACCTGGTTCACACAGTGTTGGGGACTATATCCTGGGCTTTGTACACACTAAGCTGACATTGTTACCAATTGAGCTAGCTACAGGTTCGATCAAAGATATATCTTTGAGTCTAGTAATCCTCACAACAAAGCCATGTTTTACAAGCCTTTCACAAGTTGTCCGTCAAGGCTCAGGTAAAATGATGTGCTGGAATCACTTCCCACAGCTGGAGCAAGTGCAGCCTGTGCCCTTCCCCTGATTCCTCCCTGCAGAGGATACACATACATAAGGGCTGTATTATTTAGCTGATGCTTCACACCCAAATCAATTAG
Source organism: Bramus lutescens (assembly GCA_001685075.1). Classification (NCBI taxonomy): domain Eukaryota; kingdom Metazoa; phylum Chordata; class Mammalia; order Rodentia; family Cricetidae; genus Bramus; species Bramus lutescens. The sequence goes on from LOEQ01000365.1 coordinate 459,022, forward strand.
AAACCTAGGAATCTGGGCGTGGCCATAAGTAGTTTCAGTTTTTGGTTAATTTGCTGTTCTTCATGTCATTAGAAATTCATGGGGTTTCTTCTTTTCAATCCTACATTTACCTTGAATTTTAACTCTCCAGGGATGAGAATAACCATGTCCCATAAGGTCAGAGATATTGAGAATGTGGGAAAGGGTACATGTTGTTCAGTCTCAAGGTTAGAGTTGACACAGGCTACCACTCAAGTTTCTAAGATTTATATGGCATAACAAACTGATTTACATTTGAAAGGGGGGCAAAAATGGAGAGCTGGCAACACTTAAGCTCACACTGGGAAGAGATTCTACAGCCATGGACTCACACAGAAAATACAAGAGCTAGGATGTACTCCATAACACACCAGCATTTGCTCAATAATCCTTTGAAATAGTGTAATTTCTTGTTATTATTCCTCTCCAGAGTTAGTAAGAGGGGGCACTCAGAGTACAAACTTGAACTCCATCTAGGAATCTCTGAGTTAAGGAATCTAAAGAGTAGCTATAGAGAACTAAGGGGCTTGCTTCCAGGATGAGGGAGTCTGCGTGACTTTCTCCTACCACATGTAATCGTAAGGAAAGGATGGAGCCTGCACTGGTTCTCAGCGTCTCAGCTCCTCACTTCTGCAGTCTTTCCGTCCTCCTGATGCTTTTAGAGATGCTCTTCATGGTTCCAGTCAGTTTATTCCTTCCTCGTCTTTTACTTGACAGGAGAGGAACGGGAGTCAATGTTATGCACAGACCCTAGCAGTAATTTTATGTTTTTGTGAGTTTTTCTTTGTCTGTTTGTTTGTTGATTTTTGGTTTTGTTTCGTTGCTGTTGTTTTAACTTCTCTTGGCAATGTGGCTTCTTTGGTGGTTCTAGCGGGAGAGCACAGCTACTCACATATCCTTGACCAATGGATGGTCCACCTTCGTTTGGGGGAGTCTGTCCTCCTCAACCACACACACAGCTACGGAAGAGACGTACATGGAGAGGTGAAGAAGGAAGGGGACACCAGCCTAACCAGCTAGATCAGCTGAATCAACCCTGGAGTTGGATGGAGTGACAGATGTCATGGCTAGATCACCCCGACATCCTTGGTCATGTGGTTTAAAGCTTTGATGATTGGGACTCACAGCTCACATTACAATTCCAAGTAGACTTTGTGCTTGGCCTTCCTAACTGATGAGGTCTCACCAAGATCCAGGTTCAATATTTCTTTTTGAGCAACTGAAATGTGATACAAAGACCAATATATACATAGAAAATGAGGCCAGGTTCTGCTATGCATTCTGAGTATCACAGTGGTTGAATTCTGCTGCTTTCTCTGTTCTGCTCCTGCTCACCTGTCACCTCTTACAAAGACAACTTGGACAGCTTCAGCAACTGCTGTGGGGCCCCCTTTAACAGTGGCAGAATGGGGAGGGGCTTTTGAGGACCAAGGAGCCTGGCTCGCTTACATTTTGGCACCAGCATAAAATATTATCATTTATAAAGGTGGTGTGTTTATAGAGTGACACAATCAGATGGCAGGATGAAACATGCCCATTTCCACAAGGACAGCTATCTATGCATGAAAATGCCTTCAAAATTAAGGAGTCCAGGAGAGAGGCTAGATACCTGGGCAAACATAGAAACAGAAGCCCATGCATTGAAGAGCTCACGAGGAAGGTCTCATAACGTGTGCTCTGCTAGGCACACTGCTTGTGTCTCACCATCTAGCTCCACAGTGAAAAGGTCAAACCTGCCTGATTATTGCTCAGAGAAGTGAATAGAGGAGACCTTTATGAGAGCATTTTTTCTTAATAAAGGAAAACGGGGTGTGATTACTGAGTAACATAAAAATCCAATCTTTCTTTATTCCAACACAAAATCTCATTTCGTACACTGTACTCTGAGCACTCTTCAGGAATAATGTAAGGCCCAATGAGAGTAAGCAGACACAGTGTTTAAAATCAATTTATTCCATGCCAAGAGAAAACAAATTCTGAGTGGTTTGAAGGAATAAGTGTGACAAAATGAATAGCTTTATCTGGGCGTAATTTAAACTTTATATTTCTTCCGGTTTTCTCACATGCCAGAACATGTGCTGCTTTCTGCCCTGCCTACAGTGGTGGTGTGCAGCCCCGAGGCTCTTCTAACCAGGAACAGAAGAGATCAACACCTTTAATTTGTAAACTCTCCTTTCTGTTCCTTCTGCATGGGCTGCTGATGAAACAAATCAAAATTAAGACTCTAAGAGAATTTGGAAGATTAAAACCCCCTGTATAAATACAGTTTACATAAACACGGAGATTCATTTGTGGAAAGAGCTAGGAAGTCTTCACTAAGTTGTCTTTTTCCTATTAGAATTACAAATGGAATGGAAAAATAATTTCTTCTTTCCCTTCTTTATCCATGACCCGATAGCATGTTGCTGTTGTAGGTAAAAATTTCAATGTCTTTCTTCTTGGGAAGGCAAGTGGTACACTTCCTGGACACAGAGTGCTAAGATGGGACCCTACACCTAGCTACAGAGTTGTTTCTCCTCCCTGGGCCACTTGACCAGGTTCAGCAAGTGCCATGTGGCCACCTGTAGCAACAGCAAGATAGACAGGGGCTTTCAAGTACGGAGCCGGGTCCAGTCACTGCGCATGGCTCACCCACAGTGTGGTAACAGCAGGCAATGCTATCGTTTACAAAAGCAGTTGTGTTTACAGAGCAACATCAGCAGGATGGCACACTCAGTGCCATTTCCACACTAATGTCAACATAGACAACTCTGCAGAGTGGAAATACCTTCAGAGTAGAGGAGTCCAGAAAAGAGTCTAGGTGATGTGGGATTCCTCCATGTATGCTGTGAATATCATTGGTTAATAAAGAAACTCCTTTGGGCCTACAGCTGTAGAACAGTTCTTGTGCCAAGCCATGGACCCAGGTACCAGGTCATGCCAACACCAAGAGGGCCACAAACTCAAATTCAAGGACCATTCTCCCATACCAAAGACCCAGATCAGAGCTCATAGACATAGGATTCAACTAACCCCAATAAATCCACACATCACACACACCCAGTGTACTCAAATTCCTTAGTCTCAGAATCTACTACCAAACTATTGAATCTGGCTTTAAGTCCACATTGTGGACATGAGCAAAAAATGAACACACTGACCCAGGCACCTGACTTACCCACTTTAAGACTCTAGCTGCAAGCCTCCTCATAGGCTTCTCCACATAGTCCGCCCAGAATCTCGGGTCAGACTCACAGACTAGGAGAATGTTCTGTTGAAGCCAGTGGGAAACATAGAAGGAACAGATATCAGGGAAAGACCACAAGGATAATGAACAATCAAGAAATAATTCAGACATAATTTAAACTCTGTGATACTCCTAAAGGAACAAAGCAAAATGTCAAAAAAGACACCAAAACAAAGGAGATCTATAAAGTACAAATAATTCAAACTAATGATCTCAAAGAATTCTTTCTTTCATACGGAATAAATTTAACTGAAGATGTAAAAGATCTGTGTACTGAAATGGAAAAAGATAAAAAGAAACGAAAAGATAGTCTGTGTGCACAGACTGGAAGAACTAATAGAACTTAATGCCTACACTACCAAAATTGTGACCTACAGATTCATTACAATTCTTATCAAAATTCAATAGCATTTTTACAGAAAAGGAAAACAATCTTAAAACTAATATGGAACCATAAAGATCCCAAAGCAATACTGAACAAAAAGGATTGAGCTGGAAGCATCATGTGATTTTTAAAAATCTATTATAAACCTGCAGCAAAGAAAATAGCACAGTATTGTCATAAATGTGGACACACAAACCAGTAGAAGAGAAAATAAGAACTCAGAAATAAATCTACATACTTGATTTTCATAGTATTGCCAATGCTTACGTGGGAAAATTAGCCCCTTTCTAAGTGTAGTTGGGATCCAGGTACAGTGGTGTGTACTGTAATTACAATGCTCGGCTGACTGAGACAGGAGGATCACATGCTAACCGGGGCTCCACAGCAACACCCTATCTTTAAAAAATAAGGAAAATACAAAGTAAGGAAAACAAAAAGATGAAGTTGTGTTGGGAACTGGGTACATATAGATATAAAAATGGAATTGCACATTTTCCCTTCATTATATATAAACTCAGCTATGAAATTGGGCATTCTTCTCATTATATATAAACTCAACTATGGAATTGGGCATTCTTCTCATTATATATAAACTCAACTATGGAATTGGGCATTCTTCTCATTATATATAAACTCAACTATGGAATTGG
>LOEQ01000366.1:15802-51488 GCA_001685075.1 Bramus lutescens
GCCTAAGCCCCCATAGGGGGTGGCTTGGATGCATCTGCACCCAGGGACATCCCCAGACAGGTGGTGCCAGCTCCTTGGGAGCACCAGATCTGATGCAGAGGAGTAGAGCCCCAGGGTGTGGTCTCTTCTTTGTATGGTCCTCCTACCGGCCTGGCCGGGCCTCGCTCACCCTCTGGAGGTAGAACTGCGCATCAGGCAGTGATAGGACCAGGTTCATGGTTCCACGGCCCGGCCCATCCAGTAAAGACTGTAGCTCAACAGGCCAAAGAAGGCAGCCTTCACAGCCATCCGGGACACTCTGCCAGAGATGGACGGAGGGGGAACTGTCATGATCTCCTGGATGTTGAGGTTGGTACTCCAGTTCTTCTCAATGCCATGCACATGACCCATGCCAACGACACCCACAACCACAGATGGGACACACTTCCTGGGCTCATCAGAGGCACAGAGGCGCGGGGAAGCTCAAGGTGCAGCAGTGCAGCCTGCCGCAGCCTATAAGTCAAATAGATATCACGCTCTGAGACAATGGTTCGGTGTAGGTCAGGAAACTCCCCAATCATCTCTGCCATCATCTGCTCCAACAGGTCCTTCTGCTTGCAGTGCTCTACATCATCTTTGCTGATTGGGTCCGACAGGAAGCACAGGCCCCAGGCCAGCTTGACCTTCTGCCAGAAGGAGAGTGCAGCAATGGCCCTCTTAAAGGTGACTGAGATGGGCTGGTCACCCAAGTGGAATTTGCAGAATGGTACCTTGCTGGCCTCCTTGAAGGCTTCCCTGAACTCGCCACCAGGGGCCATGCCTAACTGCTCAGTGATGTGGGCAGACACCTTCAGCAGCAGCATCTGCATGAGTCCAGACATGAGCCCATTCTGCCTGACAGCCTGTTGCAGCTTCTCCAGGCTGACCTCCTTAGCCTCTTGTAGCAGCGTTTTCTCATCCATCTTCAGCATGGACTCACGGTACTGACAGAGTTCCACAACTACCACATCAGGCTGCACCTCCCGGATAGNTCACTACATCCCGCTTGCTGTCATCACTGAAGTGAGCAGTGCCCACCACATATACCCTGCTCCCATCCTCGGCTACCAGCTGGGTCACAGTACTTGGAAGGTTGGGCCGCTCACGCCACCGCTTCAGTTTCATCTCCAGGAGCAAGTTGAAGGCATCCACGTCAGAGATGATTTGAGGGTCTCCGGAAAGCACCCTTGGCACCGATTCCAAGGCCCCTGATGTTACCACGGGTTCCATATCAGCCTCTTGAGCTGCCTTCTCCTCTCCCTCCATGACAAGGACAGCAGCTTCCTGATTGATGCAGAATGCTTCTAAAGAAGCTCTTGACATCCCAAAGACAGCAGTGCGTTTCTGAGCATCCGGGTTGTTTCTGGGACTCGCGATCCCAAGAACATCTACACCGTCCTGCGTCAGCCTGACCCGGTGGGATGCGTGCCCCTGGTCGGTCTCCGTAGTCCCCACCTGCAGCTCGCGCCCTCCCGCACGCGCCTTCCAGGCGCGACNTACCGAGCAAGGCGGGCGACGGGCGCTCCTCAGTCGGCCTCCATGCGCGCGCCGCAGGGCTGACGGGGTGGGCCGGGCTGGAGGTATTTTCTTAACTGAAGGGCCCTCTTCCCCAGAGACTCTAGTTTTTGTCACGTTGGCAGAAAACTAACCAACACATGTCCCATTAGTGCCTTTAGGATAGGTCTGCCTGAGACATAGTCTTAGCTTTCTATATAAAGGTATTGTTTTCGCCCTCATCTCTTATAGACTAGTTCTACTAGTTATAGAATTCTGGGTTGATAACGTCCCTTTACCTGCAGCTTTCTCTGGCTTTTATGGTTGTAAGTGAGCTATTTGATGTCATTTATTTTTCCTCCATGGGTCATTTTCTCTGTCGGGTCGGGTTTCATGATTCTTTGCTTTTCTCTTGGTTTGCATGATTTTTATTTATGACGTGTATAGATGTGCATTTCTTAGGGCTTATCCTCTTTGAGATTCACTAGGCTTCTCTAGTTATGTCTCTTGCCAAATTTGCTCACGTTTTGTATCTTATTTCTTTGGTTGCTTTGTTGTCTTGAGTGCAGAATGTTTGGCGCTGTCCCATAGGTCTCTGGAGCTCTTTTCTCTTGTTCCTATCAGATCGTTTATATTGTTCTACATGACAATCCATGGGTGGCTCTCTCCGTGATCACCATTTTACTGGTAGAGGGGCACTTCTGGTGGCAGTTTACTGCAGCAAAGCAGTCACCATGTGGTCATTTGTTTGTCTTGATGTCTGTCCTGGCCCTGTGGATAGGGAGAGCAGACTTCTGGGTGGGGTCTTTCATGATCTTTGCTTAGCAGTGATGCATATGGGTTACTTACTACTTCACTTGCAACCTTGGGATACATGAGTGCAAAGAAATATTTGTGGACCTCGTCATTTTTTTCCTTAAGTTTTGAAGCTGCTGTCCATTCTGCTGCCTTAGGTATAGTTTCTTGTGTTTATTATATATATATATATATATACTCCAAATTTTTACTTGCTTATTTTGGGAGGTGTATGAAGAATATATCTATTCTAATTTAGTGAGAGTGGATGTTCACAGACCCGCTTTTGAAATGAAAAAGAAAAAGAGTGATTTATGTGTGTGTGTTTATAGTGTATATGTGTGGTGCATGCATGTGAGTGTGAGTGCATGCACCTGTGCATGTACATGTGGAAGACATGACACTGGATATGTATCTCTGTCACTCTCCACTTTGTTGCCTTGAGACAGGGTCTCTGAATTGGAAGTTTGTTGTTTAGGTTAGGCTGGATAGTTGCTGAGTTCCTAGGCTCCACCTGTCTCTGCCTCCCAGGGTTACAGGCAGACACAGCCATGCTGGGCTCTCATTGTGGGTGCTGGAGATTTGAACTCAGGTTCTCATGTTTGCTCAGCAGGTGTTCTTACAACTGAACCATCTCTCCTGCATCCAAAGTGATTCCTGATAAGGATTATGCCTGGGGAAAGGATCCTTCCTGCTAGGATGCTTTGATGGGAATGGCCACGTGCCCCCCCCCCAGGCTCTCTTACATTTGAGCAGCTGGACCCCAGCTGGTGCTGCTGTTTTAGAGGTGGTGCCTTTTAGAAGGCGGGGCTTGGTTGTTATGTATGGATCATTGGGGGTGAGGCTTTGAAGGTGGTAGCCCAACCTTGCTCCTGTCCTGCTTTCTGCTTCCTGACTGACTGCCATGATGTTCTCAGCCACCCCATGCACCAAACCATTCATTCCTACAGCCATGCTCTTTCTGTTGTGATGTGCTGAAGTCCTCTGAAACCATAAGCAAAGCAAAATCCTTAGGTTGCGTTAGTCTGATATTTTATCACAGCAATCCTTGCGATCCTTGTCTGCTGCAGTTTTCTTATCTCCTGTCTGGTTGACAGGATGCACATGTGTGTTTACACACAAGCCAGTTCCCTCAGGATAACCAGTACCTCAGACTTCCACAAAGGAACTTGCTGTTGACTTGGTTGGGCAGTCATTGCAGATAATGCAATGGAAAGGAGAATTGATCCTGCCTTGGGTTTGTGGCTTTTCCATTATGAAGCATCTGCTTCCTAAAAGCTTGGAGCTATTAGTATATTAATGGAGATTTGATGGAGAGTCTGAGGAGGTGGCCAGAGAATTAATATGATTGTGTTCTGGTAGGTGCCTTGTTCAGCCAAGAGTAAAGACTATGCAAGAATTTCTGTACTGCTTTTTCTTTGACACGTCTCCTAGGGGCCCTTGACTCTTGGCCTGACTATCCTAAGGAGTCTTGCGTGTCTGGCTTAATTCATCTTTACTTTGCTTGCTGGGAAATGTATTTCATAATTTATTTGAGTAGCTAAATAAAGGTATTGAGTCCACATACCCAATATAAATCAAATCAGACTAAAAGTGCTCGAAGAGTTTTACCTTGTGAAGTTGTTAAATGTTGGTTTAGGAGTGCCCGATTCAAGCTTGGCTTGGTGGTCAGGCCTGGAATCCCAGTTATGTGGAAGACTGAGGCAGAAGGCTAACAAGTTTAAGGCAAACTTAATGAGACCATGCCTCAAAATGGCAGATTAAAAACAAAGAGGTACAGCACTTCCTGCACATGATGTGCAGGGCCCTAGGGTCAATCTCCAGTACTGAAAAAAAAAAAGGTCTTGTTCATGGAAGAGATGGGAGAACAGTTCATATTTATACATCATTTTATTGGTGTCAGTGCTTTGAAAGCAGCAAGTGATTTTAATCAGAATGGCAACTGATCTGGTCATTTTAAAGCTCACACATTGTCGTAGTAACTTTCCAACTGCTGGGACAAAACACCATGACCAAGACAACTTACAGAAGAAACACTTTATTGGAGGCTTACGGTTTCAAAGGGTGCATTCATGGCCATCATGGTGGGGAGCATGACGGCAGGCAGGCGGCCTTGGTGCCAGAGTAGTAGCTAAGAGCTCACACGTAGAGCCACAAGAATGAGACAGAAAGGGCGGCTGTGAATGGTATGGGCTTTTGGAACCTTAAAGCCTGTCCCCAGTGATACACCTCCTTCAACAAGGCCACACCTTCTGTTTTGGTCAGGGTTGCTATGTGATGAAACACCATGACTAAAGCAGCTTGGGGAGGAAAGAGTTTATTTGGCTTATACTTCCACATCACTGTTCATCATTGAAGGGAATCAGAGCAGGAACTCAAGCAGGGCAGGAACCTGGAGGAAGGAGCTCATGCAGAGGCTTACTTACTTGATTCATGTGACATGCTCAGCTTGCTTTCTTATAGAACCTAGGACCACCAGCCAAAGGTAGGCACCACCCACAATGGACTGTGTCCTCCCCATCACTCATGAATTAGGAAAATACCTAATGCAGGACTTATGGAGGCATTTTTCTCAACTGACACCCCTCTCTTTAGATAACTCTAGCTCGTGTTGACATAAAACTAGTCAGCACACCTTTATACCTTTTCCAAACAAACAGTTCCACCAACTTGGGGCCAAGCATTTAAATATATGAGAATATGGGGCCACTGTCATTCCAACCACACTTCGCTCAGTGACTGGGTAACTAACCTAACTATTTAACCCAGCTAAGTTAAAAGACAAACTGCCAATAGCAAAGAAGTTAAATTCGATGCCCGATGTAAGGTGGGAGAAACAGAAGACGTGCTTCTGAGCAGGTGTTCTTTATGGCCTGATTTCAAAACCTCCGTTAAACCTTAATTATAAATCATTTCATGGTGTCTCAAGTGGTTTTGTTTGGATTTTGAAACAGGGTTTGACCACATAGTCCAGACTGGCCTGGAGCTCATGCCCCTCCTACTTCAGCCTGAGCTCTGAGATTACAAGTATGTGCCACTGACCAGGCTCGGCTTCAAGTATTTTCAACTTATTTTCTGCAATTTCCACTAGTATTTTTATTGGTTGAACTCAGAGCTAAACTACAAGTCACATATAGACAACTCTTAATTCTGGCAAAGATTTGCAGGGTGAAATTATTGAATGAGTAATTCCCATTGTGGGGCTGTGGATATAGCTTAGTTGGTAGAGTGCTTGCCTCATGTGTATACTGTCCTAGGTGATAGATCCTGAGTTCTAATCTCAGTACTGGAAAAACAAAAACAAGCAAATAAAAAGGTGAGCAAAAACAATGAACTTATTGATTACTTACTATTCATTAGTTACCCAAATAAAGTCTGTGCATAGGGTTTTGTTTTTTGTTTTGGTGAGGGATGTACTGGGCATTGAACCCTGCCACTTAGTTACAGCTCCAGTCCTATTGCATGAAGTTTTAATCTTTTACCAGCCTGCCTTCCTTCCATTGCAGAAGATGCTTCTTAACAGTTGCTACATTAAAAAAAAAAACAAACAATCACTTTGGCTATTCATCTTGAAGTGCAATGAAGAGAATTATGGGAAAAGGCTTGAATTGCAGTTGCTGGATCTGTAATCTCAGCAGGTTTTAAGTTTGGAGTTTGTGTTTCAGAGTTTCCTTGCTATCGGTTCATGTACTGGTGATATCTCTCCTGATCTTTAATTCTCCCTGGGAACTTCATTTTCAGATGATATCTTACTGATTGTTTAAGTCAATCCTTTCAGATAATTTTGTCTGTCACGTAGTCTGCCTCTTAAGTACTTTGATCCAAGTCCTCAAATACTGTGGCTCCCTATTCATCTACTTTGTCATTATTCAGTGATATAGATTTTACTATTCCTGGAAGAGGTCAATCAGTATATTGAGCAAATAATGAAACACCAGCTGTAATTCAGTTACAATGAAAACAACAGCAAGTTCCTTTCTCCCATGCATATGCTATAATATATATTTGTATGGTTCATGCATGAATAGTACAGATATTTTCAAATAAATTTTTTACATTTTATCAGATGTTGTATTGACTTTTTTTCCCATGCTGGCTAAAATATGATCACCACTTTCCTTTCTAGGTCTAAAAATAAAGCAGAGAAAAAGAGGGTTACTTTTTTATCTTATTTTTTAAAGAAAATAAACTATCTTTTTTCATTTTACATACCAATCCCAGTTCTCACTCCATCCCCTCCTCCCATTCCCTCCACCTACTCCTCACCCCACCCCCATCCACTCCTCAGAGAGTAAGGCGCATTGCTTTGGGGAAGGTCCAATGCCCTCCCCACTATATCCAGGCTGAGCAAGGTATTCACCCAAAGAGAATAGATTCCCAAAAAGCCAGTACAAGGGGTAGGGATAAATCCTGATGTGAGAAGGAAGTGGACTCAAGTTCCAGCTATTTTCCTCTCTTCCACTGGGTGAAGAGAAGCAAGCCACCCTCAGTTCCTTTTCTCTATAGTTAACATGGAATCCTCATGAGGGAAGAGGAATAAACTCTATCATCAATTGGGTTCTTTCTTACTCGAAGATCTGAGATCTGTTGGTACTGAAAAAGTTAAGTAATAATGTACTTTAAACCATACCACTATTAACTCTCAATCTTTTGTTCTGTTATCATGTCCAGCCATAAACATGGTCCTAAACACAATCAATATATTTCCAAGTGTATATAGTAAAGTGTAATTCCAAGGCTGTTGATCACTTCTTAGATACAGCATCTCACCTTCTTTCTGTCACCGAGTCCAGCTCTTGTGTTATTAAGCTTGTTGCTCTGCAGAAAGGATGCTCTTTAGGAAATGTTCCATATTAATGAAAAGGAGACGATCTTTGTTTTTCTTGATATACTGTAGAGTGCACAAAGGACAGAATTAATATTCTTGTTCTTTTTTTAAAATATTGTTGCATCTACTAATCCAGATGTGTACTTACTAAGACAATGCGCGTAAAATTCTCAGCATAACATTTGACACAGGACAGGCATACAATAAATGTTCCTATTATGCCCCCATGTAGTTGGCTCTGGTAGATTGTGTTAATGTCAGCATGTAGCTTCAGGTTCAACAGAAATATCTTAGACAGTAAGTACATCTAAAGTCCAGTAGATGGGTTATATCAGAAAACAAAACCAAATAGCATCCTTGTTCTCATGTGGCTCATACTGTAGCAAAGGAGGAAAAACAGTGAAAATGTACAAGCAAGTAAAATGTGTATTTTGGAAAACAATAGAGGAAAAGGCAACCTAGAGCAGAGTAAGGAAGAATTTGTGAATGAGTATAAAAAGAGTCTCAAAATAAGACAGTGCAGTAGGGGTTGGCTGCTGACTTTTGGTCAAAGACAACGGAGATGAGGAAGTCCGGTATTTTAATGCCATGGAACAGGGCTTCTGAAGCTTTGCTCCCCTTGATGTTTTGGGATAGACGGTTCTTTGTTGTGTGGGCTTTCTATGGATTCCACACTATAGCAGCATCCTTCTTCTCTACTCACTGTCTGTCGGTGGTACTTCCTTCCCCTGAGACATGACATCAAAAATGTCTCTAACATTGTCACCTGCTCTCTGGGGACAAAATCACTCCTGTTCAAGAAGCATTGCTGTAGTGGGAAGGACATTACAGGCAGAGGGGCCCCTAAAAGGCAGTATACAGTACTGCATGTTTGGGGGGAGTAGATGAAGTGGGCAAAGACCTGTAGGCGAGGAGCAGGGGGGCTCGGCTCCACTCATCCAAATGAGATGGGAAGTCACAAAATGATTTTGGGAACATCTGACTCTTTTTTTTTCCTAAAAGGTCACTTTTCTGTAATGAGAACAGACTGAAGAGAGGCAAGGGCAGTCTTGGGGAGGACACTTGTTATCAAGACATGTAAACAATCAAGAAGTCTAGGTAAGAGATGGTGGTGGCTGTCACTAAGTGGTGGCATTATCATTCATCAAACAGTGATCAGATTCTGCATATGTTTTGAAGGTAGAACAGCAGGACTTTCCTAACAAGTGGATTGTGGCGTGTAAATACAAAGGGGAGTTTTTGTGGAAACTTTGGCCTGAAAAACCTGAAAAATGAGGCTGCCATCAACCAAGGTGCATGCTTTTAGGTGGACCTCATTTGGAAAGATAAAAATTGGGTCTTGGACCTGTCATAGCCACATAGGTGGATATAATTAGTAAGCAATTTGATATATGAGTTGAGTTAGAGAGTTAGGAAGTGAATATATCCGCAGGACTAAATTATAGTCCTCTAATTCCGAGGGGTCAGAGAGAAGAAAATGGACCAGAAAGGAACAACCAGAAGTGTGGGAGGAAAAACCAGAGGAAGACAATATCCTGGGAGTTGAGTGAAGAAAATGTACAGAAGAGAAGAAAGCGAGCAGATGGTTAAGGACAGAGAGGTTTTTGGTCTCTGATCCAGAGGAATTGGGTTACAGCAGAATTCTGTGGTCAGCCTGGTTGGATTGAGAGGTGTCAGAGCCACCAGGAAAGCATCACTCTGGGTGTGTCTATGAGGGCGGTTCTAGAGATAAACATCACAAGGCTCTGACCAAATCAATAGTTTAATCCAGCGATAGTTTCAATATCTATCAAATTTTCAATAGATTGCTAGGAGCTGATGGAATTGTGAAGGCTACTTGGAGGAAGGGAGTCTTGGGAAGCATGCCTTTGAAAGGTATAACTGGGCCCTGGTCCTTTCCTATTCTCCTTTCTATGTGCCATGAAGTGAGTAGTCTCAGCCACATTCTTCTGCTGCATTGATACTCTGCCTAGCCCTGGGTCCAAACCAACAGGCTACGGTGTAGTCTTTCTGCAGCATCTTTGGCTATGCTTAATGATGTTACATAATGCAAATCATGGTAGAGTCAAAGAGACCTATCCACTACCTCTGCAAGAGGGAATACTCACGATTTAGAAAGCTGTGGTGTAAACAGCAGTGGATGTGGTTTGCTCACTGGACATTGGGTGCTCACTGTATAGTTACTATTCTGATGGGAGTGGTGGATGATTGGAGTCTCTCTAGGCACTGTTGCTGCCAGCTCTACTACTTATGAGAGCCTCTATCTAGCACTGGTGGCAGAAGCAGTGGTAGGGGTCCGAAGCAACCTTGTCCTTGGAGCAGTCAGTGATGCTGGGCATGGAGAGAGGCAATAGTGGGAACGCTATTCTGTACAGTCCACACTCTGTCCTAACAAGATGTAGGGGCAACAGTGGCAAATCTGTAGGCAGAGTGGCAGCAGGAACTAAGGTGTTCCTTTCTGTTTGTAGGGATGCAAGCCTGGCACCAGTGCATTCTTGGCAATGGGACTGTGGCTGGTGCCAGGGAAAGTTCTTCTAGGCCCGGTTTTGTCTGTGTTTGCTGCTGGCAAGGGTGTGGCTAGAGCTGTGCTCACCTGCTCTGTCCTCCCTATTCTTACAGCTCTAAGAGGTGCCTGTGGGTAGGGTGGCAGGCAGAGCAGAGAGATGCTTACGTCCTGCTCAGCACACTCCTGCTAAGGTGGCTGGGCCATCCGTGTGAACCACAGTATTGCTTTCCTGATTAACAGGAACAGGATCCTGAGTTCAGTGCAATGAGGTGGGAGATGCCTGGCTTCAGTCCCACACTGGCGCATGGTCCACCTGTAGCCGGCCACATCTTTGGCCTTAGATGTTGAGTGCATGGATATGGTTCTGGATTGGCTGGGGTGACACCCTCCATTTCCTTGTGTTAGAACACTGTTCCCTACAGTGCAGGGCACTCAACCAATCAGCTTTGATCTGATTGTAACTGCTCTGGTTCTTTCCTCTTGAGAAAGCATGTAGCTTGTTTTGGATTTTGGGTTTTTAAAGAGATCCTAGACTTTCAAAGTATTGAAAAACGTTAGACTGCGAGACCTTTTAAAGCTGTACTGTATTTGATGTTTATGGGTATGAGATTTGGGGGGCAAACAATAAAGGAACTGGTGTAGTTTCACAGCATTAGATTTATGTGCCCATGTTGACAAGGGGTGGACTCACAATGGTTAATTTTGGTTATTAGTTTGACACTGAGAAGAGGGAACTGATCTGTGAGATTGGGCCCGTGAGCATGTCTGTACGGCAGGTCTTAGACCACTAACTGATGCAGGAGAACCTACTGTGCTCCCTGCCATTCCAGGGCAGGTAGAACTGGGAATGCATGAAAAAGGTAGGTGGGTGTGAGCCCAAAAGCAAGCCAGTAAGCAGCATCTCTCCATGGTGTCTGTTTCATTTCCAGTCTCCAGGTTCCTTCCCAAGCCCCCACCTTAGTTTCTCTTGACCATGGACCACAACCCTTAAACTAAATAAGCCTTTTCCTTTCCTAAGTTGCTTTGGTCATAGCATATATTATAGCAACAGAAACCAAATGTGTCCAAAGGAGGGCTACTATGTATATTTCAGGTTACTTGCCTAAGTGGCCTGCTGGCCAGTGAATGCCATGACACTATCCGGTAGCTACAACTGCCAGCATCAGCACTGATAGAGTTGGTGAGACTCCCCACCCTGGGGAGCCAGGGTGGCAGCTACCTGAGATACTCTGGTTCCTCTTACTGTGCTGTTACCTCTCCTCTTTTGTCCCCTTCTCTCTGTTGCTCCATAGTTCTACTCGCTCTAAAAGGCAACCTGTTTCTTTGTGGAGGAGGAGTTGAATTCTAGGGGCCTCTATTTAGCTATCTTGTACCTCTGAGAACTCTTATTTTTAATTCTTTAAAGGATAATGAGATAATATTTTCATAAAGGCCCTCAATAATAGCATATTGTTAAGGTCATGGTTAAGTTTGCATAGAAAACAGCACATTATGTTCGGATAACTGTGGGATCATTTGGTCACTTGCATTTAGTCTCTGAATCACAGCGAGTTTCCAATAGACTTCTGCTTATTTATTGATAATAGGCAGTGGCAAGTCAAGAAAGTGTTGGAACTATCTGAATGGGCCATATACCATGGCCTTTTCTTTGTGAAGTAGATTTTTTAACTAAGACCATGTGATATACGAGATAAATTTATTTACCTCTTCTGATGACTGCCTTGTCAAGCAAGGCTCACTCTTCCTCTCAATGAGTTTAGAGAGGAGATCTCTTTCTTTTCCAGAAGTGGGCTGATCTTTCAGCAGCACAGCACTTAGGCTTTGGTCAAACTTATTGTCCCAGGAAACTGCTGACATCCGCAGTGTGGTAGAGAATGCCTCCTTGAAGTAGGCTTTCAGTCCCTGGTTAAGGAAGAGAAGGCACAGATCAGCGTGACTTGCTATAAAAGCTTTCAAATAATGATTGAAAGGAAAATGGGGCTTGAGACCATCCTCACCTGCCCTCTCCCTAACAATGCTGGTGAGCTTTATGCAGCGACATTGTTTCCACAGCTGAGATGCTATTCTCGGAGCTGGTCTGCAGCTCCAGTAGAGCATGCATTCTGCCTTATGCTATTACAGGAAGTTTAGTCAGGAGCAACAGCCTTTTCCCAGTCAGTCAGGCCACCAATGGGGCTCCAATAGATCCCAAATATTACAAAGCATTTATTGTCCTAGGGAATGATGCCTGAGTCGCAGAGAAAGAGAAGTTCTGTATATGTCATAACTACCTCATAAAACAACCCCAGAAATCTGGGGTTGGAATCCTGGTTGAAGTCCCCAGTAGTGAGTGATGTGGGCCAGGCAGTGGATCAACAAGAGAACGAAGCTTCCCACAGATGCCAAACATTCTCTCTGAACAAATAAGGTGTTTTCAGTGCTCTGCATGGAAAAGATGTCCACACACAGACATGTCAGCCTTGTGAGCATTTTCACATTTCTTAGTTTGCTTAAAATCAGACTTTGAAAGGAAGCTTCAGAGATGAAGACAATTTTAGTTCAACTTTGACAAAATAATTTTTCCCACTCTCTCCAATTTTTAACTTTTTTTTTACATTTATTTATCTTCCTCCCCCTCATGTGTGTGTGTGTGTGTGTTTTGTGCACATGCATGCGTGTGCAAATGTGAAGGTCATAACTTGAGGGAGTCAGTTCTCTTCTGGGAATCAAACTCAGGTCGTCCGGCTTGGTGGCAAAAATCCTCACCCACCCAGCCATCTCAATGGCGCATCTCTTAATTTTTTCAGAACACTTCAATTTACAGAAGACAGACTATGAGAAATTCCGACCCAGGTGACTCATGTCTCTTCACAGGGCCACCTGATCAGATCCCTAAGCAATGCTTTCCTAGCTTCAGGTTGAATGGGTATTGCAAGAGGGGTGTATTATTATTAGAGCCCACTCCAGGATTTCTGGTTCTGTGGGTTGTGGCTGGGGCCAGGCATTTTCATTTTCAGCAAGTTCCCTAGGTAGTTGATGCAATCAGTCCAAAGACCAACAGCCTTAAATGATCCTAGGCTTTGTCCTTTAGCTTTTATACTAATCAAGTTCTCAAGTTACTTGTGATGCATATCTGAGATGACTCTGACACCCTCTTCTGGGTTCTGCAGGCCCTGACACGCACACGATGTACAGACAAGCAAGTCTCTCACATGCGTACTAATCTTTAAAAAAGGAGAAAGGTACATGAGGCCAGCAGCCATCTCTCTCTTCCTGACTGCAGAGGCAGTGTGTTGGGAGCTCCCCCTTGAGCGCCCATGGGGCTCACCCTTGCTCACAGGGCTTGCTGGTATGTTGCCGGTCACACCGACTTGCTGTTTCTTCTTAGAACAGCTCATGTGTGGACTGTCATCAGTGCTCAAAGTTCATATCCATCAGCTCAGAGTTACCAAGGAGGGACTCCCAGTCTACACGCTTGAAGAGCTACTGAGGCAGGAAAGATATAGACCTTTTCTGTACAGAGATGTGATTGTGCAAGATTCCCATGGCTCTTATGGGAAATACCAGTTTGGCAACACCAGATGTACAGCGACAAAGATCCACTAATGGGCACGAAGCCATTATGCTTCTCTGGGCACCAGCCAGGACATTTTACTTTGCTGATTAGAAAAGCACTTACTCAGTGACATTTATTATGCTTTAGTTAAATGGCTTTTCCCCCTCAAAGGAGAATAAAATTCATTAGGGTTTGAGGGAGAAAAAGGTTTTTTATAAAATTTGTTCCTTTTGCATCGGTGTGTCTTGCTCAGATTCCATAATTCAAGAGTCCCTATCTAGGGATGAATTTGCATCACCTGATAGAAGAAGGAACCTTTGAAGGCATTTCCGGAGACTTCCATGGCAGGCAGATGAGAAGCAATCTGTAGGGTGGTTTCCGGAGACTGAAAAGAATGGCAAACCAAACCCACACTTTACTTAAAAAGTTGCTCAGCTACATATCATCAAGGATAGTGGGAGAGAAGTGAACTGGAACATCCATTTACATCATAAACATTCTCGGGGAAAAGAGAATCAGAATGCACTATAGGAAGATGGAGATTTTAGCTGTGTATTTTATATTTACACCAATTATGATAGGCATGAATGACAATCACTTCAGCCCTCTATGTCTCCTAGACGACAGTCGGATCTGGAGCTTGGATTCTAACCCTGCCCTGCCTTCCTGGTTATGACCTTGGCTAAGCTGACTCAACCACTCTGCACCCTTCCTCTCAGTTTGAAAGTGGGAAAAATCGGGTTTTGAAGCAATTGAGTTGCCCCATGAAAATAATCAACATTTCGGACACCTAGACTGTTTTTAATTCATTTCTGCCCATGATTGCAATCATCCCAAAGGCTTGATTTGAGACAGCTGTCATAGCTTCCATCAGCTGCTCTAAGGGAGGCAGTTCATTGCTGTAGAAAGGATTTGCTGCCTCGAGCCTCTTCCCAGCCACCCTGACCTCCACAGCCTCCTGGGAGGCCGCTTCACAGAATGCCAGAGACAGATGTACCTGCAGCTGGGGGATGAGGAGGTGCAGGATGGAGAGACCATACTGGTAAATCACGAACTCCCAGGCAGAAAGGTGCATCACTTGCACAGTTACCAGCTCTCCCTGCATCGTCTGAGTCTTCTGCAAAGAGCTTTTTGGGTCTGCAGAAATCAAGACAAATCAGTGGTAATTTCACTGATTTTTTTCATATGGTAATGATATATTAACAATAACATGACAATTCATCTTAGGAAAATATTTATCTCCATCCATCCATCCATCCATCCATCCATCCATCCATCCATCCATCCATCCATCCATCCGTCTGTCCTCCAGTGAAGCCTATGCTGCAGGCTTCCCTGGTCCTCTACATGGAAAAATAGTCCCAGTCAAAGGAACAGAGGACTTAGAAGGAGCCACAGAAAAGATAGCAGTATTTCCTTGGCAGTAGATCTGAAGTTGCTTGGATCATTAGGTGTGCTACACTCAGAACACTGTCTGGCATACAGCAAGCACTCAGTACAAGTTAGATGTATCCAGATTTTTACTTATCTAGCAAACTGTCTCTAATGGGCCTTTAGATAATTGCTCTAAATGGGTTTTTATCTTAATGGGACTTTAGACACTTCCATTGTCTGATTCTTAAGAGGACAATGAAAAATGGCTTGGACAGCGATATATAATGAGCATAGAAGTAGCAGTCAGGAGACCTGTGTCTTGGCTGTGGCCAGGGTGTGTAGCACCTTGGGAGAGTTACATACTTCTTTGAATGTTGTTTCTCTTATTTATATAAAAAATGAGTAATAGAATTGGAGTTAGGTTTCCGGGGGGCAAACAAGACAGTACACATAAGAATACGCTTACAATGTTTGGAGAGGGTAGTTCTTGAACGAGGGTCCATACCTCTGCTCATATTTCTCATCAGTTCTTATGAAAGGAATTAATCAGGTTGAACAACATCCAGAATCAGTAAACTGTTTTTTTGGCAGTGCCCAGGTAGTATATAATTTAGGCTTTGCCAGTCAAGAGTCACAACTGGAGTTCAAACTATCTTTCTATCCTCACGCCAGGAGACAGAGCTTGCTCTCCTACAAGCCTATCCTGGCTTTCCTGATGCACACCAGTTTGCCTTCCCAGACACTCACCAGAGGACATTGCCTGCATCTCTTTTGGCACTGCCTCATGGTCCTGGATGGTTTTTGTAGAAAGAAGGGTGAGAGAAAGACTCTGGGGGAAGGATCCTTGAATTTCAGCTGAGCCACCCATTAGAAATTGGATCTTTGATTTCATATTTATACAAGGAAGTTTTCTTCCCTATTAAGTAAGTATTAATACCTACCTTTCTAGGTTGTTGTAAATGAGTTGCCATAGGTTTAGGATAGGACATGACATTGTAAAAAGCCCCACATTGGCAAAGTGATCTGGGTGCTTTTTTTATGGGGCAAAAATATTCTTTCTGTTGGTTCTTCTGTATCCCTGTATCTCACATTTCCTGCACTCCCTTTTAACATGTTGATGAAATACCAAGATTTAGATTCAGTGTTTTATTGGAAGGTTGAATAACCTTTAGGAACTGTCTTCTAAGGATTGACTAAGTTATAGTTCAATGATACTTTGATTCTTGCCTGATATGCCTTATATGGAAAAGTCCCTTGGGGGCCTTAGAAGGAGGCAGAGGAAGGAGGAAAGGATGTCTGGCAAGACAGGATCCAGGATTCCTTGGCTTCTCAGGTTTGGAAGGTACATCATCATTTATCATGAGTGTACCATAGTAAGTTTTCAAGGGAAAAGAGGTTACCTTTTTTTTGTCTTTGTAGTTCAGCTATTCCTCTGGGGTCTAGGGACCAGGTATCTACTTTCTTTACGATGGAGAATAATGGCATGGTCCAGATATTGTCAACTTTGTCTGCATATGAATATGAGTGAGTAAAGGAATAGCAATGTACCCAAAGTGAAAGATGCGCCTAGGAGCCAGGCCTGCTCATTCAGGCCTAGGATCCCTGCAAGTTGGAGGTAAAGACAGGAGGATTGCAAGTTCAAGGCCTGCCTGGGTTACCTAGTGAGTCTGAGGCTGGTTTTCACAATTTAGTAAGACTTTGTCTTAAAATAAAAGATGGAAGGAAAAGCACAAGCTGGAGATGTGGTGGGGTCCTTGCCTAACATGTTTGAGATGCTAGGTTAATCCCAAGTACAGCTAATCAGCTCACTAGCTTTCTTTTCTCCTTCCCTTTCTCTCCCTTCCCCTCTCTCCTTTACTTCCTCCCTCTCTCTCCCTCTTCTTCTCTCTCCTTCACTCCCCCCCACCAAATATGGATGACAGGCAGCCTTTGAGACCATCTCAAGGATCTCTCACAATGGATGTCAGCTCTTACATGAGTTCCTCCCCTTGAGTGTGGGTGGGTTGGGTTTAGTGATTCATTTCAGCAAAATGAAACAGGGCAAGTGACGGGCTGTCAGTTTTGAGATTGATGCATGAGACTATATCAAAGCCTCCCATCTTGCTGCTTTCACTTACTCTCCTGCTTACCAGCTCTGAGGGAGGCAGCTACAGGCTGTGCATTGCACTATCAGACCTTTGTGCTCAGGTATTGATGTTTTTGGTTAACGGCCAGTGAAAACTTGGAGATGTGCCAGTAACCTCAAGAGTGAGGGTGAAAAGTGAACTTCTCCAGACCAAGCCTTGAGATGATGCAGCCCTGGCTAGTACCCAGATTACCAGAGGCACCAGGCAAACCTCACCAGATTCTTGACCCACAGAACCAAAGAAACTCTGAAATGTTGGGGGTAGTTTGTTGTACAGCAATAAGTAAGTAGCATATCATGTTTCTCTCTGTCCTTCCTAAATAACCCATCGTGGCCTGATGATGTGGCCCCTGAAGCACTAATTGCCACATTGAGAGTATCAAAGCATGATCAGGGCTGTCAAAAGAAGAGAAAGGTGGGCAACTTATCAGCCTTACCTGCTCCTGGCCTCTGCTCTTCTAGCTCTGGATGATGACCTTGGTCCTCTGAGAGCATGGCTGTGATGACTCTTAGGAAAGGGATCAATATGGGGCAGAGAACAGCCTGGTTCCCAAGACAAGTCGTGACTGTTCCATAGAATCTGCCTCCAGGGTAATTCTCCAAACACACAGGGGTTCCTGAGGTAGTGATCTAGGATGAAAATGAGAACTGAGTTTCATGCTTGAACACCCCCACCCCATTTTATAAATCTGTTTTAGGAGTTTCTCTCTGAAGCTCCTGTCAAAGATGGAAACTCAGATCTTTCTGGCCAAGTCCGGAGGGTCAGTACCTGGATATGCAAGAGATGCAGGTGGCTGAGCTCCCGGTGGTACTGCAGTTTTCCAAGAGCCCTACCCAGGAAGTTCAGTCTGTCCCTCACCACCTCCTGAAACTCATCTGAGAGATGCTGCACTACCTAGAACACAGGAAGCATGATGCCAAATTTAAAGGTTCTTTCTTACTCTTTCTGTTGCTCCTCTTTGCCTATCCAGTGATCCTTCAGCCTAAGCAGCCTCTGAATATTATATAGTCCCGGAGAACCTTACGATGGGAGAAAATGTCCTTATCCTAGAGGGTCCCCTTGCCAGCCTCAGGCCTCACCTTCCTGTGACGACTCCAGCCCCGTGGGCTCTGATCCTCACTATGCTGTCTGCACGCCTCCTCCTCCTGGCTCTGCAGCCTGACAGACACTTTCCTGAGCTTCTCCGAGGCCTGCCCTAAACTCTGCAGGACCTTCCGCATGCCCAGCAGCACCTGCGCCTCCTCTTCCCACTCTTTCTTGTCTGCTGCAAAGTGCAAAGAGAAAGTCCACAAAGCAACAGCTACCAGCATAGTAAGCAGGGGAGAAGAAAAGAACAGTTGATTGGAGCCAGTGAACTTGCCAGGTATGAGCCGGTGCCTAGGAGGAATCAGTGAGAGACGAGCACATTCAGGTGGAGGGGCTTCTCATGTTCCCTGGCACCACCAGTAGGACCACTAGCAGGATCTGTTACCCACCTTGAGAAAGCAAGCACATTTCTGGGCTGCTGAGCGTGCTCAGGGCTCTAGCTCGCCGTTCTGTCTCCTGCAGGCAGCAGGCCTCCAGGGCTGCACAGGCCTCCTCAGCCGTCGTCAGCTGCATTGGACAGAAATCACAAAGGGCTGAGCCATGGTGAGAAGGCATGGCTTTAAGCCTGGCCATCTCATGCCAAGCCTCCCTTCTGCCCTCATACAGCTGAGGGACTTAGGGGTGACAGAGATCTAGTGCCTGGTGAGTTTGCGGACTGTGGAGGTTTGAATGGGAATAACCCTCAGGAACCCATGGTACTTGGTACTTGGATTGCTTGGTCTGCAGCTAGCAGAACTATTTGGGAAGGGTTAGCAGACATGGCCTTATTGGAAGAGGTGTGTCATGGAGCTTTGAGGTTTTGAAAGACTCATGTCATTCCCAGTGTGCTCTCAGTGGCTCCTACTTGCACATCAAGTTGTGAACTCTCACCTGTTCTTTCTACCATGCTTTTGTTCCACCATCATGGACTCTAACCCTCTGAAACCATAAGTTCAATTAAACAGTTGCTTTTATACATTGCCTTGGTCATGGCATTTCATCACAGCAATAGAAAAATAACTAAGAGACTGTGTCTGCTCTGAGATGGATCCCGTTCATGTGGCCAATGGGGAAATGAGGTCTCTTGACATTAAAAAACTTGTATGGTATTGGCAGATGAGTGGTGGTGTGGAATATTAGTTAAAGATGTGTTACATCTGCTTATGTTGTAGAACATTTGTTTAATGATGCAAAGAAGTATTGCATTCTTTCATGTTGCCTTTGTTTAATGCTGTGAGCTGTGTTACTTTGACTGTCTAAGCACCTGATTGTTTTAATAAAGACCTGAACGGCCAATAGCTAGGCAGGAGAGGGATAGGTGGGGCTGCCAGGCAGAGAGAATAAATAGGAGAAAAAGAGAAGAGTAAGGACAGGAAAAGGAGAAGGGGCAGAGGAGGATGTGGGGGGGGGCAGTTACCCAACCATACAGCTACACATAGAATAAGAAGGAAAGAAAAGATGTGCAGAAAGAGAGAAAGGCAAAAGCCCAGAGGCAAAAGGTAGACAGGATAATTAGTTAAGAAAAGCTGGCTAGAAATAAATCAAGCCAAGGGCAGGCATTTGTAAGAAAGAAGAAGTCTCTATGTGACTATCAAGGAGCTGGGTGGTGGGCCTCCCAAAGAGTTAAAAAAAAGCCAGCTACAGAGTGGAAATGGTGAGGTGGCCCTCTACATCTTACCTGCAGCCTGGCTTCATGGCCTGGGTGGAAGTGGAGCTCCTGGCTCAGGTGCCACAAGTGTTCTGCCAGCTGTTGTTCCTCCTGCTCCTGCAGCTGCCAGTACTGCTGACGGGCCCTTAGCTCCTGCTCCAAGGGGATCTGCTGCAATTGCAGCCTGTTTAGGCTTTCTAAACAGCCATAGACCCNTAGGCAGGAGAGGGATAGGTGGGGCTGCCAGGCAGAGAGAATAAATAGGAGAAAAAGAGAAGAGTAAGGACAGGAAAAGGAGAAGGGGCAGAGGAGGATGTGGGGGGGGGCAGTTACCCAACCATACAGCTACACATAGAATAAGAAGGAAAGAAAAGATGTGCAGAAAGAGAGAAAGGCAAAAGCCCAGAGGCAAAAGGTAGACAGGATAATTAGTTAAGAAAAGCTGGCTAGAAATAAATCAAGCCAAGGGCAGGCATTTGTAAGAAAGAAGAAGTCTCTATGTGACTATCAAGGAGCTGGGTGGTGGGCCTCCCAAAGAGTTAAAAAAAAGCCAGCTACAGAGTGGAAATGGTGAGGTGGCCCTCTACATCTTACCTGCAGCCTGGCTTCATGGCCTGGGTGGAAGTGGAGCTCCTGGCTCAGGTGCCACAAGTGTTCTGCCAGCTGTTGTTCCTCCTGCTCCTGCAGCTGCCAGTACTGCTGACGGGCCCTTAGCTCCTGCTCCAAGGGGATCTGCTGCAATTGCAGCCTGTTTAGGCTTTCTAAACAGCCATAGACCCCAGGACTTGGCTATAGACCTCATGGCTTCTCACGATGCTCTTACCATCCATGCCTAACTTGGTGAGGCAGTTGACTTGGTTGGAGACGGGAAACAACCCCATACCTCTTTCTGGCTCCCTAGTATCCCCTCCTTACAACCCAGTCTTTGCAGAGTCCCTGTGCCTCCCGCCCCAGTGTTTCTCTTGGGGAAAGCAAGGGGAAACAGGGAAGTGATGGCAGGGAATAGTTACCACCCCAGCCCCCAGTGTGGCTCCTTCACACTGATCTGTGAAATGGTGGTGCTGGGACTCAAAACTGAAATGTGCTGGTTTCTCTCAAGACGCTCCGACCATCTTTGTGACTGAAATTGTTACTAGACTCAGCATGTATGGAAAGACGCTAAGTCATTTTTATTTTGATGGAGATCTGCCAAGAGCTGAATTACCGCAGCAACCTCCTGACAAGGTTTCCTGCTCTGGCCTGGCTCCAGTCCATCCATCCTTTGCACAGCTGCCAGTGGGAAATTTCTAGAATGCTGGTTATACATAAGCATAAACTGTCTGGGAGGAGGTGTGACAGCCTATTAACGGGGACTACATCTGGTGGATGAGGGTGGAAGCAAGGCCAGGGGCATCTGGAAGAGGTCTCTGCAGTAGCGTTGACCCTTCTGCAGAGGGTGTTGAGGAAAGGGCCCTTTGCTTCTTCATTTATATAATTTTAAAATGTAGTGGGCTTATAAATAACTTTTTGGTATTCCATAGTTTTTAAATTTAATTTCCTTAGTTTATTGCCTATGTATTTAGACTCCTTCCCTGGCTCCGCATAGCCTTCCTGGTCTACCTCTAAGCACAGAGGTTCCTTGCCATTTATTTTCCGCCTTCCTCACCAGCCTCTTTGCTTCCTTTCTCCCTCCATCCTCCTCCTTCCGGAACATTTGTAGCCTTACACTTGGCATCTTTGTCCTGCTGTCATGGAGCTGGAGTGGCTTTCTCTGCCTTCATCTTCAAGCCTCCACCCAAGCATTACCTCTGTTGGTAAAGCCTTCCTTGAACTCTCTATGGTTACAGGGCCCTGCATCTGAGCTCACTTAGCATCCTCATCTCCTCTAATCTAGGTGAGAACCACTTCTCCAGGGCTAGAAGCCCAATGACCTTGCATCTCCACCCCATACACACATTGCCTGGAGCCCAATGACCTTGTGTCTCTCTCTCTCACACACACACACACGCACACGCACACGCACACACACACGTTGCCTGATGCCCAATGACCTTGTAGCTCTACCCCACACACATTGCCTGGAGCCTAGAAGGCTCACAACACGTGATTGTTGAATGAGTGAATGAACAGAGCATGCCCCCCATACATACCGGATTGGGGTTCCTCCCTCCACGTGGCAAGGCCTCCAGTACCTGTACCACAGGCACCACCACTCTAGTAGAAGGGTCCATTTGAGCACCAATGACAGGACCACGTGTCCCAGTTAAGGGATCTATGGCTTGAGCTCCAATGGAGATTGGGACAAGACCTGTGGGAAGCCAGAGCCACCACTGACTTTAGTAACAAAGATGGAGGAAGGAAGTGTAGTTATGGGAAGAAGCCCCAAGACCCCTCCTTATCCTTTTCAGAGCTCTGAGCTGGAGTGGGTGGCTGTATGTGGGTGGATGGTTTCTAAAGTACTTGTCTTTGAAAGGACACAGATCTTTCAGGGAAGAGTCTTAATCTGTAGGTCTGTAAGTCTGCCATTATGAGAGCCTTGGCATCTTATTTTGGGGTGTCAGAAATTCTAGCAGAATCATCAGAATGCACTTTTCTCTTGGCTTATATGTCAGCGAACCAGTGCCATCTATCCTGAGCTTTGCAAGGCTCTCTCCACCAGGGACTAAGTCACATTCCTGATCCCCTAGAGTTTAGGGGTTCCAAGTTGCCCTTCACCTTCACCAACAGCGTCCTCCATTGTCCCCGCCAGGGGTGTGGTATTACAAGAATCCCCATCTCGCTGCATGCCCAGGATGGGCACCATGAGTCCGGAGCCTTCAGGGTCTGGGATCTCCATTCCATACAGGGCTGGGACCCAGAGCTCTGTCCCAGGGTAGCACATTACTCCTAATACAGGAAGAGGAGTTGGAGGTTAGGCAAAAACCACTGGAGGTTTCCCAGGTTCCTAGTGCCTCGTCCTTGACCATAGAGGTTGCTGTGCAAACACTGCCTGTGTTTCCCTTTGGCCTAAGATGGCATGTTGAATTCAGAAGGGAGGATGTGATGATGTTAGCATGGCCTGAATGGCGTAGGATGTTTTGGGAAGCTGAGAAAGATTTCAGGGCCACACTAAGAAGTGGGATGGGATGAGATGGGAAATCGTATTCCTGATCACCTACCCGCTGTGTGTCAGAATCTGAGCTAAGAACTCCACATAAGTTATATTTTATTTTGTCTTTTAACTAAGTCTTTGAAGTACTGCAGTTTTGATCCTCATGATGGTAAAACAGTGGCAGAGAGGTTAGTAACTTGCCCGAGGTCAAAGAGGTAAAGGATGGGTCTTCAAAGTTTGGTCAGTTTTAACCCAAAACCTAGATAAAACACAGTTTTTTTGGGGGGGGCACATCATGGGCAGACAGAAGCTTCTAGGAGGAGTGAGATGTGAGATAATCTCCAGGACAATGCTACTCATGTCCTCTTCCTGCTTTCTTTTCTTTTTCCATATGAGGGTTATAGAGAAGAGGCAGGCTCCTTTTCTGAGCTGAAAGGTGGGAAAGGAAGACTGTTGTAGGTATAAGAGTGAGAAGGTTTAGGGGATTCCAGCCTTGAGCCTGCCTTTGTTGTCAGTTAGCCGCAGAACTCTTGCTGGGCAAGTCACTCAATTCCTTGAACGTTAGGATCCCCATGTAAAATGGATGTCATGATGGTTATGTGCCTGGAGACCTTATGAGATAACAAGACTGTACCTTCTATAAACATAAAGTATAAGACTCAATTTAGTTGTTAAGGGAACAAAAGAGGGACGCAGTCTAAAGCCACTCGTAGAGTTTGGGTACAAAGTCCTGATCTGTTCTCTTATTTTGGTGGCTCATGCCCCAGGCCAGTGGAGCTGAGGTCCTGTTCTGAGCTGGGCTGAGAGGAAATGAAGCAAGCAGCCATGCTGGAACTGGGAACCCAGAGCCCAAAACGATACATACCTAAACAGCCGCCAGTGGCTTCAATGTCACACGCTGCCTGCAACTGTCTCTCCAGTCTCTGAGCCTGCTGGAGGATGTGGTGCAGACTCAAAGCCAGTGCTTGTCTCATATCCCTTATGGAAGACTCCAGAAGTCCTTGTGCTGTGGACCCTGGAGTCTCCTGATACTGCTGGAGCATCTTGATCACTTGCCTCTGGGCTACCAAGACATTGGCATTCAGCAGGGCCTGTGACCCTCCCGTGTGGGGTAATATCTGGCCTGCCTGTTGGGAGGCTCCCAGGAGCTGGACTCTCTTCCTGCTCAGTGGCTCCACAAAGATGTCACCAGGCAGTAAGAGGCTCCCTGTGGCATCTCGCAGCCCTCCCACTGCAAGCACCTGCCCTGGAAGTGAGACACCTAGAGGCTTAGGTAGGAGAGAGACCCTTGGTAATATAAACATGCCAGGCAAGGCATAGGGGAAAAGAAAGACAGGCCAAAGGGAGCTGCAGCAGGGCCATAGCAGTCCCAAGGACAAGAGCAAGGGGAGTATGTGGAACTGCCCTCTTGGGGTTGCTTCTACAGTAAAATCACCTTGGGGATGCTGTAATTGAGATGGGAAGGAGAGGGAAGGTTGGGGGCAGAGGCAGAGTGGAAAGAGAAAATGGGGTGTAGCTTCTAGCCTAACCAGAGCATGGGGAAGGTAGGAGACTGGGAGAAACTGGGCATCCAGGCCAGAGAGGGACAGCAGGGGAGAAAACAGCGAAGGTCGCCAGACCTGTGTGTTCATCCAGTCCAACGCCAAGGATTGGCACAATGTCTCCGGTGACTGGGTCCTTCATCGCCCCCCCNCTACAAAGGGGCCAGTGTCTTGATGAGAGGATTGTGGTATGTCCCTCCAAGAGTGAGCCACTGCCTTGTCTGTGGGTGCAGAGTCACGGCGAGCACGGGCACCTCAATGCCTGTGATCGGGTTGGACATGAGAGCCCCAAGCTGTGATGCTCTTCCTGGCTGTAGAATGGGCAGGTGAGTGGCTGGAGGGTAAGCTGTGGCGGGGCTCGCTGGGTAGGGCACGTAAGGGAGAATGGCAGCTGCTGCTGTCCGGACGTCACCTGGATAGGGAGACAGAAAGGTGTGGGTACCCATCAGCTTGCCAGCCTCCTCTCCTGCCTCTCCCTTTCCCTTCCCCACCCACTCTACAGATCAGGAAAGAAAGCAGCTGTGGATACCTGCTCTCATTCATTGCCCTTCTTTTTTTTTTTGATAGAGTTTCTCTGGGTAGCTCTGGCTAGCCTTGAATTTGCTTTGTAGATCAGGGTGGCCTCAGACTCTCAAGAGAACCTCCTGCCTCTGCCCCTCTGCCTCCCAAGGGCTGGATTAAAGGTGTGTGCCACCCAAACCCAGTGGCAATAGTAAGGTGAGGAGGGGGTGTTTACTAGTTTGCTAGTCATCGAGACCCCTGCCCAAGGACAGAGCCCTGCTGTCTGTGCTGTGGTCCCTGGGTATTCATTCATGAAGTCTTCAGGGAACTCTGCCCCATCTCTGAAGCCCAAAGTAAGGTTGGGGCTAGTTAGTGGGTCAGGGTCTTACCGGCATTAGAGTCAGTAGTGGGTATCAGGGCTGCGTTCAGCAGATCACATCCCAGGTGCCCAGCCTCAGGCAGCACCCGCCCAGTGTCAGGGTGGATAAAATAGCCAGGGGGTATGGGCCCTTTGTGGCCACTGGTTGGGAGCATCATACAGTTGGGTCCAGGAACCATCAACTTGGTGACAGGATTCACAATGATGTCATCTGCACCCCCTTGAGGACCCTCTGAGGCTGCAGGAAAGCAAAGGTCACCTGCTGGGCCTCTCCTGAGGTCATTTGGGAAGGCTGGGAGTCATGATGGTGACAGAAAGAAGTCATCAAGAATTTTACCCCAACCCCACA
This sequence comes from Bramus lutescens, assembly GCA_001685075.1. Taxonomy (NCBI): domain Eukaryota; kingdom Metazoa; phylum Chordata; class Mammalia; order Rodentia; family Cricetidae; genus Bramus; species Bramus lutescens. The sequence goes on from LOEQ01000366.1 coordinate 41,032, forward strand.
AGGGTGGTGCCCTCTAGGACAGAAGCCTGGGGGTTTTAGTCCAGTACTGGGCTTTGCCCTTGGAATACATCGTTGCAATAGCCTCAGATTGCAGGCTGACTGGAGGGCCTTCGCGGAAAGGTTTGTGGGTAGTGAGCTGGGGCTGGGAACACCCAGAACTCAGCATGCCTTTAAATCACTGAGGGCTATCTTTTCCAGGCAAATCCACCAGTGTCCAAAGCTGACTGTTCACATTTATCTGCCAGGCTTTGAAGAACGGCCACATGATCTGCAAAGCTGTCATCTGTATGACTTCTGTCTCCATCCTTCCTATTTCTGAGCTTCCCTCTTTCTTTGGGTGGGGCTGTTGAACAGGAACCCCCTCCCAGCCCCCACAGGCTCTCGGTTGCTTTGCAATCTCCCACCCCTCACTGCTGTAGGTACCTGGGGGCAGAACTTGAATTTTTTTGTGGCACCTGTCACCATGAATGCAAGGACTTGTTTCTGTGCAGAGACCAGCTTCCCACAGACTCCGGATGAGTCCATCACCTGGGACAAGTGGCCCAGCAGTGTGTCCAGCCGTGAAGCCATCCTGCAGAGACACAGGATACGGCAGACTGGTCGAAGTGCAGAGATAATGAGAGATAGGAAAGGAGCATTTTAGTATGGCTGTTCTGGGACTCCGTGAAGCCATTCTTGCTCCTTGCCTAATAGCCTGACTCAGGTTAACCAGGTACATACCCTTCGTGGCTTTGCTCAGGCCGAGGGAACTTTCCTGGGCTAGAACTTGCACGTGCCTTCAGCAGCCACTGAGTTTCCATCAACGCTGAGCAGAAAGAGGCCCACTGGTCCTGTCTGGCGCAGAGGTCTTGGTGAAGGAGCTCCAGCTGGTGACCAAGGCTTGTTGCATACCCGCCTGCCAGGCTTTGCCTTTGCTGAGACTCTTCCTTCGCGGTCAGGGCAACTGCCTCAGCCAGCAGCCTGAGTCAAAGACACTTTGGCCTGTTTACATGTGGGGCTCCAGCCACCAGGGACAGCAACTTTGGGGGCTGCACACCCAACTTCCTTTGGAACGCCAGAGTACTCAGGGCAGGGGCAGTAGAGGAGACAGGAGTCAAAGAGGTGGCCTGGGTGGGAAGGTTTTCAGGGAGGGAGCCGGGGACTGTGAGGGGGCGCAGCTGTGGTTGGGCATAAAGGCTGGGTGGGAAGGTGAGAATTCAAAGTCCAACCTCTTGTTGCTCTCTCTGGGTGCTCCCCAGAAGCTGCTTAGTGGAGGCTGAGGTGCGGCGCTGAGCACCCCACAGCTGCCGGAGGGAATCGGCTCGTTCAGAAGTTTAAGATAGAGGACTTTGTGCTGAGAGAGATGATAGAATTAGCTGTGAACGCCATCCTAGAGCCTCCAGCCTTTTAAACTGTAGAGTTAGAGCGCCCTCTGCTGTCAATATGTGGAGAGACTCCAGAGAACCCATATCTGAAGAAATGGATGCAACTGGCAAGTATACAGTTTTCCCCTAAAGGTCCCAACTCAGAGCTGGGGATCAAACTCATTGTATCCAACATGCCAGGAAGATGCTCTGTCACTGAGCTACACCCCAATATACTTGCCTAATTTTATTGACTTTCTTTCCAATGCCTGTCCCAGAAGACCAGGGATGGGAGCCTGAGATCCCAGATTTGACCTTGCTACGTTCTCTCTCTCTCTCTCTCTCTCTCNGGTTTCTCTGTAGCTTTGGAGCCTGTCCTGGCATTTGCTCTGTAGACAAAGCTGGCCTCACAGTGATCCTCTTGCCTCTGCCTCCCAAGTGCTGGGATTAAAGGAGCCACCACCGCCCGGCCTAGGTTCCCTTTCTCAACTCTTAGCCTGTAAATTTCCTAAAACCAGTCCTAATTTAATCTGAAATCTATTTCTTCTACTCTCCTTTCCCCCAGACTCTTCAGGCTTCTGCGCCCCATAGGTCCATTTCTAGCACCACCTGCTCCCTCCAGCCTTGAGTGGAAGCGCCTTTGGGGCTTTCAGTTACCTCCTCCGTGGTTTGGCTGAGTTGGGCTGTCATTGCCAGGGACTGTTGGTGCAGAACCTCAAAGAAGGCCTCTGTGTCAAAGTACTCTAGGTCTACCTGATCCTCCCAGGTCCCGCCTGTGGGGGATGGGAAGGAGGGTTAGCTCCGCAAATGCAGATCTATACACATCCTCAGCGTACCTTCATCCAGGCTCTCAGCAGGCCAGGTTCAGTCTCTCTACCCAAGGCATGGTCCTTATGCAAACACCGCTAGCGTTTCTGAGAGACTTGACAGAAATGCATACTGCCATACCTGGCCCCAGCCCTCATGGCTTCAGAAGACCACAGATTACCCCTCCCCACAGCTGGAAATCCTTATGCATGTGAAGTTCTAGAGGCGCCCCTGAGTCCCAGCCCTGCCTTCCGATCACACTTTGAGTGGCACCCTTCGGAGGGAGAAGCCTCAGCGGGTTGTACCATGCCTTTTGTGGCTTGTGCCTCCAGGTGGTGGGCTATCATGACGTGTAAAGATAAAGTGAATCCTCTGTGTTGAGAATAGAGCTGTCTACTGAGGACAGAGATGGCGGAGGCAGCCTGGGGCCAAGCAGCCTTCTTTCAGGAAAAGACGCAGTCAACCAATCCACACCTAAATCGATGTATCTTCAGGCCTTTGTCTTATAAAGGTCATAAACGGTAATACTGCCACAGGTGTAGCAGCTAGACATTAGATTCTCTTGCTCCCTGACTGGGCCAAACTAAAAATAAATGCAATTCTTTTACCAATCTCTATTTCTTAATTTATTTTCAAATATAGGGAATCCAGGGTGGTTAGTTATGGACTAGCGTGTCAGACAACAGCGGCATTCCCTTTTCTTAATTTGAGTGCGTGAACATGGCCATATTACTTTTCCCTTGACGAGTTTGTGTTTCGTTGCCTCCTTCCCACTCTACACTGTATTCCTAGTGCCTAGCAACATCTGTATACAGTAGTCACTCAATAAATGTTTTTTGAGAAAACACGTGGATGAATGATGGTGGGAACCGAGCAAGGTGTAACCCAGAGAGATGAGAGCTAGTCAGAAGCTCAGCAGGATTTGGGGCTCTGCCCTTGGAGTCCACCCCAACTTGTCACTCACCATGGCTCCCTTCAACTCTGAGGACCCCACACTCTGGGCGTGATTGGGCCCTCTTCACTGATGTCACCCCAGGTTCTCGAGGAGGTGTAGACATCAAGGTTATATGCTCGCTGGTGAGTCCTGAAGATGGGGTGTGGAGCAGCCTTCCGAGTCCAGCTGAGGCAGTTGCACTGAATCTAGGGGACACACAATGGGGTGGCAGAAGGGCTAGGGGAGGCGGAGAGGCCCCCTTATGGAGAATTTGAAAGGAGAGTTCCCCACTTGAATGGGACTTGGGAGTGTCTCATCTTCTTTTGCTTTCACCCCGCGAGAGGCCTCGCTCTCTGTAGCCCATCCCTTTAACTCTTCTCTATCTTTTACTCTTTATGGCTGATCACAAGTTCAAATCTTCTCAGATGTTCTTGTTTGGTCAAAAAAATTTTATGTGTTGCCTAGAAGACAAAGCTGAAATTTCTTGGTCTTCTTAGCCACAAATGAGGTAGGAGAATGGATTGTCTCAGCTTCATCCTGGGCCTCACAGCCGAAGCTCCAGTCACAGGATTCACCCTTGGGCCCTACCTAAAGGCTGGTGTTTCACGTCTTTGAAACTTTGCTACTAATGCTGTCATCTCTTAGCACCCACGGGGACTGGTTCCAGAACCTCCCATGGATGCTCAAGTCTTCTATATTAAGTGACATAGTATTTGTTGATAACTCAAGCACACCCTGTGATGTACCCCAATCCATCTATATATGTGTATTTTACCGAATGCAGTGTAAATGCACTGTAAACAGTTACCGTGCTGTGTTCTGTAGAGAATAATGACAAGAAAAGCCTGAGCTTGTTCAGTATAAATTCAGTTCATTCATATTTGGTGTGTGTATGTATGCAGGTGGATTTATGTGTGTGTGTGTGTGTGTGTGTGTGTGTGTGCATGTGGAGGCCAGATATTGTCTGAAGTTTTCTGTCCTGCCTGGTTCTTGCAGTCATTAAGTCCCAATGAGGTCTACATTAACTATAGACTGATTGGCCCATTAGCTCAGGCTTCATATTAACTCTTATAACGTATATTAGCCCATTATTTTTGTCTGTTAGCCACATGGCTCAGTACCTTTTTCAGTGAGGCAGACACCTCTTGCTTCTTATGTGGCTGGTCAGGACTGCAGAAGGAACTTACTTCTTCCCAGAATTCTCCTGTTCTCACTGACCCACCTCTACTTCCTGTCTGGTTGTCCTGCCTATACTTACTGCCTGGCTTCTGGCCAATCGGTGTTTATTTAAAATGTAATTGACAGAATACAGACCATTTTCCCACACCAGCCAGAGGTCAACTTCAGGTGTTATTCCTCAGTTGCCAACCATCTTGTTTTATGAGACAAGGTCTTTAACCGGGCTTGCTGATTTGGCTAGGCTTGATGGCCAACAAACCCCATGGGTCCATCTGTCTTCATCGCCCCAAAGCTGGGATTACAAGCATGTGCCATCACTCTCAGTTTTACATGAGCGCTGGGGGTCAAATTCAGGTCTTCGAACATGTAACCTCCTAAACTATCTTTCCAGCTCCTCCTAAATGTCTTTGATTGGTAGCTGAATTCATAAGACGTGAAACCTGCACATTCGAAGGGCTGGCGACACCCTCTTCGTTTCTTAGTGCTTCTTTGAAGATCATACTCCTTTCTCTTGACTTCCGAACCCCCTTATTTGTGCAGGAACTGCTCCTTGTGTCTGCTGTTTCAGGGTTCATGTCTTCTGGAAAGTCTACCCTGCTCTCCCAGAGAGAATGGTCACCCCTGTCTTTGTGAGGCCAGGGGCCCCTGCATAGGCTTTGCTACTAGAGCTCTGCCACATTTCTCTCTTGTCTGTATTCTCCCTACTAAGTGTTAGGCCCTCTCTACCACTCCTTCCCTGTGTCTCAGCAGTTATTCTAACACCCCCCCTGCAAGCAGGAACATGTTGAGGCCTGCAGCTGCTCTGATGGCAGGGGAGTGGTTTCTGATGAGTCTGCAACTGAAAGATCCCAAGAGCTGGGGCATAGTCAGAGCCCTATATAAGCTGTTCCTGAGCACAATAAAGTGGGCTTTCCTGGCATTCATGTCTCAAGGATGTCCCCGTGGCCCCATCTGTCTGTCTGTCTGTCTGTCTGTCTGTCTGTCTGTCTGTCTGTCTCTGTCTGTGTTTGTGTGTTTTAAAATTTTTGTTCTAGTTCCCATAGCACATAGTGTGAAGACTGCAGAATGGAACTGGTGTAGTTTTACAGGAACAGAAGGAAGAGGGTTGGAAAGATCAGTTCAATGCCAGCCAGGTGCTACATGTTCGCTGTACTCACCAAGAGTAGCAGGCAAAGCCCCAGGAAGAGCAGCATGCCCCCCAGGACGCCTGGCCAGTGAGGCTTCTTCACTGGTTTGGGTATCTTGGCAATGCCAGTCTGGATAAGATACCTGGGCTTTGTAGAGGCGAATGATCCATCGGCAAAGCACCGCCCCCCAGGTGGGAGAGTACGGAGGTACTGGGTGGAGAGAAATCTACTCAGTTTTTGTGCCACCATTTGCCAGAGACTGGCAGGAGACAGAGCCGCCACCCAGGCATGTCAACTTTAACTAACTGGTCCAGATAAAAAGCCTTAGGGGCTGTGGACAGAGGTGGGGCTTTCCTGGGAACTTCATTTGTATCAGATGACTCTCCATATAGATGGGAGCTGGTTGCACTCTCTGGGACTCGGTCTCACAGGGGGAGATACTAAATCCCTTGTGTGACATAGACAGGGCACCCAGATGCATAATGGCATAGTGTATAGTTTCCTAGGATGCATCACTATGTAGATTGACTTGGGATATGCAAGGATGAAAGAAGGGTAGGCAGGGCAGATTAAATGGAGGGGTGTGAGAGATAAGCCAAGATCCTAAACCAGTCTAGCCCAACACATCATATATTGGGCTACCTTGATGGGAACCTTGGTGATCCTAGAATCATCTCTTAGGCTTATGGGATCCTGAAAGTTTGATTATGCCAGATAGGGTCTCTTTGTCATTGGGTAACTATCTGGTTGGTTTTGAAGTAGTTTTTTTTTTCCTAAAAAGACGGGAAACGGTGGATGATGTTTTAGATGAGGTGGACAGACAAACCATCTTCCGATGCCGGTTGCTGTTCAAATGGAAGACGTAGACTCCAGGTTCCTGGAACTGCTGCAGGAAGAGGTGGAGACTCTGCTTAGCAGGGTGGAACTCTTCAGCCAGAGCCCGGAAGCGCCCCCAGTCAAACTGCTGCAGTGTGTTGTAGAAGTGGCCTCTGGGCATGGAGAGAGTGGGCCATGCTGCCATTTGGAGGTGGTGGCAGATGCACAGCCTTCATGGCAGGGGGCAGCGACTCCGGATACTCACAGGTCATATTCCAGGTAATGCTCAGAAGTCAGCAGGAAGGCCAGTGTGTCATTGGTCTGGAGGCAGACTATGGGGTTCTGGATGCCTGCCACGTCTCCAGAGTGTGTGGAGTTGAGACTCAAGGACCAAGGGTGGGGCTGATATTCTTTTTGTAACTTTCCTAGGAAAGAGTCTGAGTATGCGGCACAGCAGCTCCTTTCAGAGGACCCTGAGCTATAGCCTGGGAAAGGGCATGGATCAGGTGATAGCCTTTGGGAGTAGGGCTAAGACTCACCTGGACTCTGGTCTGAATGCCTGGTATCCATGAGAGGCAGGCCCAGTAGGTGCAGAAGCTCAGGGCCTGGTCTGGTCAGGCCCCAGAAGCCACGCTCTAGATGAAGACAGAAAACTTGGATTCTGTGGGCACTGGGGTGAGAGACTCTCCTACTCCAGGGTGTAATCTAAAGCCAGGAAGCCCTGATTTGTACATCACAAGAGTCTGTTCTCTAAAACACGGAGGAACCAGAGTTTGTTTGTAGTTTTTAGGGAGACCTTTTTGGGTAGGTATTGCCCACCACTCCCCGACTTCTACTGGAGGGCAGAGCTTGTGCTATGCAAATATTAAGTTTACACATGTGTGGTCCTGGCCATGGCGTCCTGTGGCACCCTCCCATTTAGGTTTACACATGTGTGGTCCTGGCCATGGTGTCATGTGGCATCCTCCCGTTTAGCTCTTACCATTCACCCTGATCACATATAGAGGGACGGATTTCTTCCCTTGGTCCAAGTGACAGGGATGACCCACAGCACGTGGTGAGGAAGGCATGTCCAAGAGGTAAAAATCCTAGAAACGAGGATGCGAGCATTTTAGGTGGGCAGTATTAGCTCTTTCCCAAAGACACCAAGAATGGCACACTTGGTAGGAAGGTATGGAGAGCCTAGGGCTTTTGAGGAACCCCGTGTGACTGTCTGGAGGGGTGGAGGGGAGGTGATATTACAGCAGATCTAAAAACTCCTTGATCAGAAACAGCCTTGGTTCATGCTCTCCTAGCATGTGACATGCATTTCTTCATACACACACACACACGCACGCATGCATACACACACACACACACACACACACACACACACATGACTGCTGCATCTTTAATGAGAGTATGAGAGGAGATGAAGCTGCCTAAAGGGCCTTTTCTCTTGCTTTGGAGAGGGTCACTTGAAACAATGTGAGCTGTGAACAGTGGCCTTTAGGCCTGTGCACAGTCATAGAACACACGGTCCATCTTTTAAGGGAGTTAGTCACACTTTGACTCAATGTAGGCTTGGGCCTCAAGACCCCATACCTGGCTTCCAGTGCCTTCAGCGACAGAGATCCATGGGATGCCCTCAGTGCAGCTGAGCTGCAGGATGTGTCTCTGTACTTCTGGGCAGAGGGGCCCACACATCCTGCTTGATTGCTGTCCCCAGCACAAGCAGAGCCCCAGGCTTGGGTCATAGCCATGGGTATCTCCTGGTGTGGGACACACCTGCATAGCAATGTAGACTTCTTGGGGGATACCTCCCTTGGGGAGGGGTTCCTCCATATTCTTCGGGTTTCTAGAGGAACTACTTCAGACGGCAGAGCACAGCCTTCTGCATTCCCATGGAGGGTCTATGGGATAATCCAGATTAGGTTTGGTAGAGTGGAGAGGCGGGACCACAGGGCATAATCTGTGTGCATCCTCCTACCTCGTGGGCACAGTGATTGTTCCATTGTTCCTTGGTCAAACATAGTCCCTCCTGGTTCCAAGTGGCCCCATCCTTGCAGTTCTTGTGTTCCCTCTGGACACAGCCCGTTGATTCACCAATGTCTTGGTAGCCAGGGAGGCAAGGGCACTGACCGTCACTGGGCTGGAAGTAAGGATATTGTATGGGGATAATCCTAGTTCAGGTCGGCCAGTGAATGCTTGGTGGTGATGGGTCACTCATCACCCTTTGTAACCTTTCTGAGACGTGCCAGGGGAGAAGGTAGGAGAGGTGAAGTGAGCAAGAGCAGAGCTGGGGTGGCACGGGGGCACGGCTACTGGTACGCGTGGGAAAAGGTTTGGTTGGTACAATCACCTCAGCTAAAAAGATAAGGGAATTTCAGCAATGGAGAAAAATTTGCATATTTACTGGCTTATAGGAAAAATTTAGGCTGGAAGAGTTTGGGTGAAGGTGTGTTTTGAGAGTGATCATGGAAGATAATGACATTTCCTTCCAGGAAAATAACTACATTTAACAAACAAACAAACAAGCAAATAAACACATAAACTAATTAGTTAAACCCACAGAGCACCCAGTTAAATCTGAAATTCAGATGTATAAGGAATACTTTTTATTAGTCCCATGAGACACTAAAGCACTATTCAGCTTTTGTTTGGAATTCAAGTTTAAAACCCTGTATCTTATAACCTCACTCCCTTGTCCTTTGGAAAGCTGAGCACACTGATCAGGTTACAGCCGAACCAAACTAGACTGGGAACCAAAAGAGTCCTGCGTACATAGCCTGACCCAGGTCTCACTGCCAGAGGACATACCTGGAATACTCTCCCAGGTCTCCGACAGACACAGGTGTCCTTGCCCTCCTCTGGCTGGGAGGCCTCTGACCCACAGGGGAAGCAGGCATTCTGGCCGTGCCAGGGGTTGAAGAACTCCGCGGGGCAGGGATGGCAGAAAGGGGTGTTGTGGGGACCCACTCCAGAGAGGAAAGTTCCAGGGGGACAAGGAACAGGTGGTGATCTAGAGCAGAGCCTGCCTGGGGGTGAAGGTGATAGGCGGTTCCCCAGATGTCCTGTAGAGCCATCCACTCCCCACCCCAGCCGTTCTTCTGTCCCTTTGCCTCAGTTTTACCCCCAAACTCCTTTGGTGCAAATTTAGCTCAAGCCCCTACCCTCCTGAAATCCTGGTGGGTCCGACTCTTCTTTTGCACAGGCAGCCTCACCCTGGCAGGCCCGAGGATGCTCCCTGACCAGGCATGTGGGGTTCTGGAGGATGAAACAGAAGACAGTTAAGAGGAGCCGTGCCCCTGGGTTGTTCCCCCCAAAAGCCTCCATGTTCTGGGCAAGGGTGACAGCAGTGGCTAGCAAAGCAGACAGGGAGGCGGGGATGGAGAGACACCATGGATGGCTTCAGGCAAAGGTGGAGAGAGATGGGGAGGCAATGTGATAGACACCAGGAGGAGATAGATAGGATGAGGGTGCTGGCAGAGGCACAGAGCGGCCTGGGCTTGGAAAGGAAGATAGGATGAGGGTGCTGGCAGAGGCTCAGAGCAGTCTGGGCTTGGGAAGGATAGCTTCTGTCGTGTGGCAGCTCCGTCGTTCCCTGAATAATTCACAAAGATGAAAGCTGAGATATGGGTCCTGCAGGCAGCACTGGCCCACATCATGCAAACCCATGGCTCATTTTCGCTCTCCTCCCAGAGCAGCGCCTGCATGGCAGCCTGTGTATGATTGGGTGTAGTGAAGACAAGGGTGGTTCCAGCGCTTTCCATTTACAAGGCCGAGTAGTTAGCCTCGCTTAAGCACTCACTGTGTGCAAAACCCAAATGAGACTCACACGGGGAATTAGATATAACCTAGAGTTTCTGCCTCTGCTACACACGCACACACACACGCACGCACGCACGCATGCACACATGCGTGCACTAAATTTCAGAGACCCATAAGGGAGACTTCTGGATCATATATTTCTCCCCCCACCAATTTACAGTGGAAAAGTCAAGGCCCAATCTGGACAGTTTTCACAAATTGGTGACATCAGTCAAGTGCTCTAAAAGAATATACATACAGGAAATCCCCAGAAACCATAACGCAGCCAGCGTCCCTGGAGTAACCAGGCAATGCTGAAGAGAAGACGTTGAGTGGATGTTTTTGAGAAAGGCTGTCTTCCAGAATAGGAAAATCCATTGATTTATTGCTTATAAGAAGTGACTGTGAAGCCGGGCGGTGGTGGCGCACGCCTTTAATCCCAGCACTTGGGAGGCAGAGGCA
>LOEQ01000366.1:60070-77821 GCA_001685075.1 Bramus lutescens
AGAGGCGAGAGGGCACCTGCCAGGGATGGGCTGTGGCTGGGCTGGCTGCCCTGATTAAGGGTCAGGCCAGGCTGCTAAGGGCTGCCAGGTGAGAGCCTTTTATGTGTTCACCTTCTTGGTCTGCAATAGCCTCTGGTGCAGGAAGGGCCAGTATTAATTCTGTTCCTCTCCAGGACCCATGCAGACCAGGCTGCTGGATTAGGAGTGGCTGTGCAGATGTGAGGGTAGAAGCGGACAGCATGGACTCAAGACCGGACTGTTGTTTCAGTAGCTACCTCTTGCTCACTGTCTATAAAACGGGCAGAGAAGGCCCCACTTAGAAGGTGTTAGGAGAATGAAAATAGCAGCTATAAACCCCACTGTGTGCAAAGGGAGGCAGGAATGGTGGTCATTCGCATCTTCTCTTTGTGTCTGACCGTTTGGATCTTGTTAAGTGGTCTGAATGCTTGCTGTGAGACACACGCCACGTACACAACCCCATCCCTCGGCCTGGGTAGAAAGCACGTAGGAAGTCCCAGAGAATAAGATCCTGGACTAAGAGCTGGCTTTGAGGCTGGGTCAGCAAGGCAAGAAGCACAGAGATGGGATGGGGTAGATGGAGCCTCATCAGACTCTAGCCTGACCCTGGGGGTTGGAGGTTTGCCCCCCTTTCTCCAGCATCGACATCTCTGCGCAGTGAGTGGCAGCCGGCTGACCATGTCTCTACAAACCTGTTAGGACGAAGAAGGCTGCTTGTTTGCTCTTCCCAGGCCTCAGCCTGATGGGCTGGACTCAGAAGTATTGTGTTACTCAGCCAAAGAATTCCTCGCCTCACCTCCCTCCCTCCATTTATAAAGTGGAAACAAAACCCCTGAGCTATATGCACTCATGGCCTCAAGCCAGGTCCTCAAGTGTCATTTCTGGGGTACTGCTTCCTTCCCAGGCAGGGTGCAGCCTTCTGGGGAAACAAGAGTTCCTCCTTTTTCCACCCAAGATGGTGTTGGTGGGCATTCTCCAGTTCCCACCCACCCCAAAGAGGCCCTGGGTTCTTTGACCCTGCCCTTGCGTTGTCCTCCTCCAAGGTCTGAGCCCTTGAGCCTCCTCTGACTCAGTGGAGACAAGGACGGAGCTGCTGAGGCTCAGCCACATCCCTAGATGGTGCTGGTCTACGCTGGGAAGGGGAGTCACCAACGAGGAACTCTTGCCTGTGGCCTGTTGCTCTCCTGTCTGTTTGCTTTAAGAAACTGAGATGGCTTTTGGTTCCTCGAGGGCTTATCTTACTAGACTTCAGAGTTCTGGACAAAACTAGGTAGCCCCAGGAAAGCCTGGACAGCTCTGGAGAGTTCCTGTGACTGGGGTAAAGTCTGAACACTTGAGCTCTGTCAAGTGACATCTATTGTTCTGCATCCAGTTGGGGTTGGTTGATAGAATGAGAGCCAGGTGAGGAGGGTCAGCAAAAGTCTAGTTCAGGGGTTGGCCTTGTAGGACCTGCGAGTTGTCCTGCCTCTTCATTTCCCCCTTGGTGAATAGCTCATCTTCAGTGTGAAGGGCCTGCTAGGATGTTTGCACTGGAGTCTGTCAAAGCTACTGACTCGCCACGGAAAAGCCATCCTAGGTCTTCATGCCTCAGCTTTGCATTTTGAAAATGAGGGAATCAGAGTGGATGATTTTCCGGGTCTCTTCCACCCATGTTGTATACATTTTAAAGCCAACTTCCACCCCGGCAAAGGTGGGGGATCTTTAGACTAAATTATTATTGTGTTGGACGGAGTGTGATTAACTGGGCTCAGCTGAAATGACAGAGGCTTCTAGAATTATGTCTAGGACAGTCAGATATAGCGCTGGAGAAATGGTGGTAATAAGATTCAGTTCCTGAGGAACATGAGTTGAACGTTTTAAGACAATGCAAAGCCATTTATAATTAAATTCGACCAGCACTCTTTTCTGTTTCCAAATATGTTCTGAATTCTTCTATCTGGAAAGGTAAATCCTCGCTGGAGCCTGTCTTGTGTTTTCTTATTTAAAGACTGCATGGTAGAATTGATTGGTGGTATATTTCCATGGAGGAGTGTTTGCTCAGCATGTGGGAGGCCCAACACTTTCACCACACACAAAATTTAATCATCCCTGTGCCTTTTAGTGTCCAGAGCTTGTCCTTGCGTCTTTGGAAAGCAGATGTCATGATCTAACACCCTCTAGCGACCCCACGGTAGAATGCCTGGATCATAAGAATTCGTTGAGGTCAGGGCTGTCCTGGTATTCACGTCCTCTCTCAGGCCCCAGTTACACCGCTGGCTCACACTAAAGCACAGTCAATGCTTATGTAATGAATGGAATATCAGCCAGTGCTCATAAGCATTTACTAATTCACTGACTCATCCCCTATCCTGTTGCTGCCTTCTGCCTCTGCAACACTCTCCTGCTTCCCACCCAGCTGATAATCACCCAGGCTCCATCTCTGAGAGGCTCTTGATGCTCATTCCTTTGGCCTATCTGTGTGCCCCACCAGGAATTCCAGGGAAATTTTGTGACAGCATTGTTTCTATTACTCTGATGGCTGTGTGGTGTTATGTCCCAGGTCTGCATTTTGCCAGATGTCTGCTCTTACATTAGGTTGAATACTGGAAGGAAATTTTGAAGTCACCGCCTTATATTTCTTCTCTGAGTCCCACATGTCTCAGCCATTAAGCCCCCATAGGCTGCCGCTTTCCTGTTGTCCAGATATAGCTGTCCTGTGTCCTGCCTCTTCCCTCTCGTTGGTCCCCTGTCTATATGGCAAGCTTCTACACATCAGGCATGATATCTTCTCTATCTCACGGGATAGAGAATTTGCTGATATGATAACTTCGAGCATTTGAGCTTAGAAAGGAGGTATTGTTCTGTAAATAGGTTGTAGGGGTCTCTTCTGGTTTTTGGAACCAGAAAGCCCTGGATCTGAATTCCAGTTCTACCATCTACCAGCTGTTGGGCCTTTGGGAAAATTACTCCTCTGTGGCTTGATTTTCTCATTGATTAAAACAGTGACTCTAACAGTACCCAACTCAGAGTCTTTGTATGTGGACTCAAGTATTGAAAACCCCAGCTCTTGGAACAGTGCCTGACATATGCCAGGGGTTGTTATTGCTAGGTTGACATTGGTAGAGAACACAGGGTTCTAGGCTAACTACAAAGAAATGAGCGGCTTTGACCCTGTCCTTCCTCAGTCCTCTCAAGCTGGCTTGGACACTCTTTTTCACTGCATGGGTCAAGGTGTAAGGACACATCCTACCTTCTGGTAAGTGCCGTAGGTAGTTTTCTTTCTGAAGTTTGATTCAGACAAAGAGGCTAAGGGAGAGTAGCCAGGAAGGAGACTAATCCATATTTGTGTGAGATGGTGTTGAGCCGCTTTTACATGTGGGCATCTGCTTTCAAAATCTATCTAGCCTGGCAGAGATCGGGAAGCAGTATTGTCTCCATACCGTGAGGGTCTATCTGTGAGATGCACTCTTGGTGAAGGCGGGCCCTTGGTTACAGTGGGTGGGGAGAGGTTCTAAGGTGGGGGGTGGGTGGGAAATGATGTGATTGTAGTGTAAGGTCAAAACGTGAAAGAGAGACAGGAGACTCCAGGCTGGGCTGGGGAGACGGCCTAGCAGATAAAGGGCTTGCTGTGTAAGCCTGGTGACTAGAGTTTAGATCTTCGGAGCCTGTGGGAATGCTAGGTGAGGATGGTGGCCCACTTGTAATTCCAGTACTCAGAAGGCAGAGATGGGGGATCCTGGCACGAGCTTCCTAGCCAGACTAGCTCAATTAGAGAACTCTGGGTTCAACTGAGAGACTGCATCTCCATAAATAAGGTGGAGAGGGATTTAGGGAGACAATCTGGTGTTAATCTTCAACCTCCATACACGTGTGCCCAACTCCCCATGAATGTCCATACACGTCTATATACCATACAGACATATAAATGTAGTAATATGGGATCTGAACTCATAAAAGCCATGATTCTAAGCGTTGTTCTGTCTTCTAGTGGCCATGTGACTTTTGAGGAAAGTGATTTAGCTTCTCTGGGCCCATTTCTTCACCTGGCTTCTTTTATGGAGATTAAATGAGGGTGTGCAGTGTTCTTTTTTAAAGGAGGTAGCTATGGTGGTTTGAATGTCTCCTATAGGCTCAGGTATTTGAATACTTGGTTCCCAGTTGGTGGTGCTGTTTGGAGTTAAGGTTATGGGAAGGTGCAGCCTTGCTGGAAGAGTATGTCACTGGTGGCAGGCCCCACTTCCAGCTGGTTCTGGTGCTTTCTATATGAGCTCAAAGATGTGACCTCTCAGCTTCCTGCCCTGGCTGCCACACCTGCACTTACTACATGTCTGTCTGCCATGATGAACCTTACTGCCCCTGGCACAGTGAGATGAAATAAACTCTTCTGTGTGCTGCTCCTGGTCTGTAGGTCATCAGAGAAACAGTAGCTGGTACAGCAGCGTGCAACACATAGCAAGGACTCTGTAAGTAGTGCCTGTTCTTGGAGCTTGTTTTATTGTATGTGTATGAATGTTTTGTTCACATGTTGTGCACACCCTATGAGACTGATGCCCTAAGATGTCAGAAGGCATTATCAGTTCCCCTAGAACTGGAGTTACAGATGATTGTGAGCTGCTATCTGGGCTCTAGCGATTGAACCCATGTTCTCTGTAGGAACAAGCCCTCTTAGCTGTTGAGCTATCTCCAGCCCCAAGTAGTTACTAACCTTACTGTTGTGTACTTTTTTGGTGTGTTAGAACAAGGAGTGTTGCTAAGGTCTGTGCTTATCAGAAGGGATAATATATAGACAAATTAGGGGTGAGATGACTTCTAGATAAAGTCAATGGTGACAACAGGAACAGACGGGAAAAGAGTAAGACCCAGGAGACAGTGGCTAAGAGAGCTGGGATGCCTTTCAGGGTCTGGGTGGAAGAAATCGTCTAGGAAGACATGATGGAACTGAGTGGGACCAGATGAAGGACATGTGAAGTTGGGGCAGTGTTCCTTCCTTTTCCACACTGGGCTAGCATGGTGTTATGAATTGTGGTTGGAGTTCTTGGCTTCATTAGCGGTGACTTTGTCGTGGCTCATGTCTCCTCTGCTAATGCTTTCTGCTGGCCTACTGCTGTTTATTGCTGCTGCCGCTTTTAAGTCCCCTTCTCCCAGTTCCTAAAACTATCTGGTTGAAAACTCTCTAAAACTGTCTCTCTTCCTAGTGTCTTCAGACGTGATCAAGTGCGAGGAGACCGTATCAATATTGTCTATACGATGGGGATGATGGTAAAGCCATTCACACACAAGCATCTGCCCCATTTCCAAGACACACAGTATGATTTCATCTGTTGTTGAGGGACCTTGGACAAGTTACTTAACTTTTCAGGTTCCACTTTCTCAAGTATAATAACTTTGGAGCAATGTTCTTGTTGTCTGTTTGTTGCTCTTCGGCTCAGGGGCCTGATCTGTAAGCCCAGCCCCACACAGGCATTCTGTCTTTCCTTAAGCACAATGCTCTCAACTCTGTCTGTAGAAAGCACCTTCCTCCAAAGGAGGTTTTTGTGAGTCACTACTTAATGAGTGTGGGGTTTCTTTTGGGGCATGATAGGGTTGTTCTGGGATTAGATAATGGTGATGGCTGTATAACACTGGAAGTCACTTCACTGTATAATTTAAGTGGCTTAAATGATAGATTTTACTCATTAAAAATGTAAGTTAAGCTGGGGGAGATGACTCAGTAGCTAAGTGTTTGCCACTCAAGCATGAGGGCTGGAATTCAGATGTCCAGAACCCAGGTGAATGCTGGGATGTGATGACACACCTGTAACACGACCCTTGGAAGGCAGGCGCTGATTATAGGAACAAGCTGCCTGGAAGGGCTAGTCATATCTAGCTGGAGGTTAGTCATATCTAGCTCTCCAGCAAGATCTGGGTTTGAATGAGAAACTCTTTCTCACTGAATAAGGTAGAAGAATCATCAAGGATAATTCCTGACCAAAACTCAACAGCCCTCCAGGAGAGAATAGAGGTTTCTTGGCTGGAGACATTGCACAGCTCTGTACTGAATTCAGTAGGGCTGAGGCTCACAGGGACCCAAGGAAAAGCAGCAAGAATAATATGGCAGTATTTGAAGACATATTGAGGGACTGGTTTAGGGAAGAATGTTGAGATGTCATCATAGATGGTGGCGGGGGCAATTGGAGAAGGGTATAGGCTTGTAAAAAAGGACTTAAATTCTTTATTCCTTCCTTGTCAGATTCCTTAGCTAGTAGTCCCTCTCTATCCCCCACCCCATCCTGCTGTGTGTACACATACGTGCACGTGTGTGTAAAAGTTAGAGGTTAACCTTGGATGTTGTTCTTTAAGGATAATCATCCACCACTTTGTAAACCAAAACAAAACTTATCTATTCTTCCACAGTTACACACACAGAGAGAGAGAGAGAGAGAGAGAGAGAGAGAGAGAGAGAGAGAAAGAGAGAGAGAACATTTCTAATCTACATGCTCTCTCAAACCCCAGATTCTTGTGGGCAACACTAAGTCAAAAGATTTCAGTCTGAATATCTCCCTGAGCATCTGTGCCCTTGTGGGTTAAGGAAATGTGATCTTTAGTCAAAGCACTTGCTCAATACTCCATCTTGCTTTCTCATGGCTGCTTGCTATGGGTAGACCTTATGCATCAGGAGTGGGTGATTCTATTGCTTTGGGCTGTCTTTCTGCAGGCCTGTGTGTGTCCTCAGTTGGTGGTGGTGGGGCTTAGGCAGTAAAATCATGTGACTTGTGGTGTGACACCTTTGTCACTATTGCTGTTTCCCGTGAAACTGACTCAGGACACCTCAAGGAATCTGTGTCTATGCAGAAAGGAAGAGACCTGACTTTTCTACTTCCAGGTCTCACACGTATGACTGACCTCTCTTGCTGTGGGGAGACCCCATCTCCTGCATGCATTAGTTTTGGGGTCCCTAAACTGCTGAGCCATCCCTATGAGGGCTCCTCTTGGCTCTCCCCTGAGGCATAGCTACCAAACATGTTTTTCATCTTTATTAATCTTGCCCGCTTCTCACGTTTCTCAGGTCCCAGCTGCATTGTTATCTGATGGGCTTGCTGCCAGCAGCATGAAGGCTGACAGTTACAGAGGGCGCATTAGCCGTAAAGGACCCTTTATTAGAAAAAGTCCCTTGTTATTTTTCTCTTGTCTTATGTGGAATTGGCCATGCCGACTGCATGAGATGAGAGGGGTGTTCTCAGAGTGATGAGAACAGGTCCCACACCTGGGGACCGGCAATGCTGGGTGAGCAGTCATGGTCCTCTTGGCCTGCTATGGGTTGTCTCCTTGGGTCTCTCTTGGGAGGTCTATAATCAAGTTGGCTTTCTTCAAAAAGAGAAGTGGTGTTTGTGTGTGTGTGTGTGTGTGTGTGTGTGTGTGTGTGTGCGTGTGTGTGTGTATGTGTTGTCTTCACCTTTTCTATAACCTTTAGAACTGGAGGGGAGTAGAGAACAGATCATTAATCGATGATTTCAATTTAGTAGCTCCATTTTGAAATGGAGAGTGGGGACGGAGGTTGGGTTGGTAGTATTATGAGAGAAAAGAAACATCCCAGTACCCCATAAAGATAGACAGGGTCCTTACCTTTTTATGAAGAAATGCTGATATTGAGACAATAATTTTAAGTCTCAAAAGAAATAAACTGACTTGTGGGGAGCTGATTTCATTTTTGTTTTTGAGGCTTCATTGGTGAGATCTTAAATTGAAAAGGTTTATAAATCTGATAACTGTTCTGAAGGGAAAACAGACCTGGCGATAGCACTGAGGACTGGGCTGTTGGTGCACATGTACTCTTGAGTCACCTCTGGGGAGATGTCAGCTTTCCCACCCCAGCCTGGGGGCTGGTTGGGTCAGGCCCGCTCAGGCCTGCCTGCCTCTGGGTGTAGGGGAGAATGTAAGAAGCTATGCGTGCCGGCAGGAAAGTGACTTCTGGTGCAGTGGTGGTCATTGTTTGAAAGCTGGGCCCTGCTCATCCTGGGAGTATGGGAAGAAACTGAGTTAGAGTCTCTAGAAAGGGGAGAGGAATCACTGTTGGGAAAGAAGTCAGGGCCAAATGCCAGGGGTAGAGAAGACATTGGTGGCTGAAATCCCTTGGGCACCCATCCCTCCCTACATTTACATTTTCTTCTGCACCCTCCCTTCGTTTGCACCACATGTGTCCACACGGTGTCCCCCAAGCCCATCACGTATGGCCCAGGCTAACCTCAAACCCCTGGTATAATTAAGGATGACTTGGAACTCTTGATCCTCTGCTTTCCACCTCCCAAGTTTGGGATTATAGGTGTTTATGATCATACCCAGTTTATGGGATGCCAGGGTTCAAATCCAGGGTCTTGTGCATGCTAGGCAAGCATACTATTGACTGAACCGTTTCCCCAGCCACGAACTGTTTTCTCAATTATGTGTTCCCTTGGGGAAAAGCCATGGCTTTTGGAAGAGAACTCATCTTTCCGTGGAGCTCAGAAAAAGGTGGTGGAGAACAAGGTGCTAGGGTCTCAAGAAATGTGATTGCCTACAAGCCAGGCCCTCTCCCTTGCTGTTTATTGCTTTCATTCTCTTTCTTCTATTTGTGATTTCTCAGCTGTCTTTCATTAGATGGATCACTCTCTGCCTCACTGGCAGGCCAGACTCTGCATATGCACATCCACGTTCAGCTCATCAGGTCCTTTGCCATTCCAGCATGTTGACTCCCTTACGTTTGGATAGTAGCACTAGGATTATAGAGGACTCACCCAGCCTTGAGTCTAGCTCACTTTTATTACCTTCCTTGTCCCATCCTCTACATCTAGCCAGCTCCCAGATTGAGTAGAATGGCCCTCTTTATTCACTGAGATGTGTTATGTCATGTGCTCACCTCCAGTCTGCTACTCTCAAATACACATAGCTTTATCCTGAAGACTGTAGGAGCCAAAGTCCTTCCATAAGTGGCAGGGCTCCCCAGACAATATAGAGCTGGAAACAAAGGCCAAGCATGGTGGTCCATACCTGGAATCCAAACACTGAGGGATATGAGGCAAGAAAACAATGAGCTTGAGACCAATCTAGGCTATAAAACGAGATCTTTTCAAAAGTTGGGGGAGGGATCAAGAAAAGCATGAAATCATCAATGAGGATAGGCCATTAATTCAGTGCTGGGCTGTACCACTAGGATGAGTTTCAGGGTTCACAATGTGTCAAGCTCAAAGAATCAAGTGCGCCAAGCAACTCAGTTAAACATCCATGCTGACTGTCTTGCGAAAAGCTGACTTCCCCCTCCTCAAAGGAGTTCCAAACCACTGCTCACAGCTCAACACAAGCTGACAAATTCCCAGGGATGTGTTAATAGAAGTAGCTACGTGAAATATAACATATTGTTATCAAAGTACCCGACATTCATGTAACCCTAAAAACAAAACAAAACAAAACAAAAACCAAAGAGAAAGAAAAAGCCAACACCTCTATGTATCTGAGCACGTTACCAAGAACAAACTGAGGGCTAGGATGTGCTCAGGCCCTCTGCACAGTTCTGCATTTGAAAGGATTATGAGTTGAGGACAGAAGGAAAGGCCTTGAATCCAGGAGGTCCCTGAGGCCTGAGCTCTTCCTAGAGTTCTGCCAGGGAAGGAACTCAGGGAGCCAGCCATCCCTCCTTAGGTGCTGAATCACAGTGAAGACCCTTCACAACTCTTCCAGCCTCAGAAACCCCAACATACGAAGCCAAAAGTCTCAGGGAGAAACATTCCTCTCTGCTATCCCAACAAACACCGAGAAACAGTCTGAAGAGGTCTGAAGAGCACACAGCTATAGGAAAGATGGAGGCTCTGTGGCTAACCTTGGGGTATCCCTCCACAGCCCAATTTTATACAGTCCAGTATCAAGGAGATTGAGTACTACTCAAGTGGCCCATTACTGTGATTCTGCTGTCCTTGGTATCAGTTACTCTTAATCAAATCCAGTCTGAATAACATGCTAAGATCTTACATCATCCTGCGGCTTCTCCTCCAGAGTGTCATTCAAGCTGTGTGCCAATGGACTATGCCCATTAGTCATTTAGTAACTCAGATATCAGACTGACTATTACATTATCACAGTGCTTATATGCAGACAGCCCTTATACATTAGCTTGATGTTACATCATGATGCATCTCACTTCGTCTCATTGTTTGACATCATGCTGTCTCACACCATCAGAAGATGAAGAAGGTACGTTCAGCATAAATATAGTATTTGAGAGAGACCATCCACATAAATTTTATTATAGTTGTTTTATAAATAATTATGTTATCATTTACTGCTATCCTCCTATCACGCCTCATTTATCAATTAAACTTTAGTATAGCTGTGTACAGAGGAAAAAAAACCCCAAAATATATAGATTCATTACTCTGTGATTTCGGGCGTCTGCTGGGGTTGCAGTAATGGAACCCCATTACTTATGGTGGCTCTCCTAGCCAAATCTGAGTGGAGAGTGTGTGTAGAGGTCAGAGAAGGGCCTTGAGAGGTTGCTTTCTATAAGAAGATCCCGTGATGTATGCTGACGAGGACAACTCAGGAGTCACCATTGCAGGGACTTGGCTGGAAAAGAAATGGAAATCCATTGTTAGGTTGTGTGTCTTCAATGTCACCCAAAAGGTCATTGCTGAAGGCTTGGTCCCCAATGTGGCAGTGTTCAGAAGTGGGGCTGTTGGCAGGTGATTGGATCATGAGGGCTCTTACCTCGTGAATGGAGGAATCAATTGAAGGGGTCAAAGCTTAATGGTTTTCAGGAGAGGGGACTTCGTTAAAAAAGTAAGCACTTCCTTTTCTTCCCAGCTACCTTGAGAGAAGTTTGAGAGGTAAGTGCTTTGTCTGTCTGACAGCACAGATGACGTGTATTGCATGGCTCAGATGCCAGCCTGCAGGGAAGTCCTGCCTCCTGAAAGCACAGGCTTGCATGTTACCTCTGCAAGTCACTGGGCTATCTCTGCTTGCTAGGAGCAGAACACTCTCTTTAACTCCCTAGTTTGGAGTTTGCAGATCCTAATGGGCTCAGACAAAAGGCCAGGTTTCCTCCCTGTTTCTAGGCAAAATTAGGTAGGTAGGTAAGTATTTGGGTTAGCATATCTTATTATAACATCTCTTCCTCTCCCTTGTGCCCTTCCATGGCTTTCATTGCTCTTAGATAAAAATAACAATCTTTGCGTCATTCAGCTTTTCATTGTGGTGACAAAGTCACCCAAGGAAAAACAACATGAAGAAGGGAAGATTCCTTTTGATTCATGGTGTAAGAGGTTTCAGGTCACGGGAACTTGGCTTAGTGGTCCATGACCTCATCTGTCCTGCCTGTCTCAGAGTCTCTGTTGAGATAGAGACAATTCCCTACTATGCCTACCGCCCGTTCTCTGCCGATCTAGCCCTTGTCTGATATTTCCATCAAAATGTGGCTTTCCCTCAGCAAATCCCAGATGTTTCCCGCTAGGGAAGATGTGCTGCCTCTGATGTTCTGGCTTCCCAGCTGGAGAGCCGGCGTCTCAGTTTGGTGTCTGTGGTGCTGGTGCTATTTCAGGATCAGATGGCAGACCGTGGCATCTAGACTGCTTGAGAGGGTTTTGGAGTAAGCTTTAATATCACCCGGAGAAGTCAGCAGCTTGTCTCTGCAGGTACTCCAGGACTTTCCACCCTGAGATCTACTCAGGTGCAGCTGAGAGGACTGGGAACTGTCTTCACTGTCTTCTCCTCAGACAACTGGGCTGTGCTTTAGGGACCTGGCTCTGAGCACCTCAAGGCATTTTAGTTGTCTTTTGTGGGCCTGCCTCATCCTTAGTCACTCCCCCTAAAGCTTGCCTTTAGGCTTTCCTGCACTGAGTCAGCACCAGCACCCCCTCCTGCTGCCTTGGCATTGTGAAATCAAGCTAAGCCCAGTCTGGTTACAATGCACCAGTTCATCAGGGAGCCCACATCCTGTACTCCTTTCCAAGGTGATGCTTAGCCAGCTGGCAAGCAGTAGTAAAAACCATCTGAGGCTGCTAAGGATTCAGGACCCTGTACAAGTCAACAGAAAGAGCCATGGGAAGGGAGGCCATTCCTCTGACCAGAGCTCTTTCTGCCCCACATTGGTTCTGTCTTGCACACTGTATCTCTGGCTGGCACTCAAAAGCCCACCACTGCTGCTTGCTGGTGGCCTGGCCCTTCCACACATAGCTGGCTCATTGGTCATTTGGAAGTTTTGTCTGTGTTCTGCTGACGACTTTTCAGAAATAAGCCAGTAGTTTTGGGGAAGGTCTCCATTTATATCATTTTCTGTTGTAGTCTGAAGGGAGATATGCTTGTTAACTGACACCTACTCTTGCCCTTGTCACGAATATAGCTATCTTAGGTAAAAGCACTGCTATGGAGAGGGGACTGGACAAGGAGGTATATACAGGAGAGGGTGGCACCAAAAGAGAATTATGTTTGGTCACTGGTGTGAAAGGAATTTCCAGTCTTTTGGTTCTGAGACTGATTGACTTGGACTTTGACAGAAGCTCCTAGGCACTTCTTGAGCACCAGTATTGACTTTTTTCCCTCCTCTTTTTCTTCCCCTTCATGGTCCCTTCCTTTTGCCTCCCTTTTCTTCCATTCCCTTCTTTGTCAATCTTGCTGTGTAGCCTACGTTCATTTCAAACTTGTGGCCTTCCTGCCCCAGTACCCAGTATCCCACATACTAGGATTATAGTATCCTATACCAAACCAGCTACCAGTATTCATTTCTGGTTGAATTGTATCCTTTTCTCCCAAGGTTGTATATTGAAGATCAGATTCCCAGAACCTCCAGACTGTGATTATATTAGGAAATAGGGTCTTGAAGGAGGTAACGGAAGAAAGATCAGGTCGTGTGCATGGTCCACTGTCCAATGAGAATACTGTTCTTGTAAGAAGAGACCACGTTGCAGATGGGTACAGATAGAAGACTGTGTGAAGACAGAGAGGTGAAGTCTCTGATTTCCAGTCAAGAGTAGACATCCTCAGACGTCAACCCTGCTGAGCCTTGGCCTTGCATGTCTATCTGTACTCCACCACGGAGAGGAAGCCATTTTTTTTTTCTGAAGCCACCCAGTTTGTAGCGTTTTGTTTTGGCAGCTACAGAAGACCAAAACACCTTTCTTCAGACATGGTTGAAGATTTACAGAAGGCCAAGAGGAGCACTGGACCAGATTTTTCAATTTTTACCAGCTTCTCCTTGGAATCTCAAGATCAGCAGCTTCTTTTTGGCTTCTCCACCCATTTCTGTCCAGGCAACCATCAACCTTGTATTGGTAGTTAGATGAAATGGTCAGTAAGTCTAGCAAATCTACTCTGGTTTTTGTTCCCTTCTGTGAACACCTTATAAAAGCACAGCAGGTCCTGCCTTCTGGAACATTCTATAGGCAGTGTGGTAGGTACCATGATAGGGGTCTGTAGAGACAGGAGAACACAAAGCAGGAGAACTTGACCCTGCTCAAGGAGATTGCAGAAGGCTTTGGAGAGATGGTAGCAGGGCCTGCTGTCCGTCAGTACTTTGATGGCAGGGGCTGGGTCTTGCTTGCCTTCCCTCACCTGTGTGGGCTCTCACACTTGCCTTTTCACAGAGGAGGAAGTGATTAGCTAGTGTGCCAAGTGAAGGACTCTCTTGACGGTCCTCCAGGCTGATGATTCCATGAATCTGTGATCTAAGAGGCCCACAGCAGTCAGCTGCTAGTGCTGCTAGCAGGTGGCATGGGGACTCCAGATGTGGGGCAGTGCACCATGCGATGGCGTTTCTGAGCTGTCAAGCTGGAAACAAGAGAGGTGGGTACAATGAGTCTCCCTTCTGAGCTCAGGCTTCTGGGAGGATCCTGAGGTGTAACAACAGGAACCTGGCCACTGTGGCTAGATCTATTACCTCTTTTAAGAACCTAGCTCTTAATATAGTCACACGGATGGTCAGATTGTAACATCTCGTTCTCCACAAACGAAGGTTGGTCAAGCTCCTCACAGCTGTTTCCCGCCCAGAGGAAAGCCCCTAAGTTCCCAGGCAGTGTAAATTGTGTGTTTATAAGACACGCCTCATGTCCCAAGTATACAAAAACACTCCATGTGCACAAACCTGCAGCTGGTTCAGCAGGGATCCCAGGAGCTTGGGAACAGGGATGGGGGGGGCAGGGGAAGTACGGATAAGAGAAGATTCAGTGCCAATTAAGCATGGCTCTGCTCTAGAGAATACCCAGCTGATCTAAAACTGAACTTCAAAAATGGACAAATAGCATGAGTTTTTGGGAAAAAAAATTTGGGTCCCCACATCATTTAAAGCCAAGTGGCTGGTCCCAAGCAGTGACTGCTGGTCACTAGTCTGGGTGCCCAGCTCCTGGAGACTCTGTGGCAGTTTGTGTCCCCCCATCTGAGGGACCTCAGTGTCACTAACTATCCTTTGTGGCTGGCTTTTGCAAGATGGAGCAGAAACATGAAAAGTCCACTTGCTGGTAAGAAAACAGGCGATGGAGGAAGGCGGCCTCTCTCTAAAAGGACTGTGTGGTGCCTTCAGATGAACTGTTTTGTTTCACGCTGAGCTGAGCTCACCTGGGGCAATGACCTTGTGACAAGAATATCAGGCAGAGTCCAGATCAGCAAAGAGGACCGGAAGAGGAAGAGAAGTGGGTGCAACCATGCGAACTAGTGACTGGCAGAAGCCCCGCCAGAGCTGCTGCTCAGCCTCCTTTTGAATCCTTCAGTCAGACCTGATCCAATTAACAAGGGCGAGGCCATGTAGGGAAAATCTCAGTCTATAACAAACCAAAACCAAAAAAACAAAATAAGCAAAACAAAACAAACATTGGTTCTAACCAAAGATGGAAGATGGAATTATTGGAGTCATCAGATGCTATTCAAAATATTAGATCCATCCTTAGCTACACTGGGGACCAAGTCTCCTAGGGTTAAACAGGGCAAATGTTCTGTCAGTGCCCACGGTGTCCATAGTGACATTTATGGCAGTGAAAATAAGAACAAGTATTGCAGATTGAACATTGGATCTGTTCAGGCCCTGTACTGGATACACGTAGTCCTATAAAGGATCATGTCTGTTCCTTTTCTATACAGGAGAGAATGAAGCATAGAGAAATCCACTTGTTTTTGCAAGGTCACAGAGAAAATGGTGGAACCAGAATACAGTTCTGGGGAGAGGGGAGTCAGGGCCTAGAGCCTATGCTCTGCATGGCCCCATGTTCTGTTCTGGGGAGACACCCTCTAGGGTTTTTTTTTCGGGGGGAGGGGGCTCAGGCTCTGCTAGGAGGAGTCACGGATGCCAGAACCAAAGACTGCTCTGGGTTTGTGTGAAGCACCCCATCTTATTCCACTCAGTTATGTGACTAACAAAGTCTCAGACTTGCTTTTTAGGATGTCACCTCAGGAAGCCAGACTCCTCTGAAGTCTGGGTGAGTGGATTTTAGGGGACACTAAGTGAGGCTTGAAATGTCACAAATATAACCAAGGAGAGGAGGGGAGGGGAGGAGAGAGGGAGGGAGACAAAGACACACACACACAGAGAGAGAGAGAGAGAGAGAGAGAGAGAGAGAGAGACAGAGAGACATACACACAGAGACAGAGACAGAGAGACAGAGACAGAGAGACATACACACAGAGACAGAGACAGAGAGGGGCTGAGGCTGTAACTTAATTTATTACATCAGGGAGCAGGAAAGGAAGTAATTAAAGCCCTTTACATGGTTTTTGCAGCTCCCCTCCCCACCTCTTTTCTAAACTCTGGTTGTCTTCTTCCTATCTGTGTCCACAGCTACAGCCCCAGAGCTGTCCCTCTCCCCCCATAGCCTCATGATCTGGAGGATGTAGCATGCAGGTCTGACACTCATGTACCGGGGGGCTGCTGGGCTCACCATTGGTAAAGGCTGGCTGTCCTGGGGCTGCAACCCCCCCAGACTCCTGCTCTCACATGCTGCAAACCCAAGCCTCTGTTTCTCTTGCTCTCTGTTCAGCCTGTCCCCTTCCCCTCCCCCAAGACCTGGGGCAGCCAAGAGACAAACCTCTTCTTCCTCCACCCGTGCAAGCCCTGCACACGGCTGACACCTCATCTCCCAGTGGCCTTGCAGGAGTGCCTAAGTGAACAGCATCAGCTGCTTGCTTACAGTCAAGGGCTTTGAATAGGGAGGAAGGAGCTGTGATGGAAGTTGGGTTTCTTTCCTCCTGGCTTGAAGGGACTCTCTGGTAACTAGCCAGCTAGTCCCCGTGTCTTACAGGACAGGGCTAATTCTTGCTCCCCAAAGACCTTGACATTTTATCCTCTGTTAAGCACCCCCTTTCTTCAGCCCTATCAGCTGTGGGAAGGCGGCAGCACCTCTAGCAACCTCAGGTTTCAAACCTCCCGCTGGGAGGTGCAGGTTGTCAGGGCAGGCAAATCAGTTTTGCTTGGAGATCTCAGGAGAAGAAAGAGAAGCCCAGAGGCCTCGATCTTATGCTATGCTCTGGGAAGTTGCATCTCCCACTGCTACTTTCAAGTGAACTGAAGCTCATTACAAACACCGAAGAGGTGTGTGATTCCGAGGAGGGGCCTGCAAAACGGGAACTTGGCCTAGCGTCACCTCTGAGGGCCAGTGGGAGAGAACCACAAACCTGTCCAGATCTTATCTTCTCAAGAAGGGGCAGGAAAACAACCCAATGGCCCAGACAGGAACACCGGCTAGCGCCTGCGCCTGCGTACCACACCCCCACGCGGGGCGAATTTGCCATTTCCCATGAAGATGAAAGAGGAGAAGCGCAGCAGGGCTTCCCTGAGGCTCCGTGGGGCAAGGCAGGGGCCACAAGGACGACGCAGGGCAGTTGATTCTGCCAGATCCCCCTGAAAGAACACTGGGGGAACTTACCCACTCTTTTATGAAGAGGCAATACAGCAATAAAGCCAGCTGCCGTGGTGTTTCCTTCTCCTCCTCCCCCTTTCCTCCTCTTTCCGTTTATTTTGTTTTGGAGACAAGGTCTATGGTAGCCCAGGCTGACCTTGAGCTCACCACGTGGGTGAAGATGACCTTGAACTTGTGACTACCACACTTCTCCCTCCTGAAGTTTATTAGATCTATGTGGTGTGTCCTCGCTTGGCTTTGGGAAATCCAGTTAAACACAGGACAGCCCTTACCCACATAACAAAACCAACCACAAATAAAGAGAAAGTTAAATGACACGCCACATACGCACACACACACATTGCACACAAAAGCCGTTACAAGCGGTACATGACTAATTGGCAAATGAAAGACACGCTCATTCTCAGTTTGCTCCCACACTGACATTTTGCTAAAGAGGTGGAACAGGAGGTCACAGCGCTGCAGTTATCTGAAGGGGGGGCAGGGGAGCAGTGGCACATCTCCCATAAGGCAGCTTCTTAGCCAGAGGTACCTCCTCTGTCTCCTGTTACAACGTAAAAAGGCTTGTTTTCTGAGCTGGATTTAGTCCTACCCTGGCCATGCTCGCTGAAAGCTCTGATTCCATCACACATGCTCCTTTCTGCCCCCCTCTTCCTTCAGAATCTGTTCCTGAAGTTTCTGTTGTTTGCTGGGGCACCGATAAAGGCCATGCTTCTGGCCTCCAGGACAGACACCAGCAGCAGTATGTCTGCTGTTACCTCTGCTTTCCAGCTCTTCAGGAGTCACTGGGTTGAAGGCCTACAGGATCCTTAACAGAAATGAATTGGATTTTGTAGTGATGAGGTGAGCAGGCCTGCTTATCCCGCCCAGCTCCCACACGGCTAGCTTATACCCAGAAATAACAACACACAAA
>LOEQ01000366.1:82041-100658 GCA_001685075.1 Bramus lutescens
CTTTCTTTCTTTCTTTCTTTCTTTCTTTCTCCCTTCCTTCTTTTTTTTCTCTTTAAGACAGGGTCTCTATTGACTATCCTGGATCTCACTCTGTAGACCATATTGGTCTTGAACTCACAGCCTGCCTCTGCCTCCTGAGTGCTGGAATTATTGGCGTGTGCCACCGCTGCCCAGCCTCGAGTACTTTCTTAAGGAGATAGATTTCACACAGTATAAAGGATGAGCAAATATACTCTGTGCCAAGGGATGTCCCCATTCGAAGAGCAAGGCAGGCTGCCCAGACCATGCTTTGTAATGCTCATGATTGAACTTATCAGGAACTAAAACAGCAGTTCAGAGAACAGACTTGAAAACAGATTGCTTGGGTCTGAATGGCAGTTAAGCCGTTTGCTCGCTGTGTGACTTGGGACAATTAAGCTGGTTATGGTGTCTTAATTTTTCATCTATAAATGAGCATGTTTTTCATACCACACAATTGCTGTGAGTATAAAATACACTTAAAGCAATTAGGACAATTGCTGGCATCCAGAGCTGTATATAAACTGGGTGTTATCATCATCGCTTTATATTGTTATTAGAGCAGTCTATGAACAGAGGGTTTCTTAACCACACAGCACAGGTTCAGATGCCTTGCTTTCTCCTATCAAACCTGTGAGACAGATTGCATTATTATGCTTACTTTAGAGAAGAGGAAGTCTAAGATCAGAAGTCTTAGGTGTCTTGGGAACAAGTCTGTACTCATTTTGCTGCACGCTAGTGTCTTAATGGCACTCACCTTCAGGTAATAGATAACTGTGCACACCTAGAATGGGGGAGGCTGGATTGTCCACTATGTCACCAATCCAACTTGGAAATGTCTCCTCAAGAAGAAAGGACAGGTCATTCACCCATGTTGCTGTTTAGATAGAGCCCCAAGGATCTTCTCTCTGCCCACTGACCTTCCCACACTCTTGCTTACTCTCTATTTCATGGCTCTGCTCACTCCTCGGGTATGATGACTCACTGCATAATGAGCCACCAGGGCTTTGATTCTGGTAACTTAGTGGCTGATTTTTCTTAGTGAATAAAAATCAGTCAGCCGTCGAGCTCAGCTCTATCCTATTTCATGGAGACAGAAGTGTGCAGGAGGCCAGGGCTCTGGATACTGGGCACCCGACCGCTACAAAGTTGGCATCTTCTCTCCTATGCTTGCTAGCTCTTGAAGTCCTAGTGTGTTTTGCTGATGGCATCTCCTTTGTTCAGGCCTTTTACGAACAACCACAAGTCTGGAGCATAGTGCTGGAGAGGTGTCAAGGGTTGGTCAAACACAGGGAGTGTGACGGTAAAACTCACAGCCCCGGAACTGGCTTGGCCTATGTATAGCCAATTGCATTATGGCCCAGCCGGCTTCACTTTAGATGCTAGCCTGCCCCTTCCTACATAGCCGGGGGTGAGTTGCTTCATGTCTACCTGGTAAGGATTTAGTGAATTAACACAAACATGGTTTGTAGGACAAAGCCTGACACAGGTTAAGCATGTAATTAAGGTTATTACAATTAGGACAAGTATATGATAAATGTTGCTTACATCCTGGGTATTATCAATCATTAGGTATGCTATTATTTAAACAATGATACATTATTATAACATTCTGTGGTAACACTAAGGAAACAGTGGTTATTTATGATGAAGTAGGTAAAGAAGTAGTTATCAGACAGATGAGAAGTAGCAAACACTCACAAGTTGTTGATGTCTCCAAAGCTTTGCACGAACACTGTTTAATGTAATCCTTGGCGGATCTCAGGAATATTTGCCACAATTTGACTGAGCAGACTAATGCTCACAGAGGGTAAGTGACTTGCACAGTACTTTGTGGTAGCATTGTGATGTGCGCCTGGGTCGTATTATCCACAACACAGGATCTCACTATGGAGACCAGGCGTGCCTCAAACTGCTGACCTTTCTGCTCCCATCTCTCAGGTACTTGGATTATTGACTGGCACTATTATGTTGGGCCAGGAAAGACAGCTTGATTTTTCACCTGATTCCTAAATAAACTCTCTGGGTTCATGGTTCTAATTTCTTAATGTACAGGCCACCCCCTGATAGATGACCCTGTCTGAAGTCAATGTTACTCAGTAAATCGTACCACAAATATTCATGAAGTGTGGGTTCCATCCTTCACAGCATAGTGCAGAGTCTGGAGAATGACCTCTGGCAGAGGAAGATAGTGACAGATGTATAGAGATAGAAATCCAGTTAGCAAGTTCATGTAGGTGAAATAATAGGGCAAGATGACAGTGGTAACATTGTGTAATTATGGCTAACACATGGAATTGTGCTTATATCAGTGACGAAAGCTATGAGAGATGAGTGGATGGTGCTGCTGACTGTAACCTGTTCAGTTCCTGCTCTTTTGCCCACAACTATCCATGTTCTCAGGAACAGCATTGCCGGCTCGCATCAATGACCTGTCCTTTCTTCTCAAGGAGACAGTTTCAAGTTGAATGACATTTCCACCCAGCAGCTCCCGCTGAATCCCCCGAGGCATCTTTGTTTCTTCCTATGTTTGCTGTCATTGGTTAGGAGAGCATTTGTGGCCTGCCGCCTAGTGAAGAACTGTAATGGGAGGTGGTCCCCAGTTGCTAGGGCAGAAGATTGCCTGCTAAACTAGTTACTTCTCTCATTGCCTTGACAAGATAACCAATAAAAGCAACCTGGGAAGGCTTACTTTGGCTCACAGTGTAAGCTCACAGTGTAAGTCCATCATCATGGAGAAAGCATTGGCAGCTCTAGCTGTTGAGGGGAGGAGTCTGAGGCAGCTGGTCATGTGTCAGCAATCAGGAAGCAGAGAGTGACAAAGTCAGGTGCTCTGCCTAGTTCTGCTGTCTTTGTAAAAATCATACAATATTTTGATAATTCGAGGATTTCATGTAATGTATTTCAATCATATTCATTCCTAGTCCTCCCCCAATCCACTCCCTCTCCCTAACCCCTCCACTCATGTCCTCCCCCCACTTAGCACCATCTTACTGCAACTGTTCTGGTCTTTCTCTTCTTGAAGCCCACTCTACTGGATGGTGCCACCCACATTAAGGGTGGATCTCCCTTCTTCAGTTAAACCTTTCTAGAAACTCTCTGAATGTGTGATTCTGAATTGTCAGGCTGAGAGGGGAGAGTAACTGCAATACCTGCCCTCCATGCTGCGTGTCACCGTGTCCTTTCCAGGCTGGCAGTGTAAACAACACATAATTTTCCAAAATGATTTTTTCCTGTTATTTAACGTTTCTTGAATCACCACTACCACCATGATTATCAGCATCACCAAATATTGCATGAAAATTGCTAAGGCTGGATACTTAGGGTGTTTGGGTCATGACACCATTTTGTTGTCAGGTTCCGGTCCTTTCTCTCCTAGCTAGGTGACTTTGGACATATTGTTCGCTCTCTCTGAGGTTTAGTTTTCCCACCTATAAAATGGGTGTATGAAAGTCGAAGTGCTGTTGTAGGCCTGGTGGTGGGAGAGAAGGGAGTGGCTGTAATTGCTTGGACTTTTGTTTCTTCCCCAAGTTTTCTTCTCTGCAGCTTCGTGGTCCTGCCCCTGACACACGTGACGATAGTGGTGCCTCCTTTTAGCCACAGTGTAGGTAAAATCAGATCAATTTCCTTTCCCTGTAGAGCTGAGGTTGGGAATTCAGAAGCACAAAAAGCATAAGTTAATTACCTTTGTAGATTTCTCGGCACAGAACTGCTTTTCGTCTTTATAATCAGCCACTATATTTCGAGGGTTTCTGAAGTAGAGCAATTTCCCATGCTGTGGCCACACTTTAAGGGCTCAGAGGATGGTGGGCCTCAGGGTCCCTGACAGAATTCCTTCCCTGGAAAAATCTTGGTCTGATAATTCAGAAAAGAAAACAGATTTGATCTGAAAATTTAGCTGGGGAGTTCTCCTCTCAAGTTCCAGTGTGTAGAGAGGTCTTCGGTTCCCTTGAATTTCTTTACCAAGTCAACACAATTGCAGGGTGGAAATGACTGCCTGGTGACATTTCCGATGTGGTATTTCACCTTTTTTTGTTTGCCTTTGGTTAAAAGCACAGTCAGATCTTTGTGCCCAGCATTGATTCTGAGAGACCATTGAAGGTTGTGTGGGAGAGTCTGTAAGACATCTCAGGGAACACTGAGCACAAACATAGCATGTGCCATCTCGCCTCAAGGCTGGAGAGGCTGAGGGTTTCTCTGCAGTAACCCCTCTCTTCCTGCATCCTATCCTTGGAAAGATCTGGAAGGCACATCCCTTGGCTGCTATATGAGGCTCAGTTCATTCATCCATTGAATAAATATTTGTTAAGTCTCTTTTAGTGCCAAACCTACTCTAGATGCTGAGCATATTACAGGAACAAAAAGAACAATGATTCCTACTGACATAGAAGTCACTCTTCCCAAGACTGACTGACTAGAGTTCTGTTCTTTCTGATTTTTCTTGTATATGCTATGTGCCATATAAATGTTTTAATGAAACTTTAAGTTTTATATATGTCTTGGATTTCTTAGATTTGTATAAAGAACATGTAGTAAAATCTTAGTCATTTTCTTATATAGATAGTATATAGGTACAATTATACAGTTAGATCATCTTAGATTATATATTCCAAAAAGACAGACTTAGGTTCATCCAATTATCTTTTTTCCTTTTTAAAATTAATTTTATTGAGCTATACATTTCTCTCTGCTCCCCTCCCTTCCTCTCATCCAATTATCTTTGTTTAGAACCCAGAACAGTAGTATCCCCTCTCTCTTTGTGTATGTGTGTGTGTACACACACATACACACACACACACACATACTTGTGGAGGCTAGGGTAGCTAATCCTGTTTTTACCTCCTTAGGGTTAGGATTGCAAATATCAAATGTCCACCACAGAACTTGTTTTGTTTTTTTTCTGAGAGGAGAGTGGTTCTAGGCATTGAACTTAGATCGTGATGCTTGCGTGGCAAGTAGTTTACAGACTAACCATCCCCTCAGCCGCTCAGAATATGTTCTTTAAGTCAGCTGCTGCTTTTTGGCTGTGAACTCTGAATTTGTGTTAGAGATCATGATGAGCATTTTCACAGAGGTCATGGTTTCGTTTAGCGACTGTGAAAAAGAGGGAGAATGATGCCATCATTTTTCCTACATTTCATTTGGGTTTACTAATGTACATATCTATAGTTTGCTCGCTCAGTCGTTGAGCAGGGACATTGGCCACCTATGTGTTAGCCTTTCTTTCTGTAAGTGGCCCAGTCCTACACCCAAGATGACAGGAATTGTAGCTTCAAGCATACCTCATGGAAAGGGTTCCCATAAAAGGGACACCCACTGAGTTAAGTGAAAATGGTGTTTGGTTATCTTAGTTCTTTTCCTCTTGGTGTATTTCACCCGTACACCCCTCGAGGCCTGGGGTCTTTAATACTCATTCTCTTTCCCTTGAGTAAACCTCTTAGGGAATTCTAACAACTCCTTACAGTAGCATATAAATCCACAATTTTGAGGGCCTCTGTGGGGACCATTGTCTTTAAACAGACAGAAACATTTACTTATAGATGGCTCTCTATCCTGGCTGTATGTCATCACCAACTGTGATACATTCTAAGATCTAAGGCTTTACGACAGTGTAATCGTAATAGAAGTCCGTGGGAGAAGGGTGAATCTCATTCACACAGAGGACTGTGAAGCATCCGGACGCTCACTGTGTGATTCCTGGATCGATGCAGTATCAATACCACTTGGGAACTTGGAAACACAGAGTTTCACACAGTCTGAATCAGCAGCTCTGGGGACGGAGGCTAGCAAGCTGCACATGACAAAGTATTGTGACTCTGATGCTCTTTGCTTCTGAGGTCCGAGGATCACTGCTTGAAGCCAGAGGACTAAGTCATATCTGGGACACTTCAGTCAAGAGTGAGGTTAATATGAAGCTACCTTCCAAATATGTCTGGCTAGTCCACATACACAAAAGGCCCTTTGTGGTTGCTTGTCAATCTGTGAAACTGTCCCCAATTTATACATAAGCATCATATCAGTCTTATGTACAAATTTATGAGTGGCAAGCTGGGTGTGCTGGATTCTCGAAAGCAGGGCTTGGATAAATAGAGAGGAAAGGGAGGATTTGCCAAACATGGCAAACACAGGTTTGCTGATAGTACTACTAATGAGAGAGCCAGTTAATTATGTCAGTGGTGATAACTAACCCCCCTTTTCTCTCATGTCCCACAAGCCACAGACCACAAATCAGGGCTATGGGAAGGGTAGAGGATAAATCTGTGGCAGGGGATGTAAATGGTTGTATTTGCTAAGCTAAACCGTGTGGAGTTAGAAGTTATGGAACTATTTAGTATAGCATTGTTTAGGCATGTGGATATGTATGTTGATGTGTGTACAGGTATGTACAAATGTGGTGGAGCCTAGAGGTTGGCATTGGGTGTCCTCCTTAAGTACTCTCCACCATATGTATATATANATTTGAACCAGAGCTCACCAGTTCAGCCAGCTGAGCTAGGCAGCTTGCTCTGGGGATCTCTTCTCCGTGCCTTCCACGTACAGGAGTTACATTTTATGAGAGTTCTGGGGATTCGAACTCCAGTGCTTATGTTACTTTATCCACTCTCTATATGGGTGGATTTTTTAAAAATTATAAATTTTAATCTCAAAGCAGTAGTCCCCCAGACATTGGAAGATAGTGATTTTAAGACCTGAAAGGGTAGGGAATCGGAAAAGATTCCCACACACTTACCTGAAACGCATTTACATTTCAGGTCTCTTCAGCAATATTGTTCCCTGTACTGAAGGTAACAAGATGAAGGAGAGAGACGTCATCAGTAGCTGCAGAACCAGGAGGGGAAGGAACAAGAAGACAACTGGTGATGAGGAGGCACAGGATGCTGTGCGAACATTTAACCATTGGCTGTATGCTACCTCTGGAGCTCAGGCAAGATCTTGCTGAGTAAGGATTACTTATCTGAAACATGACGGTTAAATGGCAATCATACAAGTGAAAGAGTGCAGGGGAGGGAAGGAGAATGTGAAGAGAACATTCTAGAGAGGGGGGGATCATGAGTGAGAACTTGGCGTGGAGAGAGACTAGAATGGGAGTTTTACAAGTGACAAGCTGGAAGTGTTGGATCCTAGAAGGCAGGGTGGAATGGTGGAGACCCAGTCAGAAAGGCAGCAAGCAAGCCTAGACCCAGAGAGCCCAGAGACTTAGATGGAGGATTTGGACCAGGGCCCAGGGACAATTGGAAGCCACTTAGAGGTTTAACACAGTGGAAGAAAATGATGAGTTTGAATGAAGAATAAATCTCTTGGCTGCATCTTGGAAGTGAACTGGAGGAAGAACTGTGGGTTCTGGGAGACAGGAGATGCCTGTCATGCAGATTAAATTTACAAATGTTTGCTTAGGGAAAATGTGAGATGAACTAAAAATTAAATCAAAACGTGTAGTTAATCTTGTGCTCTTTTCCAGCCTTAGGTTTGTTTCTTTGAATAAAATAATTTTCTGACAGCTATGGAGACCTAGCCAAGGGCAGGAATCAATCAACAGGTAGTAACTGAACGCTGCTATGTGCCAATCACAATATAAAATACGGTGCTGGGGCCGGCAAGCTCACTCAGTAGAATGCCTTAGCAGGTTAAGACACTTGCTGCCAAGCCTAACAACCTGAGATCGATCCTTAGGACCCACATAGTGGAAGGAAAAATCAACTCCTGCCAGCTGTCCTCTCAGCTCCATGTGCACCCCATGGTACACACAGACACTCATACAATAAATAATACAACAACACCTTGATCTGGATATCCTGGGAGATTCTTGGAAGGCTTGGTTCTTGCACACAAGATACTAATATCTGAGTAATAGAAATAAGCAAAGCTGCATAGATGTTCACTGAAGATTCAGGGCATCTGTGGTTAATTGTCAGAAAGTAAGAATAGAGTCATAAAGCCTCTACAAGGAGAATTAGATTTCCTTTTGGGCACCGGGCAGGCCTTCAGGAGAGTTTTGAGAGATCCTAGGAGCTGAGCAGAGCAGCTCATTTGGGAACACGCTACATTTCAGGAATGCTGTGACCTGCAGACTTTGTGGTTGCTGCCACATTTGTAGTTTAGTTTCTCTTGGCTTTCAGAGAAAGGTGGCTGAGCCTCATGGATATGCAAAAGCACATTTGTTTTTGCTCAAAAATGGGGTACTAGCATGTGTCTCCTTCTTAGCGAGTGACCATGTTTCTGCTGCATCTGTTGGAATAGGGCGTGTGGACGGGCAGATTTGTTGTACAGGCCTGATTTAGAAGAGGTCTGGGAAGGATGGAGATGGACGAGGTATTTCTCAGAATGGGGAGTGTAGTGGGCTTCTCTAACTCTTCATGCTCTCCCCATAACCAGGTGCTGTACTTTACAGAATATTACCTAGTCCCCAAGAAGCTTCAACATGACATATGTCAGAAGTAGATCATTCTAAAATTCTCATCCTAAGACTCTCTGCCCCTTAGTATGGAGACAGTCTACTCTTGTGCAGGAGCTAACTATCCTCGAAGGGTACATTTGGCTCTGAATCAGCCTCATGTCCTAAGTTTATGCTGCTTCTTGACAGCCACTTGCTACCATCCTGGGCAGAAACTGGGGAGGAGGCTGAGGACACAGAGCTGAAACTGCCCTACACCAGCATCATCTGATCTGGACCAGACATGAGAGAAGACAGGTGAGTGCCAGTGGGGTGGCCTGGGGGTGCCAGTGGATTAGGTTGAGGAGACTGTTTGAGGACGTCAAGTTGCTACAGGGAAGCCCATCTGTTTGTCTTCCTGAAGACACTGTAAGATGAGTGAGTTCAAAGGGGTACCGTGAATGGTAGAATACTACCAATTTGAAGGTTCTTTGTAGATGCTTATGGGGTCAGGGCAGCCAAAGATGTAGAGACACCAAAGACAGCTAAGGGACCCCACCCACAGTATTTTCAAGTGAGTTGGACCTGTTCCTTTTGAGGGAGGATCTCATGCAGCTCAAGCTGGTTTCAACTTCACTGTGTAGCCCCGGATGGCCTTGACATCTTTGATCTTTCTCTCTCCATCTCTCAAGTGCAGGATTAAAGGTGTAGCCACTGTTCTTACTTTAGGCAGTGCTAGGGATCAAACCCAGGGACTCATGAATGCTGGCAAAGCACCCTACTAACTGAGCCACTGGTCCTCTTTTTAATTACATTTTGGGAATTTTCTCAGTAAAGCTCATTTAAATAATACCAAAATTCTGATGATAGAAATGAACTGAACATATTTATCATTTTAATGGCCTTTTCACAAAATGTGCTTTTGGCCCTTGCTTCCAGTCTTAGAATTATGACTCGGAGATAGTGGGGGTCCCAACTCGGTGGTACCCAAAGCATTGCAGCTTGGTTCCCAAGACCTGCAGAGTGTGCACAGATCAGGCAAATCCCTGCTAGGGTTGCTGTGGGCAAGTGTAATGAGCACTAATCAGAGCGCTGCTGGCAGGAATAAGAACAATGAGCTAGTGTGGATTCTGTCTGAGGGGCCTGTGGAGGCGACAGTTCGCAGGGCTGTGGAGACATGTTTGTCTAGGCAGAAAGCCATGTGGAACCCCCAAGTCAGCATACTCTGGCATACATCCTCACCACACCTGCAGCAGGTCCCCTGGACACATTTAGTGGGGCAGGAGTTGTGGGTGGTTAACCCAACCCCATCTTTCTAGCATTGTTGATTTCTTCTGTTCCCTGGCTGGGATTGAGAACATTCCTCAGCTCCAGGAGAATTCTCTACTGTGTTCAAGCCACTTGGACTTCATGAAGTCACTATCTGGGTTCCAGGTTCTCTGAGCTAGAGACACCGAATCATGATGAAGTGGCAGGGTAGGGAAGAAGGGAAAGGGAGAAAAGGGAAGTGGGGGAGAGGGAGGGAGGGAGAGCTGATAGAACGCCCTGAAGGTTCTTCATTGATATGAACCAGTCAAGGATTCTGAGTGTGCCAGGCTCTTCACTGTGATCATGCTCTTGGCATACCAGAGTCTGATGGTACCTTCACATTTAAGACTAGAGTAAAAAAGCATCCAAATACTAGTGTCCTTCAGTATCTGTGGTGATTGGTTCCAGGATCTCACTGGGTACTGAAATCCATTAATCCCTGAGACCTCAAAAGAAGGGTTATATATTTATATATATATAATCTAACACATTTTCCCATATACATCAAATCATCATTAGATACGTATTCTGGTTGTTCTATGAATACTTGTTATGTCACAAGGACAAGGAAAGTCTATATACACTCATTATAGACATAATGTTTGGAATGCTTGCATTCTGGTTGGCTGAATCCACAGAGAAGGAGCCCTGAGATATGGAGGTTTGACAGTGATCCTGTCGCAGGTCAAGATGCAGGACCCATACTCAGAAGCCATTTGGTTTACTATGTAGTCCACGGGTATCGATACGGGGCTCACACTCAACTATTGTTGCTGCCCAAGGTTGTTGGAGGTCTGGATAGGAGCAGATGTTTAAATGTCTGTCATTTGCTCTGCTTTATCTAATCAGTTGGAGATGACATCATAGCCTCTGACAGATGGAAACATATGGCTGGCTGCCCTGGTTAGATTATGCACTTCACTGGAATTTGAAAACCATGAATTACTGACCTGGTGCCGTGACCCTGAGTAACTATGGGAGAGTTCCATGATAAGAGTGGATAGGCCTGTGTCGTAACAGACCGCAGTGCTATCTCCCCTGGTGATCTTTGTACTTGCTGTTGCTGTGTGCACTTGTGAATCTGGGTGTAGGTGTGACATATTTTCTCATCATTTTGTTGTATACTCTCCTGCCTTACAGTAGACCAGGTAAGACTGCCCTCAAGACCCAGGCCCAAACCCATTCATGGGACTAGAATAATGATAATAATAATAATAATAATAATCTGCTTACTCTTGGTCAGCACTGCTTCTCTGCTTTGTACCCATTAAGTCATCTAACCCTTTAATAAAATTTGATAATGTAGGTATCCAAAGGAGATAAAATTGATGGGAGCATTTGGTTCACAGACTTATCTGAGTTTTGAGGCTGGAATGTCTCTTGTTCCCTAAGCTCAGAGCCCAGCAGTGAAGCAGAAGTCAGGCTAGGCTTT
This sequence comes from Bramus lutescens, assembly GCA_001685075.1. NCBI lineage: Eukaryota > Metazoa > Chordata > Mammalia > Rodentia > Cricetidae > Bramus > Bramus lutescens. The sequence continues at coordinate 93,171 of LOEQ01000366.1, forward strand.
GCTGTCTGAAAAGGACAGAGAAGTGCTCTAGAGAAAGAGTATGGTAAGGCAGTCTCCCCAAACATGATCTCAGGACCAGGTGTGCTAGCCTCCCCTTAGAGCTTGTTAAAATACCAATGGGCCTGTTCCTGTCTTCGCTGACCGAGTCAGAAATTCTGGGGGTGCTGAGTGTTGCATGAAAAAATGAAGAAATCACTGTTCTGGGTCCATTTCTATTTGCCTGTAAGTCTTCATAAACTTCCTTTTTTCTTCTTTTATTTCACAGAAATAGGTTGTCTAAGCTGCTTCTGGGGTTATCCCAGTGGACTCTGAAATCTTTGTAGAATGAGGGAGAGCAGAGATAAACAGAGGCCTATTAACCGTTTAGCTTCATGGCCCCAAAACTTCAGCCCACACCGTGAGGTATCTGAAAGAATGGAAAACTCACCATTCCTCATTCTCAGTCCTTGAGAACCTGGGTCTCTCTGGGTTCAGTTTCTGCTTTTTCACTGTGAGGAAATCCAAGTGATGTTTGATGGAGCTGTTGAACATAAAATATTCTGGCTTAATGTAATGACCTTTCTTTTATCTGTATCTCTTAACAGGATTAAAAAAAATACTGTTCTACATTTGTGCCTAAGGTGTTATTTTGAGAGTATATTCTCCCTCCGCTGCTTCCCTTGTTGAATTAATATAAGCTTTATAGCGTCAGGGCGTCCCATTATGCACTACTGCATCCTCAATGCCAAATGCAGCTAGGTGACAATAGGATGACATTTATTTAGCACATCCCTGCTGAGTGAATGGATGGCTAAGTGGAGGGACAGGCCACTTACTGTCCGAGGCTCATTTCTGTAGTAGAGCAGCAGTGTGATTTGGTGGTTGAGAGCTGTGACGTCAGCTCACGTTCGATCCTGGGCTCTCCTCTTCATGAACAACGTCAATTAGCCCCACTATGTCTGTTTCTAGGTGTGTGAGATGAGGCAAATGCTTCAAAAATTATTAAGAATACTGCATGAGCTAGTATGTGTAGAGCGCGTAAGAGTTCCTTATATGTAGCCAGAGCTCCAGAACTCCTCTCTGTATTGACTTTGGGAGCGAAAACGTGCAATTCTTAGAGTGGTTTGACCTCCACTCTTCCACTTCACTCCTGTCTCAGCATGCTTGTGTCTGTTTGTGGGACATGTACTAAGGGTGATTTAGTTCAGTTTTAGGGGAAAAGGCACTTATGTTAATTTACCGAAAGTGCGTGTGTTTGTGTGCGCATGCGCGTGTGCATGCGTATGTTTTATTTATCACATTCATGGAATTTTCTCTCACTCATACTAGAAGACACATGGCTCAAGTCAGAAGTCTCCATATTTATTATTAGTAAAAACTGTGACAATAGTAATGTCATCTTTTATCGAGACTTTTCTGCGTGCTAGGCATTGTATACTTTAGTGGCCAAGGAATTACCCGAGGCAGGGGACATCATAATCCTAGGGAGTGGATGATTTTAGCGTGTGGCCTACAGAAGCAAGGCTTGGCTTACTTCATTCGCTGGTGTTAGCATGGCCAATAAAGACCCACGTAGCCTTTCTGCTTAACTGAATCAATTGCTTTGTTTTAGGAGGCATGGTTCTTTTCCCTTTGGAATTTAAGGATGCCTACAATTTTGAGTTTTTTTTTTAAGATCTCTTTCTCATGCTTTTCTTCTTCTTCCTCTCACCTTTCTATTTCTGTCCCTTTCATCTTATCTTATTCATTCATCCATCCATTGGTTCAAGTTCCCATCCTCTTAGACTAAAACAAAACATGCAGCTTCGAGCTCTCCAGCTGCACCTGCGACTAAAAGCTTCTAGGGAGTGGGAGTGGTAGTGGGAGCAGGGCTCCTATACAAATCCACTTGTTCTCACACGCTGGAGTCTTTGCCTTTTGGTAGTAAGCTGTCCCTTTGTTCACAAGGAAATGGAGTTTGACTTTATTGCAACTCCCATTTCCATAGTATTTGGGCACAAATTGCAAAATATACCTGGTGACAATCTTAGTTACTAGAGGGCTCGGCGTTCCAGGAAGGAGATAAAGTGTTTTCTTTGTGCATCTTCATACAGATGGGCGACTGACAAGCATTGCTGCAATTATTGGACAAGATCCCTTTGCCTCACTCCTTAAAGCCTTCAATATTCAGGCAACAGGGCATCAGGCTGGTCAGGCCAACGGTCTGCGAAAATTCTCTTCATTCAAAATCATCTAGGGATTTCTGAGTCTTGGAGTGGGTGCCAGGTAGGGTCACCAGGTCAGTACTGCTTAGGACAGCCTCAAGGAATGACATTGTTTCTGGGAAGCATTCATGAGCATTCATGGGGCCAAGCTCTCTCCTATACACAGGAAACAATAGAAATGAGTTTAGCTAGACAAAGGAATATTTCATGCTATATTTAAGGCAGAAGATTTTGGTTTTCTCCCTTTTTATATTTTTGTTAATTTTCTGAGAATTTCATACCACATATAACCTCCCGACTCTCCTAATACCTCTCAGGTCCTCCCCACCCACCCAACTTCATGTACTTTCTCTCTCTTAGAAAGCAAAAACTCAAAACAAAAGCAACTATAAACCATAAAAAGCCCATGAAGTCTGATTTTTGTTGGCTAACTATTTCTGAGCATGGGTCCCTCCCTGGAGTGTGGTTGATGTACACTGTGTCACTCTGTTGGGAATAAAACAGCAACAATTGATTTCCCCTCTTCTATCAACTATCAGTTGCAAATATCTCCCTGGCTAGGGGTGGGATTTTGGTCCGATTTCTCCTCTGTGCTGGGGTTTTGCCTGGTCTGAGCTTGTACAGGTCCTGTGCTGCCGTCATAGCCTCTGTGAGGTCATATGTGCACCAGTTCCATTGTGTCTGGAAAGCTATGTTTATTTGAAATTGTCCACCACCCCTGATTCTTATAATCTTTCTGTTTCCTTCTTTGCATAGATCCTTGTACCTTGAGAGGAGGGCTGTGATAGAGACATCCCATTTAGGGATGAGTAGTTCAAGGTCTCTCATTGTATTAGTCAGGATTCCTTAAGGAACAGAACTGATAGGATGAGCTAATACATATATAATTATATAGTATGTCATACATAATGATATATAGTATATAATGGGATATTTATACATACATACATACACACGCACACACATATGGGATCTATTCGAGTGGTTTACAGACTGTGGTCTGAGAAGTTCAACAATGGCTGTCTCCTGACAGGAAGGCCAACGGTTCAGGAGTTGTTTAGAACATGAGACTGGATGTCTCAACAACTCCAATCTGGTGCTGGCATGGCATGTATGTCCTAAAGGGCTGCCAGTTTTCAGTTCATGTTGCAATTCCAAAGGAGTAGGTTCTGAAATGAGCAGAAGGACAGCTCAGGATAGATGAACTTGGCAGTGAGAGTGAGGTCAAGAAGGAAGAAAGCACAAGCCCAAGCTTCCTTATGCCATGTCCTTTATATGGGCGGCTACCTGACTACAGGGGCCCAGATTTCCGGTGGGCCTTCTGACCTCCAGTGGTCCAGATTTAGGGTAGATAGCCCACCTCAAATGAACTAACCAAGAAAATCTCTCACAGTGCTCGCAGCTGCTTGGATTTTAGTTACCACGTGCCAAGTTGACAGCCAAGATTAGCCACTAACTCTCTGCACATTGTCTTTCTGTTAATTACTATCTACCACATGAAGAAGCTTCTCTGGTAAGCGTTGAGTGATGCACTGATCTGTGGATGTAACAATATGCCACTAGCAATTGTTTTATTGCAATGTTCATTTAGTAAGGAAATAGTAGTAGGTTTCCCCCTAGAGTCCATGACCTATCTATCAGGGCTTTTGAGGGGGGGGCATTCTAATAAAACGCAGAAGACTTGAAAGAAGATGAATAAAAAAAGATCTTGGAAAAAAAGCAAGGACTAGTTTGGGGTTGTCTAGGCTAGTGATTCCAAATGTTAGAGCAATGCTGCCTGACATGTTTGTTTAAAAAGCAAAACATACACACAAAACCCGTGACCCTCCCAAACCTGTCCAACAGAGTCACAGCCTGGTCCACTTCATATCTCACTAAGTTAGATTCTCGGTGGAGTGGAGCTCATGCATATCTCTTTATAAAAAAAAATCCCATGTAATTTGAGTGGGAACTATTTTTTTAGAAAGATTTTTGCATTTTCTTTTGTGTGTATAAATGCTTTGTCTGCATGTATGGATGTGTACCACATGTGAGCCTGGGGTCCTCAGAGGCCAGGAAAGGATATTACATTCTTGGGACTCTACCTACAGATGGCTGTGAGCCACCATGTGAGTGCTGGGAACTGAACAAAGGTCTTCTGAAAGACCAGCAAGTTCTCTTGACCACTGAGCATTTCTGCAGTTCATAAAAAATAAAGCAATAGTTTTCACACAGGAACATGGGGTATTTTGCTTATCTCAGCAACCTCAATATCCAGCTCAATTTCAAGCAAATTTGTACCCAATAAGCATTTGCAGAGCTATCCTGGCAGATGCTTCTTGAAGTTGGCCATTGAATGTACAGAGTTGGAAGAAGTTACTGTTGCTGACATCGCAAAAATATTAAATAAAGTTCATTATTCAGCAGTGTCTGGTAAAACAAAATGCTAAAAATGGGTCTTTCTGAATTAAAAGGACCACATGGTGGGCAGAATAACTTGGGACTTTTCTGTTTCGCGAAGGCACTCCAGTAATACAGCATCAAAGAGAAGAGCTACCAGGCTGTCTTGACTGACTCCAAGATTATTTATGACATATCTGGGTTGCAGCTAACAATTAAAGCCACATGGTCCTTGATTTTCTCATCTGCAAATTGGGATGGGGCATTCATCAGATGTCTGTGCCAATGGAAAATTGTCAGTGTGGCTAGAGGCCATCTGTCTAGTGCCAAAGGCCATTCAAGAAGAGCCATAAAGAAAGTTGGGTACTCTCCAGCTCACCACAGAAGCCAGACTGTTGTACACAATAAAGTCCTTGCTTCGAAACACTGGCTCCAGGCCAGACCACATGGTCCATCCAATCGCCATTTGGTTAGGGGTATGCGATATCCTTTCCATAGTACCTTGTTGTAAGGTTCAATTATTTGAGGTGTGACCATACAGGAAATCACAACCACTAAATCGACTCTTAGATAAGGACCCGCCATGCAGCTGTCAGCCATATTTGCAGATGATGGCTGGGAACCCGGGGAGATGAAATGTGGTCCAAATCTAGCTGCTGTTTTGATAAGGGCAGCAGGACCTGTCTTCTTTTTGGGAAAATAGACATTGACAAAGCTTGAGGGGCTCCCTGCTTTGTACGAACTTGGGAAACAAAAACGTAAAAGGAAGATCGATTGAAACAATCTCTTGATTGGAATCCGATGGCCCTGTTAGTGTGGATAAAGACTCTATAGCAAGCTATTGCTCTTATTTGTTACGATGGTTTCTTTGGTGGCTCTCATTTGAAAGAAGAAGAAATCAAAACTAAGAGAGCTTAAACAACTGGACCAGCTCTCCAATCCTTGCAATGCAGCCTGATGGCAAACTAAGCTATCTTACTCTACAGGAGCATTTCGCTATACTTTGCAGCCTTCCCCAGAGGAAAACTGTGTAGAAGGATGAAGTCACACTCACTCTCTGGAGAAGTGGCCTTAGCCCTCTCAGCATAGAAAGGAATGTAGGCAACTTCTCAGAGACAGCAATAGAGTTTAATTATTATTTGTGGATTTACCTATTTTGTCTTGGAGTCCATTATCCTAGCTGGATTTAAGTGGTTTCATATATTTTAAAATGTAATATCATAGTACTTCTCTTAAATATGCAGTGGTTCTTAACCATAGATTCTCACAAACTCTATTGACTATCTCCGGAGAAAAACATATATATATATATATGCTTTTCTCTGGGTATATATATATATATACGTAGAAAATGTTTTATATAAGAAATTAATGGACACTCTTTAAAATTATCCTGGCCTACCTACCACTGCTCCAAGGTCAACAAATATCTCTCTCTAGATCTAATTTATGACAAATTTCCAGGCCACATGCAATTTTCACAGCCTAGGGATTATTAAACCTGTAGACTACCAGCTTTTGTAATTACTAGTTAGCTAATATTTGCATTGGTGACAAATCTTATATTTAAAGGTCATTAGGATTTTCTGTCTACCTCTCATTAATTTTATGCTTATATGATATTGATTATATCTGTTCTGCTTTTTTATTTTATCCCTAAATTGTGACTATGTGGTATAGTTTGTATATTTCTTGTGTTCAATATTTGTTCCTGAAAATTATAGATAAAAATACTTGGAAATGAATCTCATACAGTAGAACAAATTGTTATTGAAAAGAATTTGTATTTCTCTACTATGTATAACATTATTCTCGATTCTGTTATATGGTTTATTAAGCTAAAGAACCTTTCCTCTAGTCTTAATTTTCTAAGAACTATCTTCAAAATTATAAGAAGATATTAGATTTATAAAATTTGCTTTATGCATTAAGGTAATTTTATGAGTTTTCTCTTAGGATTCATCAATGTGGTGAGTTCCATTGATAAGCCTTCTAAGAGGAAAGTCATCCCAGCATCCCTTAACCATATGAGTTTAAGCCTTCATATGGAGATATATGATCCTCATTCTCTCATTATTTATCATTACTTCTTAACATAGTATAGAATAATGCAAAATAATATTTAGGAGTTTTGAATGTATGTTTATGAGTTTTCTTAAGTTGACATCATCTAGCTTCAGAATCTAGCTTGTATTGGCTTTTTATTTGACAACTTCCTGTCGGTCTTTCTTTGATCATAACTATGACATTGTGTTGTTCGATCTTCTAAAACATTCCAATTAATTTAGAAATTTCTTTTAATTAGTGACCCTACTATTTTCATTTTCATTATAGTTCCTATACTATTAGCACTTACCATCTTCTGTTTTCTGTTTCCTGCATTTTTAAAATATCCTTTTCTTATTTTCTATAGAGTTGTCCAAATTTATCTGGCTTAAAGATAAAATATTCTACTTCTGTTTTTATATTAAAAATGAAGGTGGTGGCTCCCCTTACTCAGCTCTCAGGTTGTCTCGAGGCTTGTTTTCTGCTAGTGAGTCCTTAAATCTGCCTACTATTCTTCAGGTTGAGAGATCCTGATATGGAAATCCCCATCCACGATGTCACAAATAATGAACTTTTTCAATGTTGATATGACACCGCAGGTGGAAAATTTCATATATGAACTCCTATGACAGACTGTAGTATAAATGAGGGTACATTAAAAACATTGCCGAAAATTACCTTTAGGGTGTGTGGAAGATGTATACGTGCACAAATGAACTTGGGTTTCATATCAAGATGGTTCATTTTATATTCCGGTGCCCCAAAATCTGAAAATAATCTGGAATTTGAAATGCTTCTGGCCCCACACATATCAGATAAACCTTTCTTGGCCTCAGTGTTCCTCTTTGTCCAATAGAAGCAGCAGTACAAATAGATGCCC
>LOEQ01000366.1:100665-122441 GCA_001685075.1 Bramus lutescens
CCCCCCCCCAGTTCCTCTAGGACCATTCATCATGGCATTTACAAAATACAAAATATAATTTATAAAAATTATATTTTTTGGACTTGTGCAAGTGTGATGATATTTTGTTCTGGAGGAATTTCCTTTCCCCAACTTTAAGAAAATTCCTGTAATGAACTTGATCCAAGTATCTGATGACCTGCTGTTCTAGCATTTCTTGTACCCAAGTACCACTTTTCAGTTGAATACTTCCTCCAAGAGCAATTTTAAAGTGGGCCCTAAGATATATTTGTTATGCTACAATATTTGAATGGCAGTTGGGCTTGCTTTAAAGAGACAGGTTCCGTGTTTATGTCAATATTTTACAAATATTTCCTCATTGTCTGAATATATAATTTTGCTGTGAGGAAGTTCACTGCCATAGTAAGCAGTTATTTATATTGCTCTGGGGAGCTCATTATGCTAGACCCATAGAGTCAAATAGAAAAAAACCCTTTCTTTCGTGGCCTTAGAATAAGACAGACCACCATACTGTGAGAAACAATACAGGAGATGCCCAGCCAGCTCTACGTCCCCCAAGACATCTGGAGAGCCACTTCATTTTAGAGACATAGAAACCGAGATGAGAACAGTTATGTGGCATTAAGGGGACTCAGCCAGTGAGTGGCAAAGCCTTGATGGGACTCCTATCTCCTGGAGCTAAGCCAGGCCTGATGGGTGGAAACTTCTCAGTAAGGCTCAAGGCTCTATGACACTGCCACCTACTAGGTTGTGGTATGCAGTCCCTACAGCATGGTTTCTTCATCATACTGACTGAACTCAGAGGTCTTTGAGTGGGGATTGTTAATCCCTCCAGCAGGGAGTCTTCTCTGTTGAGTTATTTTATTATGTGACCAATGTTTCTCCTCGAGAGCTGCCCTCAAGCCAACAACCCAGTAGAGGCTGTAATTTATAACTCCATTAGGTGAAGTCCTACTGGGGCTTAGCATACTCTGGGTGCTATGTAAAGCACAAAGCTAAAGCCTCCTTGAGGTGCCTACGGAGACCTGTGACAGTTCACCATCATGTAAACAACAGGCATAGTGCTCTAAGAACAGAGAAAGGGGGACTGATCATTTCTGGGCCAGGAGTTTCGGTGAGTCACAGAATTCTTTCATCTGCTCAGGTGCTATTTGAGTAGGGTCTTGAGGAAAGAAGAGGTGCTCTTCAGATGGGGAAGGCAGTGAGAGAGACTACAGAGGTGAGGCCAGTAGTTTAAAATGAGCGTGCGCCTGGAGAGGGGAGGGCTCAGTTGTGGGAGGCTTTCTGTGTCTCCGCTCCATGAGTAAAGGGAGAAGGCTTCTTCTAGTGGTACTGGAGGCTGAGCCCAGGCCTTACACAGACCAGACAAGTGCTTCATCACTGAGCGACAGGCCTTTAGGCGAAGGCTTTGAGATCTGGAGAATGGCAGGGTCAGACCCAGAACGTATTAGGTCCTTCTAATGCACCATGGGAGGCAAAGCAGCAAGGTCTCTGGGCTACCCCTGGGGTCCTAACCATCTGATCTTAACCCCAGAGCGAGTGGGTCACTGGAATGGAGTATATGAGCACATGGGTTTCAGATACACGGAGACAGAAGGTAGCCTCCTACTGTTCACAGTGCAGATGGTGAGTCTGTTATTCTGTCAGTCAGGCTGGGGTCCTGGGAGAGAAGCCCTGGTCCTCCTAAATCTACAAGTCATCTTGGGAAACAGTCCCAGCATCACTTAAGAAACCAGTGTCTCCTTGTTTGAGTGAATTGGCCCCCTTCTCTGTGGACGCATCAACCATCTGAACCAGTGACCCCTGGATCTAAATAATCTTGCCATTTTGCTGTGGACTGGGGCGAGGGGAGGAGCCGTTAAATTTCAAAGTGGAATAAACAGAAAAGCAACACTAAAAGGATGGGGAGGTTGTGTAGTGGAGCTTGAAGGGAGGACAGGTGTTTCCTCCCACGTTGAGACTAGTGACCCCTGGGAATCGCGTTTCCCGTTGAGCTGGCACCCGTGGTGAAGCGAGTCCTGTAAATGACCTGGTACTGTGGAACTGTGTGTGAGCGTCAGAGAAAGCCCGCTGTTTTCTAGATGGTCTCTCAGACCCCCAATCACATAAGGAACTCTGAGCCTTGGTCTCATATTCCACTCTGCATTCATCCAGACCTTCACCCTCTGTGGCTACCCAATGCTCCATGGCTGTGGACAAATGGCCGTGGCCTCCTGTCTTGTGCGGTATTTTAGTCCCAGCTGGCTGGCTCTGGTGTGTAAAACACCCTTCAGCCAGTGGGGGCCTTTGGGGTGCACACAGTGGGGTGACAGGCAGCGTTGCCGAAGAGAAAGCACAGCCCTGCCTGGGGTAGGAGGATGTGTGATGACGTGGCCCCCCTCAGCGGGAACGCAGGCCTTTAAAAAGCTGAAGAAACAGCCTCAGAGTAAACGGTGGTTCCACGGGAGGAAAGCACACCCAGTCACATTAAAGAAGCCAAACTGTCTGCTTCAAAGAGAAAAGGCAACATCCTGTCACAGGCCATGCTCTGGCAAAAATGTAAGTGCTTTGGTTGTGGCTGTCAAAGCCAAGCAGGCAGAGGCAGGCTCCAGGACTAGAGAGAGAGCTGCTGGCGGGGATGGGAGCACAGGGTTTAGGTTGAGGGCCTGGGGAGCGTAGACTGCTGAGGTGGGCGAGATGGAGCTGGATGGGAAAACCAGTCTGTCAGAGGTGATGCTCATTTTCCAACTTGGGGGAACGAACTAGTGTCCCAAGGTGGGACAGCTCATTGCCTCTCCGGTTCTGGGCATGAATCACTGAGGTGAGGAAAGGGCAGTTTATGATTCATGAGACGGAAACCACAGATGATAATGGGTTTGGAGCAGTTCTTCACGTGAGGGCCTTTGCTTTCATGGACACCTGCTCTTCGGCTTGTTGTTCAGTTCTGTGGGTCCATTTCGACCTGAGTTCTGCCGAAGGTGGTTCCCTCCTGTGGATGTGCTGGGATGGGATGGAAGACCAGTTGTGTGAAGCCTGTCTTCGCTGCTTCTCTCCAGCTTCTTCTCATTCTCTTCCTTTTTATGTGGCATGGCTAGTTTCTGGGTTCTGCTGCAAAGAGCCCGTGGGTTTATCTTTGACCTTGATTTTTATCCCTGGAGTTGAACGGAACAACTGTGAGCTGTATGTTCCGTTCTGTGGATTGAAAAGAATCATGTGTTATTGATAATGGAACCCACACAGACATTATCTACAACATTCCTTTCATGAGGTAAACAAAGTCAACTGAATAATCTCACAAAAGTCGAACTGTATTAAGGCTCAGTTCCGCACTTCCTCAAGTAAAGCTATTATCAACAAATTTTCCTATCTTTCTTTGTTAGAGGATTAATTCCATAAAATGCCTTTCGTTTAAGTATACCATTCCTCAATCAAATTTATATGATAATCCAGATTAAAATAAAAAGAAATTTTTGGAGGGCTTTATTTTAAAAAAGAAAATCTGAAAATATCACTTCATTGATTAAAATGTGACATGCATTATCACTAACTCACCGTTTTATTTCTCAATCCCAAGTTCTCTGGAATTGATTTTTGTTATTCATAGGTGACTCAGAGGAGCAATTTCAACATCTCTAAGTTTACTAAGTCCTATCATTGATATCAGCGAGATTTCATTTTTAAAAACAAAAAGAAATTAGCCTTAATTTGAATTCAAGAGTTTTAACCACCTCTTCTAGTTTGGGTAGCATGGAACTCGTGCCAGAAGGTGACCAAAGTAAAACCTTGTCCTTCTGGAAGCAGAGTGTCAATCACACCGTTGGAAATGCTGCAAGGACCTAGGCAGATGGGTCTGAATGTCTTCTGGGGACTTTCTTGCTTGAAGTTTTGTGTGAGCACTTTTATTTAAAAAAAAAAAACTCTTAGAGTTTGCATATTTAAAATGGGAGTAAGAATAATCCCACTGTGTTTAGCTGCCCTTAAGACCTTAAGACACTGATGGTGCCACCAGAATGATGCCAGTTGCCCTGACTTGGCATTAGCTCCTAAGGTATGGGCTGCTTGCCTACAACGAAGAAGCTGCCATGGTCTCTGTGTTGCTACTCACTGTATTTTTCTTCTCCAGTGCCTCTTGGGAGATGAACAGATTTTTTTTTTTTTGAGAGTTGTTGGAGGGCTTGCTTCCTGCTCATACCACTGGGCCAGCCAGGTAGACCAGAATGTACTAGAACAGTGAGAAGGAAACATTCTGGTAAACTGCCCTTGGGGACCTTGAAGGAAATGAAGAAAGGCTTTGTGCACCTGAACTATCCCTTTACTCTGGACCCAAGGTCATCTGAGTAAGACTTGTGGGAAACCCAGTAAAATCAAGGCAGTGCCATCAGCCCACTTAAGAGTCGCAGGCTGAGATCACAGGGTTTGCAATCAGACACCCGGAGTGCTGAAAAGGCACTTTCTTTTTTCAGAAACCACCCTTCAGGCGGGAGCTGAAATGACTGTACCCAGGGTGAGGAAAGAGTTAAGAAAACAATCGTAGTGCACTTGCTGCCTCCTCCCTGCTTGGCTGTGAATTCCTATGAGTGGACTCAGGGTGAACACAGGCTTTAGTTCAGAAGGGAGAGCAATGTGCCAAAGCTCAGACCTGTTGACAGTGAGATACGGAAGCCTGGAGGTCCCAGCTCTGGGTGTCATCTGGATGGAGAAGTTCGTCCATCTGCAGACTTTCTCCTTCTACCCTGCAGTGGCCGTCCATCCCTGTCTTGTGTAGAGGAACTAGGACAGCTTGGTAGGACCAGCTTGGAAGAGCCTGAGCGCTAGACCGAGACACGGCTGGCTCTGACTCTTGGCCTCTGACTGAGTAATCTCACCTCTTCTCATTCTTACCTTGGGGATTTGAACACCTGACTCACCAAGTCTTTGTGAGGATTAAAGTAGAGCCTGTACCTGCCTCTGGCCAATAATGCCTGTACTTACTGGGGGCATCAGATTGGGCTTTATGCTAACCATTGGTTATAGAACATTCTGTTTTGTATGCTAGCAGTTTCCATAAAGTTTGCTCTTCCTCTGCTAAGCTAAAAAAAAGTAAGTTAATATACAGAGTAATGTATTTCATCATGGCATCGTCATAATATGTGTCATTATACTTTGCTCTCATCTGCCCCCACCCACATGTCCCTTCCTTTGCTAAACTTATGTTGATGTAATTATTACAACACTCCATTATAAAATGTTAACGGTAACAATTAAATTTCACATGAGTTAGCATGCCAGCTGTCTGGCAACTTTTAAAACCGTAAGTTTGCTCAAAGTGACAAAACCCAGGAAAATGATATAAAATTGCATTGTGTCACCACAGCATTGATATAAAATTGCATTGAGCATGCACGCGGTTAGAGGCTGAATTCAGCAAGGCATTAGCTTGCTCAAACACAAAATACTAACTTCTAAAGCAATTTGATTCATACATTTTCAAATGGAAGTGACCAATATTACATGAGTGGAAAATGTGCTTTTCAGTTCAAGGCTGTATTTTAAACTCTTATTAGAGTTTCAAGAATCCGGAGATTATTTTTATCTAGATGTCAATTTTTTATTGGAACATTGAACTTAGGAAATAAAGAATGTAAGCAAAGTGGACCTCATGTGTCCAATAAGCAGCCACAGTGGTCAGTTAATGTCTTCCTTCTTCTAAAGTTCCATAAGCCTATCTGACCCATCAGGCTGTGCCAACATCCCTGTTGTATATCTTTTCCCAACCTCCAAAGAGTTCCAGCCAAATATTTTTGAGTGATAGAATCTAGCTGCATTCTCCAAAGGTCTACAACACAAGTCTTTTTTGGGCTTATTGTCTATCTTTATAATAAAGTTTTATTGGAACACATTTGTGTTTCTTGATTGGAATGTATTGCAGGACTGCTTTTGCTATATCAGCAGAGTTGTAGGGCTGGCTCTTTAGAGAAGAAGTTTTCTCACCTCTCCACTTAGATGCCTGGTTGGTACTTGAGGCATTCATTTCCCCAGGTTACTCGGCATCTTGGTCTTGTATAGTGTTAGCATCAATGGTAGACAAAACATGTGAACAATTCATTCAGTAGTTTGTTAATGACAAAAAAACTAATTGATTAAAAATCTTCCTGAGAAGTGATGAAACAATATGTAATAAATTGAGTGTCACTTGTTGGAAAGGGGAAAAAAACTAAAAAATGAGATTTTTATCATTGTTTCTTGTATTAGGGAAAGATTTGTGAGAGTGAAAGGCAGGATTAACTGATTTTTCTTCATCCTGACTGGTTGTCTCAGGTCCTGTGGAGTTGGTCATGTTGTCACTGTAGTTAAGGCAAGGGACACTTTAGACACAGGAACTAGTTACTACTAAATCATTATATCCACATGCCTTTGTCAGACATCTGGAACAGATCAGAGAGGTTTAACAGATAAACTAGGGACTCATAACTCTCACTATTAATGAATTCTTAGGATTTATCTTAGGGTCTCACTAACTAGGAAATATATTGTTAAGGGTAGTTAAAGACTAAGGGCTATATATGTGAATTTTGGAAACTTGAAACTATCTCATGCATAAATTCAGATATATTTAGAGCAGGAAGTAATTTAAACTATGTGAACAACCTCTAACTTTTCTATTCTAAGACGCAGCCTTTGTTTAATGAGCTCAGTAAAGACCTTCCCTTAACCGAGCTTGTGTGCTGAGTTCTTACTGCTAACAAGAGGGTTCCGAGGAAAGATGTAAATTCATAGGCTCTTTATGTGGAGGTAGATTGGGGAAGACACACATCTCTGAGGGAGAGATGAACAGATAGATCTCTAATAAGCCCAGGCAGAGAATCAACGACAGACCAAAGTCATAATTCTACCCAAGTGTAGGTTGGTGAAATTATGGGTTTATATGGCTTATTTATAGAAGCATGGGTGACTCCCAAACATCTGTTATCACCAAAACTTCCCACCCTAGCATGGATAATGACTCCCCTAAATCTGTGCAAATGGAGCCCCTTTAGTCAGCCCTTTGCTTCCTAGTTTAGTCTAGCACCTCCCGATACTATTACACTGGGAAAGAATGACATTCAACTGGAGGGTAGGGGCTAGAAATGAGTGAGTGAGGGGCCTGATCAGGTGGTGTCTAATGGCTTTTCCTCCCCTTGGCTTCTATGGCAGAATGTGAACAAGCTCAGTTTTGTGAAGGTCTTATGGGTTCTTACTGAAATGGGAGTGTAGTGCCCAGAAAACAGTATTCCATAACACAAGAATACAGTTTTATTGGTAAAAGAGCAAATGATTTCCATGGTGAACTTTTTCTCTTGTCTTCCTATATTTACTGAAAAAAGATGTCAAATATGTATCCCTAATTCTCAATATTAACCAGATCAGGAATACTGAAGTACCAGCTCATACATGTAAATCTGTTCTTCTATGAAGAGTTAAGAAGAAAAAAAAATCAAGGTTGTCTGCACTTTTCTACTGAGTCTGGTTTGATTCATTAGGAAGTTCTGTAAACATTTGCTTTTGACTTTCTCAGGTCAACAGCAAGTAGGTGAATCAAGATCCCCCCCACCCCCTGCCAACTTTCCTACAGTAGTTTAGTTTCTAGTTAAATGAAGATGTTCACTAATTTCTCTTGTTAGCTACTCAACAAAAGTTTGGTAATTGATTATGATTGCTATTGCCCCTTCACCTAACAGTCAACCTCTTTTGACATCTCATGGCTGCTCCATCTACAAGGGAGAAGAGCATAATTATTTAAATGGGCATGTGGCCAGTGCAAGGGCTGCTAAAAAAGAAGGAACAAGCGGCATTGGATGTGACAACTGTCAATCTTTGCCACACTTTGTACTCTTTCATCTGCTTCTCATAAAAAGGCCATGACATGGGTCCTGTTATAAGATGCTCTTAAATATTATGTTAGTAACTCACCTATGAGATAAAATTCATCTAAAGGAGACCCAAAATATTGACGTGCTAAGCTGCCCTGTCTCCTGCCACCAAGTTGGCCTACCTCCTAGGGCTTAGGAGATGTGTTTGGTGAAAACCAAGGCTTACTATGTTAGGTAAAGGCCAACAGCGAGATAAAGCACAGTAGCCCACAGATGACTGCTCAGACCTTCAGGATTCTTTCATAATGTGTTTACTTATTGGAGAGAAAGCTATTGTGAGTGGGGTTTTATTTAGAGCTGTAAAGGAATATTGCTGCTCTTTGTTTGCTTTTAAGAGTTTAAAGATCAGCTTCAGGGTCAAGCAGATATGAGTTTCAGATCTTTGTCTTACTGGTTGTGGTTCTGGGATGTCTCTTCTCTTTCTGTATACACCAAGGATGTGGTTCTTCCTTTATGGGTTGTGGTGGGTGCTTACTACCGTGCTTGGCAGTAAACAAACACCCAGTAAAGTAGCTGTTGCTATTATTATTTTTCCTCACTAAGGACAGAGTTTTATTCAGGCTAACTATAGATTATAATCTGTGAATTTGATATTACTTGCAAAGCTGCAGGGTGCCTATTTTTGGTCCTGGAATTAATAACAGGACTCGGGATCAGGGTCAGTGTTGATGTCTAAGCTGATCAGTTTGAGACCTGTTTGTCCATGACTTCCTTACCACCCTTATCAGGTAGCGTGGGGCTTATAACTTGTGTTTGTTTTTTAATTCACAAGTTTGGACTGAGGTATTTATAAGTAGGTTATGAGGAGAACAGCACTTGAAATGGTCAAGAAATAATGCTAATGATACCGAAAACCGAAACAGCAATGTGTTGCCTCCTTTTTTTAGTAATGGTTTCATTAGCAGTACTTGCCGGGAAAAGGGGGCAGCCAAAGACTTATAAGCCAGAATCATTCTCAGACTAGGTGCCTGTGCCCGAAAGGAGTCGATCACAGTCCAGGAAAACTCTATTACCATTTAATCCAGTAGAAAGAATCAAGCTTTTACAGAGAAGGGGGACGATAATAAATATTCTTAAAACCTCCTAGGAGCGGCAAATGTTGAGGAGCTGGGAAAGAAAGGACAGAGAAAAAGTGTTGAAAATAATGAGTTTTAATACTGGATGAGAGGCTTATCCACTCAGGAAAGAAAAGTGTGGGGAAAAAAGTCAGCCATATTATCACTGTGCTGTGCTGCGTGTGCTGGGCATCCGGTCTAGTGATGTAACTCCTAGATAAATGAAGCAATGAAACAAATTAACTTCAGCAAATGGGAAAATGGGATCAGTGATGATGTCATGGGACATGTGTAGGTCATGAAGGACCCGTGATGACTATCAGGTTCACTGATTAGGTTCTGGGAAATACTGTGGCATTTTAGCATCGGAATAAAAAAACCCAAGGATGTCTAGGCTCCTAAATACCCATAAATGCTGTTGATATTCTCTCTTCAAATCAAATGTCTTGTGGGATCCTAACATGAAAATCAAGATGAAGCATCTCTGGGGTGGGGATGCCCAGAGCTTGGCTTGTTTGTTCATGTCCTGATTTCCTTACCTCTTAGGCACGTGCTGGCATCTTAATCTTGTCCTAGGGGTCTTAAGGGCTCTAGCCAGCCCCTCCTCCTTTGACCAAGAGCCCTGAGAGCTAGTCACAAGTTCTAGGCTTACAGAATGAGTCACTGTGAAGCATGTTGGTTTTCATGAAGCTTTGCAGCTGCGAAGGTCATGCCTTCAATCATGTGGGTTTCTGGAGAATACAGAAGGAGGCAATTTCTTAAAAACATGATCTAGTGACATGTTTCTCAGACTTGATATTATAATAACCACTCCTCCAGTGCTCGTTATAAGGGAGCCTCCCATATTATTAGGGCCTCTGGTTAGTTAGTAAATCTGAGAACTATTGCAAAATCCCATCTCCATGACAAGTTATGTTTTCCTTCATAAGGCAGTCACCAGGACAATTTACAAACCCTACACCACTCATGACCTTTGAAACTGGGCACTTGGACCTGATCCTTATATACAACCCAGGCTGCATCCTTGAAGAGAGTAGTCCTTACCCAAGAATCTCAGGATAAAAACAAATATCTTTTATAAAACTCTCTTTAGCCTTGGAAAACTAAAACTAGGTGTTAGGCAAGAAACTAACCACTGTGCATCCACCTGCCTCTTCAAGCTGCCCAACCACAGGTTTTTCTTCCTGACTTATATTGAATCGAGCCAATAATTCTAGATTCAGATCTTTATTTAATAAATGAAGATGAATTCCTCTTGTCTGCTCTATCCCTCCTGATGGAGTTGCTTTCTCTAGAATTTAGGTTAGCAGTAGGTTGGATAGGTTTAATGTGGGACTGATGGTCATGAGTTCTCAGGTTAGGCCACTAGTGTGTGTGTGTGTGTGTGTGTGTGTGTGTGTCACACACACACACATACACAAACCCTGCTTTGAGACTGCTGCTCTCTGTGAAGTGGAGGTAATGTCCAATGTGTGAGCCAGGAATCTGTTTTGCTCTAACAGGTGACACAACCCTTACACCCCCTGAGCACTACATTCTAGAACGGTATTCCTTGTATACATAGCCACATATACACTTCACATGCAATATGTGTTTCTAGTTACCAGACCCACTGAAGGAATATCTACAACCCAGCCTCAGCTGTGGCTATGTCCCTGTTTTTTAGAGACACCTACAGATTCCTTAAGGAGTAGCTAGCATCTGAGGTCAGGACAGGCCATACCATCACACTTTGTCTCTCACCTAATTACTAGCACTCAAACGTATCCAAGGTATTTCCTTTCAGAGGCAGCTTTAAAAATTTTTAAATATGCTACAAGCCCAATTGTCTAGTGGCTAAAGACAGAAATATGCTTTGCTTATGTAATTTTTACAAAAGCCGATGCCAGGCTTTCGTCTCCTGTTCAGGATTGTTGTCTTTCAGTGAGGTCTTTGGTCAATCCCTTTTCATCCTTGGCATCTCAGTAGGGCTTTCCTTGGGGGCTTTATGCCCAGGTAGTTGAAGATGACTTCGAGGAGCATGACAAAGACAAAGTGAGACAGGCTTTGCAGGTAGCAGGGTCCTGGGTATGCTCAGACATTTAGTCTCAGTAGGCAACAAGGTAAGGTGGGTGACAGTGACTTTTTGCTTGGCACCTGTTATATACCACACATGTCAGTGCGTACATAATCTTCACAGCCCTTTTAGACAGACAATATTGTTCTCATTTTACAGGTGGAGAAACTGAGGCTTACACAACTAAGTTACTCGCTGAGGGTCACACAGGTAATAAATAAACCATGGTAGCAAGCTTCCATGCTAGGTATGCCAGGTCCTAATCAGTACCACACTGTATCTCAGTGCAAAGGAACTTTGCATGACACTAGCCTTTTCTTCCTCTTTCAATTGAAATAGGTCCACCCCAGATGAGGGTGGGCAATGATTTCATCAGGGTAGCTCTACCCTGACTCAAAAAAACAAAACAAAACAAAACAAAACCAGTCACTGCAAATTTGAGTCTCAGAAAGTGACACGCAGGGCTGGGGAGATAGTTTGGTTATCAGCATTTTTGCCATGCTAGTATGAGTACTGTCTTTGGTCCCCAGAACTGGCATGGTGGCATGGGCCTCTCATCCCGGTCCTAGGAAGGCTGAAGCAAGATGGGATCCTCTGGCTAGTCAGTCTAGCTGAATCAATAAATTCTAGGCCAGTGAGAGATCCTGTCTCAAAAAGAAAAGAAAAACAACTCCGGTAGATGACATGTAGGTTGAACTCTGGCCTTCATGTGCACCTATACACACATACTCATCCCCTGGATCCTTCACAGACATGCACACACAAGAAAAATGAAAAGAAATAACACTCGAGACTGAATCTAGATGGGGCTGTTCTTCTCCTAGACTAATCACCCAAGGGCAGACAGCAGTTGGGGAAACATCCTGAGGATCTATCACTTTGAGTATCTTGGCTGAGACTCATTCTCTTACTCATACTCATGATAAGGCCCAAGCCACTGACCCTGGGTCAGTCTCTAGCCAAAGAGAGAACTGCCTGTCATGCCTCTTGCCTCTCTTCTCTTTATACCGTCCCCAGAGACAGCTTGCTGCCTGCTCAAGCCTTACTGAATCAGGTGGAAGCAGAAGTCAGAACTCTACAGTTCTGAAATGGATAGAGCTTCATCACAG
Source organism: Bramus lutescens (assembly GCA_001685075.1). Lineage (NCBI taxonomy): Eukaryota > Metazoa > Chordata > Mammalia > Rodentia > Cricetidae > Bramus > Bramus lutescens. The sequence goes on from LOEQ01000366.1 coordinate 112,754, forward strand.
TTTGCAATTCGACATTTGCTTGTGTGATTATTTCATTAAAGTCTGCATATTCCACCTGAGTAGATGGCAAGTTCCCCAAGGGCTGGGACCTAGTCTGATCTGCTCAACAAGTATTTGCCCGATAAATGGTCTACCGATGTCTCTTGGTCTTGACCCCGGATCAGAGACGTGGTATATCTGAGATAGGAACCCTTTCTGCTCTGATGACCCTAGTTTCTATAAAAGGCAGGCAGATGCAGCTGGTTTCTCAGGTGGACCTATCTGCTGTCATTTCAGTAGAAAAAATACCCAAAATAAAACCTTGCCAGGAATTGAGTCTCTCAGTTCTTGTCACTCCTCATGTGAGCAGACTTTTGACAAGTTTCTTGTGGAGGGCTCTATCACCTGGAAACCACCATTTTTTTTTTTTTGAGAATTTGTCATCAAGAGAGACAGGTCACATGGTCCAAGCCAGTATTCCAACTAGAGGAAGGAAGGCTAGGATTGGCTCAGGGACCTTTAGATGACTGAACTTCAATGCTGCATAGAGAGAAAAATTGGGCAGTTAGAGGCAAGAGGTAGGTATGTGGTGACGAAAAAATGGGCTATGTTAGAATCAGGTCTTGATTTGCTTGATGACACCGCTCCTGATGAATGCAGCCATTGAACAATCCATTGAACCTATCGAAGGCGTCACCCTCTTCATCAGTCGAAGAAGGGGAGGAGAGTATCAACTATATCTCTTGCTTGTTTCAGAGGTTGTAGTGCAGCCCTCCCCCCCCATAATATTGTGTGTCTGAGAACCACACCACAGAACTTCATGAAAATGGAGGTGAGGATTTCAGAGTTTCTGGGAGTTCAGATTATGACCTGGAAACACATGAACTACCGCCACCCATTCATTCAGCCTTAAGTAGATGTGCATACAAAGTTGTCTGCCACACCTTTCTGCACCCAGCTGTTCCACAATGGGTTTGAAAAGGGTGGACAGGTGACATGGAAGGCACAGTGGGCACCAAGTGGGCAGTGGCATTTGTGAAGAGAGAGATTCAAAGAACCTCACCACCCAGAAGACTTCATGCCAGAGACCCATGGCTGGCTTTGCCTGAGGTCATGGGGTGGGCTACCTGTAATTCAAAGCCTCCATGAAGAAGCACCCTAGGTAGAAGCTGGTAAGTCAGGATGGGCTGAGCATGAATGGGTTTTCTTTTTCCATCTAATGCAATGAGAGGAACACCTGTCGTGATCACGCTGGGTGGTCGTGCTGTGTGTGGTCTCTATGACTTTCTTGAGACAGCATGTTGTCCTTATTGGATAACTTTGGTCCAAGGTCTGGTGTCCTATGACTGCCGTCACCATAGACAGCATCAGACAACACCAGGTGGCTACTCATCACCTGTCTTGTTTCCCAGGGGCCCTTCTTTCCTCCCAGAGTTTGAGGGCTTTCTTAGTGACTCCTCCTTTCCCCAGTGGGCTCACCTGTGGCTGATGACTGAACATGGCAGGACCAATGGGGAAGGAACGTGGTTTCTTTGGGGAGGGGGTCATCTCAGGGAGTGCAAGTAAACCACTGATTCCTTCCTCTTCTCTGACTTAGCCAGACCCAACCACCATTTTGGGGATCTCATGATAGAGACCTCTCATTTTTTGCTTCCTGGCTGCACTAGCAGCCTTACAAGCAATATCATATGGTAACCCAAGTATAGTTCTATTTTCTCTCAGATCTTCTAAAGAACTTTTATTCAGTCATGTCCCCAGCCCTTGTCTCTTTCACACCCTCTATTTTTTTTTTGTCTTGAGTATTGTATAGATTGCTGGAATGTATAAGTGGAATGTTTATTGTTCCCCTCCGTGGACTCTCCTGGTTCAAGCATTAGTGACTAGAAAGCCCACATTTACATATACACAGCAACATTTTGTTGGCTTACATTTTTTTAAAGGAAATTTTGTGTAAATTGGGAGGGAAAATCTTTCTGTAGTATGTCAAGTCCCTCTGACCAAAGAACAGTCTTTCTTCCTGTTTAGAGAAAAAAAATCAGCCATTGTCCATAAATGAAAACAGCGACTTTGAAAACTTTGGTGGTGAACTTCACGCTAAGAAGAGCAGCTGCAGTAGCCATTCAGGAGGGGAGGTGAACGAGCCTGTGGCCTACCCAATCTCATGCTTCCCAGAAGACCTCAGCTGTCTCAGGCCACCAAGACAAACAAGACTCTTCACCTTTAAGAGTCGGCAACTTTTCAGAGTTTGTTTTTGTAGAAGCTAGGGCAAGTTTGTTAGCCCTGGGCTTGCAGTCCTATTGTTGAATTATTTGTTTTGGTTTTGCTACAAGCGCAGAGACCATTAGTTGTCCTTCACCTTAATGAGTTCTGTTTTCTTTTAGATGATATTGAACACCTGCAGCAAGAGAAAACATTCACAGTGGTTGTCGGGAGTGATTCAGACAGGGTCTTAAGTGATAGTGTGTGTCAGGTGACCTTCTCATCTAGGTGGCTTTTATCTTTCAAGGTGGCTCACGTGGCTGTAGCCTTGAGGTTCAACTAGTTCTGAACTGGTCTTAAACAGTCTGTCAAGCTGGGACAGAAAAGTTCCTATAGCTGTGAGGACGCCTGTTGGTTCTCTGGCTCCCTGGTGATGTAAATTTGTGTTTAACCTATATATTACACAGTTTTTAGGGCAGAGCTCTTAATTGTTGTTCAGTCGGCTGCTTGGCCTGGCAACCCAAGGGGAATCTCAATGGCAGAGGCAAGGATCTTCTCTCAGGAAACACCTATCCTACATGGGTTCTTTTAAAGCTATACTGAAAGACAGGTTACTGACGACTAGGACCTGGCAATTGGCTCTTTAGTCGAGTGGTATATGTGCTGTGGTTTGCATGGGGTTATTAAATAAATAGGTGCTGATGATTTTTCATATTTCCTTAGTGAGATTTTTATTGTGATGTCATTGAGAAAACCAGAGTGCCATGTTTATTTAACTCAGCAGAAACCTGTGTTCTCTCAGCTTGGTGGAGCATGAGCATTGATGCCAGCGTGCATCCGGGGACTGTGGGATTAACTTGTTGGCTTCAAACTATCGTGCTATGCACCTTCGGGTGGAAGGCAGCCGCAGGACTCTTCTTTTTGTGACTGCAGTGGTGTGTGTGTGTGTGTGTGTGTGTGGCAGGGGAAGCGCAACGCCCCCTGCTGACTGTTCACACCTCCGGCTCTTTTACTGCTAGTTTTGAAAAAAGGAAGCTCTCTCTGTGACCAAATGTGTGTGTTTCCTGTCCACTAGACTTTTAAAACTTTTTTTTTCCTCCCTGGAATACCATGGGCAACCGGTGGCCAATGGTAAAGAAAGGCAGTGTGGTGAACTCCTGTGCAAAGAGATTCTCAGAGGTTCATGTTCAGCTAGACTGGTTTTCTATTGTGGTGGATTCTTTCAAGCCCACAGAAGCTCCAGGGGTCTTCACACCACAAGAGAAATGGCGAGAAAGTTTCAGGCTTCCCTAGTGTGCTACCCAGAGCGGCAGTTTGGCTGGCAAATTGTTAAACTCTCTAGTTAGCGCCAGTCCAGGCTTTCCTTGTCTCTGTTGATACAGTATTATTTCAATTTCTACTTTATTTTCTTCAGATACTATTTTAAAAATTACTATTTAAATTATGTTAATATTTTGTTGAAAAAGTCGTGAGCTATTTCAGCGCAGTCATTGGAATGTTAGATCAGTTCAAGGACTTAGCAGCCCCAAGCCAAGTTAACCATGGCTTTGGACAAGCATCTTTTCTTCTTCCAAATTTCCATAGTGAGCTCAGCTCTGGTGCTGGTGACAGTTAAGATCACAGTGTTTACTGGGAGATTATGCCCATGGTTACTTTCCGTAGATTAGTGTGAAAGGCCCCAACTGCAGGTTGTCAATTTACAAGTATCCTTGCCTATTGAGCTTCGGGGGTGGGGGGCGTCTTGATGCTTTGGCTTCTGATGTCACATGGAACTTGGCAGAGACACCACAGAAACAACCCCACTCTTGCCTGCTCAGATGGTGTCAGTTACCAGATCCTTTATCAGCTGGCTGCAGACCCAGGGCTGTGGGAGCACCCTAGCTGTACTAGACTAGGACTTTTACGTTCTGCCAGGACACATTTGTTAATTCTGCGCATCCCAGAGATGATGAGACATTAAAGGGCAGTACATAGTCTTTGCAGCATCTCCCCAAAGCCTTTCCGGGGAGATTTTAAAGCAACTGGGGCCAGGAAATCCTGACTTCACAAGATCTAGAAGTGCCTGGCCAGTCCTTTTCTAGCCAAGCGCATGGTGTGTCCAGTTCCAGAGATGAAGCAGAACCAGAGAAGGAATGGGACCTGCAGGCCCCTAAGCCCTTTCCCAGAACTGTATATGCAAATCAGAGGTACCTGAAACACATTCCTGTCTCTGATTTGGGCTGAGGTGTGTGTGTAGTGTTCCCCAGCTGAATTCAGAGGGTGGCCATAGCACTTAGACCTTCTCCCGCCTGTGAACAAACCTCATTATTTATTCTGGGAGCACAGCAGCTCAGGCCAGGCTCTGTGCCTGATGGATGGAAGGGAACCTGAGAGGAGGCACGCAGAGATTGGGCAACAGGTCTGTGAGGAAATGTGGAAAAGAATGATCCTGATGAGGTAGCAGAATGAAGCAGAGGCAGAGGTACCTGTCCTGTCTCTCCTGGTAGTCATACACACTTCCATCTGTGGGGAACGCTCAGAAGGACTCTGCAGATGAGGTGGGCAAGCAGCACTCATGCAGGAGTAATGCAGTCAGAAGGAAGATTGGGGCTAAAGACATGTCACTGAGAAGTTAAAAACATCTCTCCGTTTTACAGATGAAGAAACGGAGGCCTAGAGTCATTACATACATCTGGGAATTTTCTACTAATAAGTGACAACCCACATTTGAATGCAACTATTTTGGGCTCTTATATCATTGATGTTTTGAACAAAGATGGCAGTGGTCTCAGGGCACAGATGCTACGCTGGCTCTTCATGGTACACACTCCTACCTCAGTCCAAACCTCTCATTTGTTACACTCATCTCATTGATGTTTTATTGCTTATTTTCTCTGCTACACACACACACACACACACACACACACACACACACACACCTTTCTAGTTAATTCTGCCCCGTGATCAGGTAGGAAACCATAGCATAGATAGGCCTGACGCCTAGTCTGAGGAGCGGGGTTCTTTTACTGTCTGTGTCTGAAGCTCATTTCCACCCCACTGGCTGACTATGTAGGACTTCTTTACCTACTGGTCTTCAAGACCAGACCGTGCTGGTGCTGAGAGCCTAAGAGCCTTGTAGGAGGTCTTGGGCAGAGTGAGGCACACGTTGTTATCAGTATCAGCTGGGTGTTTACTGAACAAAGTTCAGTCAAGGCAGCCCAGTGGATCCGGGTTGAACAGATACCCAGGCTTCTGGGCCTTTGATACAAAGCCTGGGTCCCTGGGCCCTTATCTTTGAAGGATAATGGGCTCCTTGTGTGAGTCCCAGAGACCATTGCTTCTTGATCTTGGATGACCTAGATTTTGGCCTGCCTTCCATGGACCTTTCCATCTGCATGCATAGGTTGTCTCTGATCTCCCAGGCAAGGGAAATCCCTATGCCCTGACTCGGGTTTTGTTGATGCTTTGGATTCTTGGATAGCTTGACAAAAGGAAAAGGAAGCATTCTCCCAGAAGCAAGGTGGACACCCCTTCTAGGATACATGAATCAGCATTGTCTCATGCTCTGAGGATCACCAAGGACCTGGAAGACATAATTTTTTCGGTCCATTAACTCTAAACATCCAGGAGAGGTAAGAGGATAATAAAAAGAAGGATATTTGAAGCATCCCTCAGATGATTAGCTAGCAAACATCCAGGACTAAGATTATAGAGTGCTTAGGCATGTCTGCCACTCGGGGAGGCAGAAATGATGAGGCATAATATCTTGAGAAGTTTATAATCATGGTGGAAACATTTTTAAACTCACACAAACAAGGATAACTAATCGTTACCTAGCAGGCTGTAAATATATTGAATTTAGGAGGAAGACGATGTAGCTCAGTGGTAGAACACTTTTCTAGCATGTCCAAGGCTCTGGCTTATACCCACAGCACCAACAACCCAAAGAGAAAGAAAACAAGCAAAATCCTCTTTGCTAAATTATTGTTCTGTAACTGATTTTATATGACACATACACCTTATTTTTTTATGTCCCACACCACATTACTCTGACCAACATTCATCTGATAAGAAACTACAGGTTAAGAGGCTCAGAGAAAGTGAATTGCTTCATAGGACCACACTACTAAATTGTGACTGAGATGGGATCTGAATCCAGCTATACCTGACTCGAGAGTTCTTGGTCTGGTTGTCACTCTTTACTATCACTTATGTGAGTGCCAGTCAGCTCTAGATGTGTTGGAGATGGGGTGCAGGAATTTCCTGGTCTGCAGAGGTCAGAGAAGTAGCCCCAGAATCAGAATTCTGGTTATCAGAAGCAGCAATGAAGATAGGAGGTAACACCTGCCTGGGGATGCTGAGGAGTGTAACCAGGCCTTCTTGTTGGAGCCACTTTGTGTATCATGCAAAAGGGTCAGAAAAGTGGGAAGCCCTGTCACTTTTAGACAAAAGGGACAGGGCTTAATTATTTGAATATAATAGAGCCCCAGAAAGTTTGGGGACAGAAAGAGTCTTGGGAGAAATATTCTAGCAAGCCTCACAGAGATTTGCCACGTTAAGTACAACTTAGAGAGTTGGGTGCTAGAGGAAATGGGCACTTGTGGTTGGGGGCACCTGAGAAGGGCCAAGGGTTCCAGTGATCTTCCTCTTTACAGCCACAGCTCCAGAGCAAGCTCCTGCCCCACCAAGGCCATACCAGGGTGTTCGAGTCAAGGAGCCAGTGAAGGAGCTACTAAGGAGAAAGCGTGGCCATGCCAGCAATGGGGCAGCTGGCCCACCTACTGCGGTGAGGGGCTGTTGTGGGGGCAGTGTGTCCACAGGTGTGTGTGTGTGTGTGTGTGTGCAGTTGGATTTGTCAGAGTGGCTAGAGAGATAAGATGAGAGTGTTCTTCCATGATTCATGCAACATCCATGGGGCATGAACACAGCAGATTACACGGAGAAGATAGACTCTGGATGAGCTAAGCTGGTGATTCCTCAGGGTGGTGAGGGTAATAGCGGTCCTTCTTTCTTTTATCTATTTGGGGGAAATATCAGTTGATGAGGCTTGGGGGAGCCAATGGTACACACTGTGGTATGAGGTGGGGATTCAGGAAGCTTCTCTAATTGCATAGCCTTCTTGCTAAATCGAAACATAAATCCCTCAAAAAATGCAGGTGGTGATGGTTGGGGGGTGGGGTGGGAGATTTCCCCCTATGAGTCTCCTACTCTGGACGCCTGGGAGTCCCTGAAGAGAGAGGGCTTGCTAGAGATAAATCAGTACCCATTCTGGTCTTCTTGTCCCTTTCCAGGTGGTGCTGCCCCACCAGCCCCTGGCGACCTACAGCACAGTGGGTAAGAGCTCTTCTCTGAAGCCTTGGTATCTGTGGGGACCCCCTCTGGAGGAGCCTGCAGTTCTATAATTTTCTTTTTCCTGACAGGTCCTTCCTGCCTTGACATGGAGGTTTCTGCTTCCACAGTGACAGAGGAGGGGACGTTGTGTGCTGGCTGGCTCTCCCAACCTGCCCCGGCCACCCTTCAGCCCTTGACTCCATGGACACCCTACACGGAATATGTGTCCCATGAGGCTGTCAGCTGCCCTTACTCAGCTGACATGTATGTGCAGCCCGTTTGCCCCAGTTACACTGTGGTGGGACCCTCCTCGGTGCTGACCTATGCTTCCCCGCCACTCATTACTAATGTCACGGTATGTCACACAAACGCAGAACCCTGTCTATCCATGCTAATAGCACCCCTTGAGAAAACTCTTGGTTTTCTTGGCTATTGATTCTCATGATTACTGGGTCAACAAAGTTCACTGCATTTCCCAGGGTGACTTGCTCCTGCTCCTATTGACTGGAACTATCTATCCTCCACAAAGACATTGCATGCTTGTATTGTTAGATCTTTTACTCTCATGGGTTAGGACGATCTCTTGCTTTCAGTCCAAACCTTCCTAGCTACTATGAAAGCAGTGGGTCCCGGTGAATGAAGATTTTAGCAGGTAGGGTTGTAGGTGAGATCTGTGTAGGGAGGGTCTGGGTTCCTGTCAGTCCAGAGAACCTAGAGAGTGTTTGTACTCTTAGTAATGGAAACTATTGTAAGGCTTCCAGGCTGAGCCCAAGTTGACACTATTCATCAAGGAAACTACTTTTGGGTCAGACCCTCCTGTAGGTTTCTGTTTGTTTGTTTCCTGCCATAATGTCCCATTACCTGTGTTCAACACCCTTTCCCTTTTACTTTGTACCTCTGTGCGTAGAACTTTGACCTCTCTGAATGCACTGCCCTCATCTCTAAGATGGGGAAAAATGGGAGTTACTAACAAGATGTTGAGTATTGGGATCAGATGAGCTGGCACACATGGGACCATGCTTAGCATACAGACAGCACTACATAATGTTAGTTATTAGTCTCGTGGCCATAGTCTGCCAGCACTGTCAACAAATGACTGCCTTCTAGTGCCCGGTAGGATAGGATGCCTCCCCCATCCTTGAAGAGTGGAGGAAGGGAGTTATACTTTTATATATGTGGTCCCCATGTGTTCAGAAGAATGGGAATCCCTTAAGTGTTTGTGAGGAGAAAAGCTCTAGGAAGCCAGCGAGCTAGTTGACCTACTGGCGACCAGCTCTGCTCTGGTACTGTGGGTAGGAGAGCTGGATGGTCTCAGAGCCCATCCTTGGTGGTAGAGCTTGCCTTAGCTCCCCATGCCCCCTCTGTTTGCCTCCAGGGTCCAGTGTCATTCCGGGGTCCCTGATCTCTGTTTCAAAGCCCTTTCCTGGCAAGGTTTGTAGGAGTCCTTTATGCCACGCCCACCTGGCTATTGGACAAACTGATCTGGGGGTGGAGCTTGATGAGAGTGAATAGGAAAGAATTAATTCAACGCCTTCCCCAGGAAGCTCGTTTCCATAGCAACGGGCCTGAGTCCAGAGAGTGATTCCAAGCCATCCAAGGATTCTTTTCATTAGTTATCCTCTTTCATCATCTCTGTCTTCCACTTCGAGAGGTTCTGTGTATCAAACAAACTATATTTATTAAGAAATCATTTTTTGGTCATTTTGTAAATTAGCTCATCAAAGCACCCCTGGTCAGCAGAGATAAGAGCCACAATTCTATCCCCAGGCAAGGAACTGGCAGTTTCAGCTGACCTGCATAGGTAGAGTCAAAAGGGAAGGATTTTCATTTGGATATTTGAAATAATGGAAGTAGTAAGGGTTTCCCAGGTCCAACCTGGCTTCAAGAAGCTGAGTTGGGGAGCGTGTGCTCACACTGAGAGAGAAGAAACTCTGCATGCAGTAGATAAACATGCCAGCTCACGTGCTGGGGGTCATGGGCTCATTGTTCCATAATGAAGCTTCCTGAAGCTTTGCTACTCAAACCACAGTCCCTACACCAGCCACATTAGCATCCTCTGAGGTCTGACTGGGCTGGGAGGATCCCAGGCCCTACTCCAGACCTCTAGGATCAGGATCCATGTTGTGACAAACCTCTCAGGAAGCTGAGGGAAAGTCTTCCCTAAATGGTTTTTGCAGTTTGCTCTTAAGATGCAGTGGCA
>LOEQ01000366.1:134715-145281 GCA_001685075.1 Bramus lutescens
TGAATACAATTTGTGTGTTGTTGTTTCGGGGTATAAGCTAGCTGTGCGGGAGCTAGGCCGGACGAAAAACAGGCCCGCTCCCGTATCACTACAGCGGCTCCATAACTGAAGACAATGACTGACTTTCCCAGAATCTATAGGCAACATTTTTTCAGAAAATTGTAGGGCTCTACAGACTCCATGGCTGATTATTGATAGGAACAGTCTTCAGGTCCAGCACCCATAATGGCAGCACCTGTAATGACAGCTGAGCTACCGCAAACTCATGATCGCAATGACTTGTCATGCCCAGATGATTCTTCTCAGTCCCTCTCCTCCTCTTCCAGCTTTTATATTTTTGTCATCTCCTACATTGTTCCCTGAGCCTCAGAGGGGGTCGTAGAAGATACCTTATTTAAGGTTGAACCCTCACCTGTCATTTATTCTCAGAATCTTGGGCAGCTATGAGTCTTTACATTCACTGCAAATAGAGGCCTCTCTAATTAAGGTTTAGAGTAGCTTGTGTCTTTGGGTATAAGTAGACATTTAGAAGACAATTCAATGCTATGTCAATTTAGCTAAACAGCATGAAGAAATTCCCTGCTGGGCCTTTGACCTTTGACTATTAACCTGGCTTATAGTACCAGGCTTGGATTCTGTTCTGTAGAACAGTCCTCAGTTTAATCAGCGAGCATTTTGGTTGCCTCCACAATAGCTGTAGAAGTGTTACTCAGGTGGACGCATCTTGCCTAGAAGGTTGCTTTTGTAGTTCATAAGGCTGGCAGCTATCTAAGACTGTTGATGCTTTCTCTCCACCAGAAGCCTGCACTAGCCCCTGCTAGCACCTTAAGGAATTGGGGTGGAAGTTTGCAGGTCAGTCCCAGCTGTTTTCTCAGAGACATGTGGTATTTTCAGTCATAGGATCTTATTCTTTAGACCGCTAAGACTGTATTATTTTAGGGACCTTCCTGACCATGGTTCCTCCAGAAGACATACCTTTCCCAGCCCTGGGAATTTTGTTCAGTGGTCCTTGTTCCTAAGAGTAGCATTATTTAGTCGTGCGGAGTATCCCCCTGCAACATCTCATGTGCACACTTTAACTGGGTTAGAAGATAGTAGGCATCCACAGGACGTCTTCACACATCTTCATTTTTGGTTAACCCTTACCCCCTAGTCTCTTCAGTTCTCTTCCCTCTCTCCCTGTTTAATCTTGACACCTCCAGTATTATCCCTGCCTGCTTACCTAGAACAGTAGCCACCACCTCCTCATCTTCAGGGAGAAGACAACGTTTCAAATCTGTTTCCTTGGTGGATATGAAGACTGGAATCTGGAGTAGGGACTTACCATGTTCCCTGGAAAAACCCAGTGAAGAGGCTAGAGTCCAAGATGGCACAAAAGAGCCTAAAAGGCATGCCACCTTTGGTGCTGAAACTTCACTTTAGGCTGATCCTTTCTTTGAGGTCTGTGACTCTTGGTCATCCTCGCCCTTGAGCAGGATCCCTTATCTCTGGTCCAGAAGGCATGCATTTGTTAAAGGATTCAGGCACCAGGAAACCTTCTCAAGCCCTCTTCCCTACCTATGAGTTAACTTACTGATGGGGAGTTAATGAGTGATGAATTAAACTCCACAGGTGATAGATATTACTCCTTTCACCCTAGACCTCAAATATTTAAAGGAAACTGTTGGCAGTGGGGGGGGGCATCTAGAAATTCATAAAGCTGATTTTGTTGAGGAGAGTGGATTTAGATTTTATAGGTTTCAGAGTAGTGTATGCTAAGCTGGTCTGTGACAGCACTGATAGCTGTGATGTGGGGATAAATTTTATCCATATAACTCTTTGGAGACCGGCTTTTCATTGAATCTAGATAAGGCACGGGGAGCTATTGTCAATATTTAATCAGGATACATGGGATTCAGCTCTGCAAAGCCAACTTAGGACTTGTGTTTGCAGACTCTTGCTGGGAGCCAAGGAAAGTCAGTCATGTTAGTCCCTGGCATGAGCCTTACAGGTAGATCACATATCTAGCTTCCCAGGATCAGTCAAAGGGAATCAGACGAGAATGTTGGGCTGTGCAGTACTGCAGATCCCTATGTCTTTAATAGCAATGCTGGCAATTTGGATCTGTGCTAGGCTAAGAGGGACCACAACTGGGAACTTCAGCTTTTACTTTCTACTCCTGCTTTTTGAACTTGACCTTCCTGGGCCCTTCTTATTATACCCATTGCTCTGTGTGTCTGCTGGAGGTCAGAAAGTCAGCCAAGTGAAGGCCTCACAGGAAAGTAATAAATGTGGTCAAGTTCTTTATTTTTGCCTTCTACCTCCAAATGATTCTTTCTAGGGATCTGCTCTCCCTGGGGTGTGGACAAGGGGTAGGGTGGGGTGGATCCCCTGATTTCAGAGCTAAGAGGATTCCTGTGTTCTGCCAAACTAGGGCAGAACTAGATACCATGTCGCTGAAACCTGGCTTCCTGATGTGTGAGTCCTCTGATCTCAATATACAAGTGCATATTCTTGTTTCCTATCCAAATTGTCTCGGGAACATCATATGCATTCTGCACACACACACACACACACACATACACACACACACACACACTCATGTGCATTTGTCTTGGCTGGTATGTACATAAGCTCTCATGATCCCTCTGTTAGAACCCTTGGAGCTTTGATGATCCTCCATCCTCCGCAACAGCTTTCTGCCATGCTGAATCTCAAAACACACTTCCTCACAGGACTTAAGTCATCAGTGGTGCCAATAATTACTGATCGCTTATGTACTGAGCAAAGGCTTTAGCACTTTATCCATTATTTCATTTAATTACTTAGCATATTTTTCAGAGATGTTTCTATTTGGCTGACTTAATTTGATGGGTGAAGGTCAAGAGACACACGGAAGCCCTCTAACTCCCATAAGATCACACAGTCACCGAGTGATCAAGTTGAGATAAAAGCAAGAGTTGCCTGAATCTGAACTGTTTCCTCGGCTGTGGTGTGCTGCCATTTCTCCAGTGGAAAGAACTAAAACAACTTCATTTCAGAAATATTTTTGAATATTTTAATTATTCATTATTTTTATGTGTATGAGCCTTTTGCCTGAATAGACTACTGTGCACCTCAAATATGCAGTGCCCATGGAAGTCAGAAAGAAGCTGCGGATTCCTCTGAGATTGTTGTGACAGACATTTGTGAGTCCCCATGTGGGTTCTGGGAATCCAACCTGGGTCCTTTGGAAAAGCAGCCAGGGCTCTTAACTGCTCTCCATCTTCAATGACATTTTTTTATATTTGCCACAACCACAATAGAAGTGCATAAACACATTATTCTTTTGAAAAGATGGTACTCAGATAACGCTGCAGTCCCCTCTGAGCAATAATCCGTTTCCTGTTGTTTTCCCCCATCCAAAGGATAATTGTGATCGCTGGAGCTTGTCTAATTCCTTTCCCACTACTTTGACACACACGTACATACACATGGAAAACACTGGCCTGTCTTGCTGCTCTCTGATAAACAGAATCCCACTTCTGGGTGCTACTTGGACATTAGTTTTGCTTCGCAATCCATCCTGACCCTCTCCTCACGCCTGTAAGCATTTTCATTCACTGTTTTAGAGCATTGCCTCACACTTCACATAAGAAAAGTATGCTCTCATTCCCTGTGTAGTCTTCTGGTTTCCATTTCCAGTCATTCCCTGGTTGGTGAACACTGGGGTTGCAACCAAATGTCTGTGATCTTATGCTTTAGTGAAGGTCCTTGGACAGAGTCCCTGTATACTTTGATGAATATTTTCGAAGGGCATTGGCAGAGCTGTGTGACAAAGCTTGCAAATTTAAAATTTTAGTAGACACTGGAAAACTCTCTTTCAGATTGGCTTTAAAAGTTGACAACTTTTAGCTGGACAGTGGTGGTGCACGACTTTAATCTCGACTCTCAGGAGGCAGAGATAGGCAGATCTCTGTGGTTCTGAGGCCAGCCTGGTCAATGGAGTGAGTTCCAGGAAGCTGATAACTTTTAAAGGCTAGTTATACCCATGTTTGGGGGCAATCAGCGTCTCTTGAAGGAGGATAGAATATAAAAGCTCACCCACTGAGATTTTTATATTCGTATTCATAAAACTCACTTTTAGTTTTCATGTAGCTGTATTTACTGTTATCAGTGAATTATAGTAAGTGAAGAATACTTTTTACCCACTGATTTTGATTTACGACTGATTATAGGCTTTGTCTTTGTTGACCTTTTCAAACCAAACGGATCACTCGTTTACACCACTGCTGCTAAAGTCTTTTTTTTTTGACATGATAGACAGGATCAATACCAACAGAAGAGCCCACCCGCTAGATCTCTCTATGGCCATTCATCTCTCCCCTTCTACTGAGATCTATTCACACCATTCATTATTCCCATGAAAGCATAGAAGATTTTTAGTTTCATGAATTCACAGTCATCAGTTCTTGGCCTGTATTCCCTGGCAAATGGAATCCTGTTTGGAAAATCCTGTCCTATACATAGATGAATACATTGCATTCATCTAGCATTTCTAGAGTTTCAGAATTCAGAGTGATGTCTTTGATCCACTTTTATCTAAATTTTTGTGAAAGTTAATATATTGGTCCAATGTCATTGTACAGATACTAGACATCCAGTTTTCTCAGCAGCATTCTTTGAAGATGATTTTTTTCTCTATAGGTGTTCTGCATTTTGCTAAGGTTAACATGGCCATAGGATTGAAGACTACTTCTTCTACTTGATTCCATTGGTCTGTATGTCTCTAGTACTTATAATGGATTGCGAGTTATTATGGTGTCTATATTTTAAGAATATGATAGAATTATGTCATTTCCCCTTCCCTTTTCTCCATGAATGTGGCTTCTGATATTACAAGGATAAAGAATCTCATAAGGAGCTGGAGTTCATCATACCGAGCTCTGAGTTTCCAGGGAGCTCATTGAGAGGCAACTGGACTGGAACAGTCCTCTTCCTCTCTGCCATCTGGAGTCACTCCTGAGACTACCTTTCCTTAAGATCTGCTCAGACTTCTTGGAATCTAGAAGCATCAGGAAGGCCATGGAGCAGTGAGCAGTCTGCCCTGGGCTTGGGGCTAGGGCTTAGTGGTGCTGACTGAGCCAGGCCAGGCTCCTTTCTAGCAGCCTGGGTAGCAGAGGCCAGCCTGAGCCAAGACCAGACCTCAGGCACAGTTTGCAGAGAAAGTGCCTACAACCGCAGAGGTGGATTCAGGTAAACTCCAGTTGCATCTTCCAGGAGCAAGTCTGGACAGGTTTCCCTGTTATTCCCTGCCCCCATCACCCTTGGCTTTCAAGTTATAAAAGATGGATTTTGGAATTTAAAAACCCTTTAGCAAATATGCAAATGGTTTTAATTTGAGGTGGAATTAATACTCTAAAGCCAGCACTTTCTTCTTCACTTACAATTAAGAGCATAAAATCAAGGTTATTATTATTTTTCCCCCATAGAAATGGAGCCTTCTGCATCTGGGGCCGTTGTTGGCTGTTGAAGAAGGAAGTATTCATGAACAAATCCTAATAAGAAACTTTTGTTTGTTTTACTTCTGAGTCTCACACCAGTCCCTGTGTGCTTACCAGAAATGAACTGACTGCAGCTAGGAGGAGAGATGGGTTAGTCCTAGGCAAGAGAAGGAGACTGCATCCAGTCCTGGCTCCCCCGGGGTCTGTGTGGGTGCCTCCTTGTCTATTCATACTTCCTTCTGTTTGGAAGCACACTCGGTTCTGCCAGGGGAACGGACCCTGACCATTTGGCTGGCAAGACGCTAACGAATGGTTAAAGCATGAGTTTCAGAGTTGGGTGGATGTGGATTTAGACTCTGGTTTTCTTCACTCTTATGCTGTACCTTTGAGGACTGTCACTATCTAAGACTCAATTACCTTCCCAGTGAACATAAACAGAACCTGCGTCATCTTACCAGGATGAAAAGCATAATGATGTACACCAGGCCGTGTGCATGTATCCAGTTCAAGACTCTACTGCAGAATGTTGAACGGGATTGCTAATACATTCATAAGCAATAGGTGGGTCACATTAGGGTCCCCCATGTGTTTGGGGAGGGGGAAAGTTATGCAGAGATAAGAGAAAACCCAACCTTGGTTCTTTGCTCTGAGGAGCTCTAGAAGAAAAGAGAACTTTCCCTTTAATTGGAAAGTGTTGGGTTAAATAGAACCAAATGAAGTTTTTAAGAAAATGCTAACTGAGCCAGGCAGAGGCAGGCATATCTCTGAGTTCGAGGCCAACCTGGTCTACAAGAGCGAGTTCCTGTACAGCTAGGACTGTAACACAAAGAAACTCTGTCTTGAAAAACCAAAGTGGGGACAAAAAGGAAAATCTTTCTTTCTTTCTTTCTTTCTTTCTTTCTTTCTTTCTTTGAAAGAATGCTGACCGGGTGAGATAGACAATCAGAAAAAAAAATGAAATTCAGGGACAAGAGCATATTCATCTCAGGTTATTCCAGGAAGGGCCCCTCAGTCCTTCACATCCCTGGGAGGTGGACAATTTTGTCTTCATTTTATTCTAAGAAGGGTCCTAAGGTTCAGAAGCTTGAAGTAAGTCATTTAAGGTCACACAGGTAGAGGTGGCTAGGACTTGCCTTTGAAACTCTTGCCCTGAGGGCAGGTATGAGATGACCTTGACCTAAGGGTGGGCTTTGAGAGGCAGACAGGGACTTGACTCTGTTGCTTTGTGGTGTTGAGGAACTGAGTCAACAGAGAAGGCATCAGGAATACTGCTGGGGTAACAGGAAACTCCCTGGGCATTTTGCTGGCTTCTCCTGTGTGGCAGACTGTGAGCATCAGTGCCAGTCAGTCCTTGGCTTCTCCTGTATGTCAGATTGTGGACATCAGTGCCAGCCAATCCTTGAAAGTGAAGACCACATAGGACTCTGCCTTGATGGCTCAGTAATGAAATTTGAAACTTGCCTGGTCTCACAAGGTTCCAGGAATTTGCCTTCTTATCAGGCTGGGCCACATTCCAAGGCCCAGTGGCCACCTGGTCTACCCCTCTCGGGAAGATGAGCATTTGCACTGCTGCCTACCTGGTACATTTGGCATTTTTGAGAGCCTGGTCTGGCTCAAAGGGGGCTCCTGTGATGATGTGATACTGAGGACCAAGGGCATCCTGAGTATACTGTTTTTTTGTGGAAGAACACTTGAGTTTGAATCCTACCCCCCCCTTTTATAAAGCTCATGACCTTGGCCAGGTCACTTACTCTTTTAGGTCTCAGGAAAGCTGAGTTCATCCATGTTTTATTTTTCTGTTACAGCCCTAGGAGATAGATTGGGCTTCTATGTCGGATTCTCCTTACCTTCTCTCTCTCTGGGCATTTGTAATGTCCCCAAGAGACTGGTGATGTTCTGAATTCATGATGATGAGCAAGCCCACTTAATTGTGTAAGTTGCTTGCTTAAGATCACTCATTTGAGTCTCAGAATGAAGTGTCCTTGCAGGATCAAGACACACCATTTGAAGAGCTCAGCCAGGTCCTACTGGGGTCCTTTGGAGGATGCTTGCACTAGAGGTTCAGCTTGAGACACTGAACCCTTCTTCTGGGTCCTCAATGGCTCTGTTTTCCTCAACTTAAATTCATGGGCTCTGCTGATACCAGTTGGATATTTGCATAGCATATCTCTGAGAACAATCTTAGGTCTAAGCTTCACATTTATGAGAAGTTGGCTGATTGCATGAGGCATCTTTCTCATGCTCCAGTGTTTCCCTTTTCTTTATAATCTACTGATTTATGTCTACTCATGATAGTCTTGCCTCCTTAATAGAGCTCTGAGCTCCCTGAGCCATGTCTGAGCTCACATTGGCCTGGCACCTGTGATGACTTTCCAGAAACTTTTGCCAGTCAGGTGTGACCTTTCTGGCCTGTGACTCTATTGTAAAGATGAGGCAAACTCACTCCCCTGCTCATTAGATCCGCTCTGAGCTGGCTGTTGCTTGGGCAGCCTAGGGAGCTGATGGCTGCCTTGTCTTTCAGGAACATCTGGTTCCTGTCCTTTAGCCCCATGTTGTCAACCACAGCTGCTTGTTTTGGCCATGTAGGTTCTTTCTCAGAGGGAAGGAGTGGTTTGGGGTACCGAGTAGACCTGTGTCAGGTTTCCCTTTCTCAGTATTTATTTCTTTAGTCCTCTGCTGACAACAAGACTGTGGAGTAGCTGAAAAGCTAGGCTTGTCTCAGAGCTTCAAGTTGCTGACTCAGTCCACCCGAAGAACAGCAGAAGATTGGCACAGTGGCATTGCTCCTGCCATTCTGGGGCCCAGGAGGTGAAAGCCCGGGGATCAGGAGCTCCAGGCTAGCCTGGACTCCATAGGAAGATCCTGTCACAAAGCAAATAAGGTAAAGCAAAAACAAAACAACAAAACAGGCAAAATGTTAATTATCTAACACAAATTACAAGATATTTCAGCAATAACATTATTGAGACTCGAGTCTGAAATCTTGATTTATCATCACTATAAATTATGGTCATGATACAGAGAGGTATAGAGTAGGGAACAAAAATCTCCATGGAAACTTCAAATTGAAATCTTAACGTTACATAGTTTTGTCCTTTCTGGGCTTGCTTCACACTAGTCATAGGGCTGAGCTCCTCATGGCTGTTCTTTGGAGACCATAGGGGGCAAAGCAGTGCCATCTCAATGCCCATCTCCATGCAGGTAAATCGAGGCTCTGCAAGGTTGTTTACTCAAGCATATGTCCTCAAGGGATTCAAACATAGGAGTGACTTGTCTAGTTTTGTTTTTCTTCCCTTAATTTTTTTTTGTACCTCTAAAAGGAATCCACAGTTTCAGAGTTTTAGGATGCTTTCAGGAGTCAGAGAGTGGAGGGAGGCAATCGAACCTACAGTGAGCCATCAGGTGGATAAATGATGTTTGCTTCACTTAGTGCACCAGGGCCCATGTGAGATGAGGCCTTCAGAAGCATTCGATTCTTCCCAGCACCATGGCTACAGTCTGAGTTGCCGTCATCACGCAAAAGGGCATGTGTGCTGGGAAACAGCATCAGACTCAATTGGAAGTGTGTCAGAAGTGTGGAATCTAAGGCCAGCCCTACTAAATTAGAATCTTCACCTGAACAAGATCCCCAAGGGGCCCCTGGGCACGTAGACAAATTCTCGTGGCTAAGAATGGCACCTACATATTTGGGGTTTGTTCAAAGAAGAAATAACTGAAAGGAGAGAGAACTCATTCATAGGAAAACACTTCTTTTGTACACGAGTATAACTTTTCATTATTAAAACAAATTGTCCACTCATGATGTGTCTGATGGCAAGCATCAACTCTCACCAACATTTTGTTTAAAACAATTTTTCACATATTTTCTCAATTAATGTTCACAACAAACTTATGAAGTAAATATTCTTCTTTATCCTCATTTCTCACAAAGGGAAGCATAGCATAGATGCTAAGTAAATCATCCAAGGTCACTACAAGAAAAAGTTTTTTTGAACAGTAAAGTTTCCCCGACACCAAATCCTTGGGTATACTTAAGAACACCACCTGCCTTCAAGCCAACACTTAGCAACTTTCCAATTTACCCCACAAGATAAGGCCTGGACCACAGCTCGACAAAGTGTATAGACACCTGTGTGCATATTAGAGATGAAAGCAAAATAGCAAGCACTTATTAACTACTTAGAATTGATAGCTCTCTGCTTATATTCTAATCTTTCCATATTTTGGTTTTTATATCTTTTCTGATTTGGTTGAAAGAATTTCTTAATAGGAATGTTAAAGCAAACCTTTGTCAAGAGGGATTAAATAGGTCCTGACCACCTTTCTACCTGCAGAGAACTTGGCACAGAATTTTGTCTATAGTAGCAACACAATGAATGTCCTTTGAATATCTAATGGCCTGGAGACTTCAACCCCTTTCTAAGACTGCTCCCTTCCATTTTTCTTCAGGACTTTCAGGCTGATAGCTCAGGGGTTGGTGAGGTGACTCAGTTGGTGAATAATTAGTATTGTTAGTACAACAACCTGAGTTCAATCCTTAGAACTTATGTTTTTTAAAAAAGACAGAAAACAAACAAACAAAAAATCAAACAGCAACAATGAAAACTAACATACAGAGTGTACTTGTAATCTCAATAATGAGGAGGCAGAGACAGGTGGATTCCTGCAGCTCATTGCCCAGCCAGAATAGGGCATTTGGTGAATTCCCGACAGACCTTGTCTTAAAGATCAAATAAGCACAAAAGAGAAAAGAACCTGAGGAATGGCACCCGAAGTGTAGTCAGAGGCTGCTTGTTTGTTCCCAGCTGCTCAGATCCGAAATAATTATACAACTGTATTAATTAAAACACTGCTTGGCCAATTACTTAAGCATATTGCTAGCTAGCTCTTATATCTTGAATTAACCCATTTCTATTATTTTGTATTTTACCACAAGGCTCGTGGCTTATCAGTGAAGCTCCGGGGCACATCTGTCTCCTGTGGTGGCTACATGGCATCTCATTGACTCCACCTTCTTTCTCCTAGCATTCATTTTAGCTTTCCCGCCTACCTCTATTCTGCCCTGTCATAGGCCCAAGCAGCTTCTTTATTCATTAACCAATAA
>LOEQ01000366.1:170915-181299 GCA_001685075.1 Bramus lutescens
TCTCTCTCTCTCTCTCTCTCTCTCTCTCTCTCTCTCGCACACACACACACACACCACACACACACACACACACACACACACAAATACTATTCAACCATAAACAAGTTCTGTGATTTGTGACAATACAGATGAACCTTAAGGGCACACATGATGTGAAGTAAGCCAGGAGCCCAAATACAAATGTTGCATGATCTCTCATTTGTATACATTGTATAAAATATTGACCTTATAGAAATAATGATTAACAGAGACTGAGGTGGGTAAGGGGAGACTAGGAAAGAAATTGGTCACTGGTATAAAGTTACAGTTAGGATAGGTAGGTTTTGTCACACAGAAGAGTTGCCATCAATAGTAACATAGTTTATATTTCAATAGAGCTAGAAGAGATGATTTTTCCCTTATTTTAAAACTGTAATTGTTGAAGAAAGGATTTTAATGTTTTATGACCAAGACAGGATAAATGTTTTGAAGCCACAGATACGCTGACTGCCAGAATCTGATCCCTGTATGATATTCGTGCAGTGTGCTGGCTAATTTTTTGTTAACCTGACACAGATTAGAGTCATCTGGAAGAGGACACCTCAGCTGAGAAAATGCCTCCATCAGATAGATTTGTAGGAAAGTCTATGGGGCCATTTTCTTGATTAAGGATTTATATGTGAGGGTCCAGTCCGCTGCGGGTGGTGCCACCCCTGGCAGGAGGTTCTGGGTGTATAAACCAAAACAAAAAGCTGAGGGAAGCCTGGGGTACAAGCCAGGAAGCAGGGTTCTTCCACGGTCTTTATCTCCAGGTTCCTGCCCTGCCTTCCCCTCACGATGCACTGTAAGGACCATTTCTAGTCAAGTTGCTTTTGACCACGGTATTTATCACAGCAGCAGACAGCAAATTAGAGCATGCATATTGAAGTTTCACATTGTTCTCCCGCAGATGTGCTCATTACACATATGTATATGTATGTCTAGGGCTGTCCAAAAGCAGCTGTGGAGAGAGAGGAAGTCAGCAGGCGACCTGTGAGGGTGCTACACAACAGACAGCCACTGGAGCTCATTGTTCCTTTGTTCCCACATGAATACTTTCCAAGTTGGGAGCTTTGAGTACAAGGAAGAGGAAGGGTTTTAACTTCAGTATTTCTGTTGGTATTCCGTGAGATAGGGGTGGTTTACTTAGACAGAAAACACCACCAGAAAACTAGGAGAGGAGACAAAACCACTATTCACATCTAAGTGTGAATTAATACCCAGGTTTGAATTTGAAAGACCCCCTGCCCCCACCTAGCTGAGGTAAACAATGAGACAATAGCAAAAGATACTTTGGGGACTCCACTGAAGAACTGGGCCAAAAAGGAGTTTTCGAGACCTCGGTGGAAAATGAGAGCTTTGGCTTCTAGGAGACACGAGGGACCAGAGGGTTCTCAAAGATGTCAGAAGGAATAAAGAAATGGCTGTGGCAGAGGATGGGAGGAGGTATGTAATGTCACCTATGGGCCTTGGTTTATGCATCCACAAAGTCAAGGTAGGTAGGGGTCATTTATGAGGGTCATGACCTGCAAGGAACCACTCTACTCGGTGGAGATTACTCAACTCAGCAAAAGGATACACACCCCTCAGACATTCTAGGGGCAGATTCCTGTTTCTGATGTCTGTTTCTAAATTTGTAGATGATGAGTGCTCTCTGTTTCTCACTGAAAAGCCACAGAGGATTTCCTTTGTATAGCTGGTAAATATTGGGCACGTTGTTGATGACTCTTGCCTGTCAATATGCCCAGCCCCATTGCC
Organism: Bramus lutescens; assembly: GCA_001685075.1. Lineage (NCBI taxonomy): Eukaryota > Metazoa > Chordata > Mammalia > Rodentia > Cricetidae > Bramus > Bramus lutescens. Next base: position 172,692 of record LOEQ01000366.1, read on the forward strand.
CCTTTGCCTCTTGATGTCCTGTTTGTTGCTGGTTTGCAACAGTCTAGTCTTGAAATACATGAATTGGGTTTTGATCATTGACTTCCCTTTGCACTCAGACACTCTGGTAACTATAAATTTATTCCATTAGTCAGATTCTGCTTAGTTTAACTGAGGCTCCCATTGATCAGCCTTTTATGGTGGGGGATTCTGAAATAACACTTAGACACCCTGGGTAAAACTCTACATTTACAAAGCCAGTCTCCTGACCTCATCCTATTTTATAGACAATAAAGCACTTATACCCGGTGCCATATTTTTTACTGGGCCTTTACAAGTCCCTGTAATATGGGAATGCGTGTAACACTACACACTTTAAAGTCACACGGCATATAAAATGAGTTTTATGCACTCCAAGCTGTGTTATACCTTTTCCTTTTCTTTTGCTAGATACACATAGTTTTATAACTAATAAAAATTAGACAGGAAAGTCATTGTGTTTTATGTTCTGGATAAGGGTTTTTAATGTAATATAAGAAAAATAACCAGTGCCAAACAATGATGCTTCAAAGATAACAGAAAATTCAGAATAAAATGGGTTAGCAAAGTTCTAAAGTGGCCTGTTAGGTTATCTCATTAGAATGTGAGCCACAAAAAATTTGACTGACACTGTAGTGTTTTGCAGGGGTGCTATAGTGGATAAGAGCAGGGATAAAGGCCAGTGTAAACTAGCACTGGGCAGAGTTGTGACTTAAACTGAAAATCCAGTTCTGATTGAGCTAGCACACCTAGAAGAATCTGTGGACACAGAATCCAACTTCCATAAGAATGCAGAAGTCCCCTGGCCTGCAGTCTCAGTAAGCTCTCCGGCATTCGTAAGAGCCCCAGGCCATGCTACCATCTTCTTTTGTCCAAGGTGAAGGATCATGAAGGGAAGAGGTATCTGACCCCTCCTCTGGGGAGAGGGGCACCATCTTGGATGGGAGGTCATTTGACACCGTCATGAACGAAGCGAAGGGGTATGAAGATGGGGTGGGGTACCCTGGCGTGTGGTACAGATCTTCCAGTGAATGCAGCGAGTAGGACTGAGCCCCAGCAAGGGATGATCCCCATCCCATGCTCCTGTGTTGGTTGCTGCTTCCTGACTCCAGCTGGGAGAGGCAGCTGGTGCTGGGTGGCAGGGTCTGCAGGACCTCAGCAGGCACAGGGTCTGGTTGGCTGAGTCCATCCGGCACCGTCTGTTCCCAGGAGTCTCTCTGCGGAGAACGGTAAAGGCATGGAAATTAGTTTTTAGGGATGCTCTGAGGATATAGCACTGCCTGCTGAACTGAGGCATCCAGAGAAGCTTTCAAACCCTCTGGCTGCCGTGGAAGCCTACCCTTTGGGCAACTTTACCCTCTGGTGTTTGAATCAAGTCAGGGGAATCTGGGTTAATTTCTACTCAGGGATGTTTCTCTGGGTCCTGCATTCCTCTTTACACAAGCAGGGAAAGGCAGTACCTGGTTCTGGTTTAGAGTAGTCCTCATATGATGTAGTCTTTAGAACGATGTGGGGTAGGGGGCTCCCTACCTCCTCAACAGTACTTTCTTTGGGGTGGACTGAGTTCATTCACCGTATCACCTACCACCCTCTGAGCCCCTCATCTGTGAAATGGGGCGCAAAATTGAGCTGCTTCAAATATTAAATGAACAAAGGCCCATGAAAGTTCTTGTCACAAAATAAGGCTAATTCCCTGACCCACCCTCATTGTCTAAAATTCCACCTTCAGTGATTCATTCCTTTGTGCCAAGAGGCTTTACAGTTTTCTATAAAAGGAGTATTAGCAGCTTTTTTTTTTTTAGATCTTTCTGAACTTATTTCTTTGGAGGGATCAAGAGAGAACACGGTGTGTGTGTGTGTGTGTGTGCGCGCGCGCGCGCGTATGTGTGTGTGTGTGCGTGTATGTGTGTGTGCGCGCGTGTGCGTGTGTGTATGTGTGTGCGCATGTGTGTGTGTGTGCGTGTGTGTGTGTGTGTGTGTGTGTGTAGGCTTCCGGAGGAAGCTGGAGCAGAGGGAATGGCAAGGGAGCAGACCATGAGTCTGAGTGTATCTCTTTGGGGAGTTTGTCTAGTGTGACTTCAGCATTTGTTTCTTAGGGTCCATGGGCCTGAAGAAGTCTTACACTAACAGGGTGCGGAGCATTCAGCAAAGAGGATAGTAACAAGATGAGCCTGAATTCTACTTTACAGGGTCCCTGGTTCGAAATCCTAGTTAGACAGTTTCGATGCCTTGGTTGATGTGATCTTTGTGCAGGCCTGAATCCCTCAGAAGTGTCCCAGCAGATCCAGCCTGACTGAGCACCTCCAGGTTTGAGCAGAGCAACCTCAGGAATCCCCAGGTGAGTTATCTCTGGCTTCAGCTTGGTTACCACATATGAGGGCTGGGCCACCGGAGCTGGGGCCTCCCCTTCCTCCCTGCACATTGAAATAACCGTACTCACAAACACAAAGTGAGTTGGATCGCTGGGGAACGGAGGTGGCAGGAGCGGCGGCAGAGTTGAGGTGCTGAACAGGGAACCCGGTGTGGAGGTGAGCGCCGGTGGGCGGTAGTCTCCATAGGGCTCTGCCAGGTAGGACTCCAGCAGGCCCGGGTGACTCTGTCCAGCTGAGGACTCACAGGGAAAGGGCTTAGTCACGCCGGAGGGATAGAGGTCGTTTGAGAGCTGCTTGCTGCTATGAAAGTCGGAGTCAGACAGGAAAGATCTCCTGACACCGTAGTAGCCTGACATGACTGGCGATCCTGTGGCCAAGTGAAAAAGAAGTGAGCAAAGGTTTCTTGCAGGAAGCTCAGAGCACTGTGGCTCCTTCATCAGTATCCCATGAAAAGATGGTACCCACGTGTGCCTGATGTCATTAACAAAGAAATATACATGTGTACAATATTCCTGCATCACTGTTTCAGCCCAAATAACAGACAGGATTAAAGTTCACTCTGGATTTAGGGATAAATTCATGTTAGATGTACAATAACTTTACCCAGATAATGACATGGCTTAGAGAGTATCAAATAAGTGTCTTATCAGGTTGGTCTGTGGGCATGTGTGTGAGGGATTGCTTTGATTATTAATTGATGTAGGGGGTGCCCACTGCGGGAGGCATCATTCCCTGGGCAGGCGGCCCTGGGCTGTCAAGGAAAGATAGCAAAAGTGTAAGCCAGCAACGAAAATTCCTCCATGGTTTCTGCTTCAAGCTCCTGCCCGAGTTAGTTCCTGCCTGCAGAGTTAGGTCCTGCCCTGCCTTCCCTCAGTGATGGACAGGAATCTGGAAGCTGAAAAGGGTCTTTTTCTCCTAAAAGTTGCTTTAGGTCATGGCATTTGTTGCAGCGACAGAATGAAGCTGAGCTATTTGGAACCTATGCCTTCCGATGAACTATAAAGATCTTATCACAGCCTCTGAAAGACATCCTTTAACATACAGGACAGTTTCCAAGTGGCTGCTTCTGGGCTTCTTAGAGGAGGTAATGTCTCTCTAGATAACACACAGTCCACCTCATGCCAAGGGCAGTACCGTCTTCTGATTCTTCTGCACACTGATCTTCACCACCTGTCTCACACCCAGCTGGCATAAAGTGATGACTTGCCATGGGACAGTATAGTTGTAGAAAAGTCAATTTTTGAGAAAAAACAGTACCCATCGGGCCACATGTCCGGCTTTGATGCTTCTAGAGTTATTTGCTGCCCCCTTGTGGTCACACTGGATCCTTCATTCACTTTGGACATTACGGAGACAGAGCTTGAATAGGGTTTTAAGAGGAACAGAGGGGAAAACTGAAACTGGCAAGAGCCTTATTTAAGAAAGACCAGTGAATTGGTTTCAGGAGAGAGGAGAGATGCTCAACACTTTTCGATAATCTGTGTGGGACACGGACTCCAGGTCTGTGTAATTTATCGCTGTACAGTCCATATAGTAGAGGGTGGAATCTCATTCACCAAGACCAACACAGGGAGGTTGCAAAAGGGCTGAGATGTGGAGGAGATGCCATCTCTGTCCCTCGTCCCATCCCTCAACAATGGGAGGTTACAACTGAGCTTTGATCCCATCCCTGCCTTTTCTTTAGAGAGAAGAGAAGTGAAGTTCATGGGGGGGGGTCTTTCCCTTGGTGACTTGTCACAGTGAGAGCCTTAGCCCCTTCCAGCCAACGTGGCATCTTAGATTTTGCTCTTTACTCTGTCACTGCTACAGCTATCTTTCTAGTGGGTCTAAAAGTCCCATGGTGGTGGAGCAGGTCTCATGCAGTGTCTGGAATGCTGCATCCAACACTCCATGCAAATGTATCCACTCAGGGGGCAAACAAGCTCCCCAGCAAACCCTTTAGCATGTTTTGACTCACTACCCTGCTTTCATTTTTAATTCACCAATATCCAATCTGTGCTTGTACATTTGAACTTTGTGGTGACAGTTTTAATTATCAGCACACTTTCGGGAGCAGAAATCCGTGCAAATGAAAATTCATGTCATGAAGACATCCCAAGAATTGGCACAGGCAGAGAACAGAGTGAGAAAGTAAACAGGACTCCCAGGATGACAGAGTTATAGTTCTAATTTCAAAATAAAAACAATCGTGAAGAAAAGCCTCTGCTTTACTCAGTGTACCTGTTTCTCCTTAAAGAAGAGGAGACACATTCTAGAAGGGAGGAGAATCGGCAAATACTCCCTCTGGTGCAAAAGAGCAGAGGCAAGCAAATTCAAACGGAAGTAAACACGATGGGAAAATACAAGAGTCATTCAGTTACGGGAGGCTTTGGAACTCCCCGCTTTATGCCACTTGGAAAGTGCTACATCTCTCGAGAGTTTGAGATCTGGAGGAATGGTGTGTGTGTGTGTGTGTGTGTGTGTGTGTGTGTGTGTATGTGTGTGGTGAGGGCAAGGGGGTATACCCCTTTTATTACCATTAAGAATATTCCTTTCCTATCCTCCCAGGATGGTGGAATTGAGACCCATGAAACTGACATGAATGCAGTATCTTCAATGCTGTGTGTGACACACCATGGAAAGTACTTAATAAAGGTAGCCCCCACCCCAATGTTCCTTTCTCCTTCTGTCTATGGTGCGCGCTTCGTCTATCAGATGGTGGTGTTAGAGCTTTAGATGTTTTAACACTATACCCGGAGCCTGGTTACTATTGCTTTTGCCTAAAAGCTTCTGCCAGGCAGGGTTTTGAAAACTGCCTACCTCTCAAGACCTGAAGGACTAAGCTCAGGATGATTCAGTGAGATTTGTCTTCATTGCTTCATTGATTTTTTTTAAGATGCAGAAATGAGAAAATAAGGCGGTTATCAGAACCTCGGCGGCTCTTGGCTGGGGATGGAACTTTGGTGATAGAGTAGCTGCATAACATGTGCGTAGCTCTGGGCTTGGTGGAAAACAAAACACAAATGCTCAGTTGCTGCTTAAAAGCCAGTAAATTGCTTATTGAATTAAAGGTCTCACCTGGCATCTGGACAAACGGAGGCTGGGAGGAGCTGACACTGCCCTGGAAGGCAAACAGAATGCAGGTGTTGTCAACCTTAGTTACAGCTTGAATTTAATTTTAAAAATAGGAATATATATTTCCAAACCATCCTTTCTTCCTTCCCTCCTTTCTTTTCTGGGTGTGGATATGTGTGTTTATGCACATGTGCAAGTGCACATGTGTTCACATGTGCATGGAGGCCAGAGGTACCCGGCTTAACCTTGGATGCTGTCTTCAGGATGGCCATCTGGTTAGCATGCTTTTTTTTTTTTGATTTTAATCTGGGCTTGTGGATTAGGCAAGATTGAATGGCCAGTGAGTTCCAGGAATGCCCCTGTCTCTACCTCCTCAGCACAGAAGTGTGAGCATATACTATGCCCAGCTTTTTGCATGAGTCCTGGGGTTTTAACTGAGGTCGCCATGCTTGTATGACAATCGTTTATGAACAGAGTTACTTCTCCACTCTCTAAGCTCTTATATTTTGATGCTTAGAAATGTTACTTGAAGATTTGGAGGGGGACAATTTAGAGTAGAATGTAAGTTTATTATATAGAATAGAATAAAGTTTTGCAAGAGAGAAACCAAATTTTTAGGTTCTGATAGATATGCCAAGAAGCATTAGCTAAATGAAACAGAATGATTTATCCTGTGTTTTACTCTTTGTGTCAATACTCATTCATAAAATATCTTAGACAGTGTTTTGTATGCACATATATATTAGTGTGTTTGCATTCCTATATGCGACTGGCAGTTGGCTTCAACCCTGAATGGCTGCATTTTATTGTGGGTCTTTATGCAAAGTAAATAATCCATGGAGAGCAGGAATCCTGAGTGTGATTTTTCTTTCTTGTTCAAAGTAGAGCATGGTTCATAAAAGACATAAAACATTTGTGGAGAGAAGATGCAGTTTGGGGCAGGATTTCTCTGTGTAACAGTTCTGCCTGTCCTGGAACTCACAGAGATCCCCCTGCCTCTGCCTCCCTGGTGATTAAAGGCTTGCTCCACCATGCCTGGCTGAAATGCAGTTCTTAAAGAGCACACAGAACAGTGATTGTGGGAGGGTGGGGAAGTGGTAGGCAGAATACTGTTCTGTTGAAAGATTGCATGTCTTTACATTTTATTAAATGTATGTGTGTTTGTGTGTATATGTATTTATGCGTGTGTATATGTATATTTGTGTATATATGTGTGCGTGTATGTTTGTATGTATATGTGTATGTGTGTAAATGTGTGTTTATGTGTATATATGTGTGTGCATATGTGTATGTGTGTATATGTGTATGTATGTGTATATGTGTATCTTTGTGTTTATGTGTGCATGTGTATGTGTGTGTTTGTGTGTGTGCATGTGTATTGTGTGTATATGTGTATAGTGTGTTTGTGTATCTGTGTGTTTGTGTGTTTATGTGTGTGCATGTGTGTGTTTATGTGTGTGTATGTATGTGTGTGTTTATGTGTGTATATGTGCATGTATGTATATGTATATTGTGTTTATGTGTGTGCATGTACGTGTGTGTATGTATATGTGTGTGCCTTGTGGGAGTGTGCACCTTGTGGTGATCAGAGAACACCTTGAGGAGTCAGTTATGTCCTTCCAACTTCTGGGTATGGAACTTACTTCATCAGGCTTGGAGGTGAGTCCTGTGACAGGCCGAGCAACATTAAAGTCTTACCTTAATTCCTAGTAACTGTAACTGAACCTTATTTAGAAATAGGATCTTTGAAGGTATAATTACTTAAATTAAGATGTGGTCATGTTGAATTAGGACGGATCCCCAAGCCCATATAACTGATGTCCTTATCAGAAGAGAAGGGGAACTAGATAGATGACTTGGTAGGTAAGAGCCTTGTCTGTCCTTCCAGAGGACTCAGGGTCAATTCCCAGCACCCACATGGTGGCTCACAACCATCCGTAACTCTAGTCCCAAAACATCTGGTGTCCTCCTTTGGGCCTCTGTGGATACTGCTCACAGGCAAAAATAACCTTACACATAAAAACAAAATTTTAAATAAGTTTTTTTTTATAAAAGAAGAGAATACTCAGTGATACAGATGAGGGGAGGGTCATATGGAGATAAGAAAAATGCGAATGATTTAACCTCAAGATTAGGGATCAAGGTTGGTTGGTAGAAGCTAGGAGGGAGTGAAGGGATTGTTTTCCTGAAGTTGCCAGGGACCAGGACTAGCTGACATCCCCAGGAGACAATGTATTTCAATTGTTTTCCGTTCTCTCCCTTGTGGTACCCTGGGACTGGTGATGCATGACTGGGGAAGATGAGTGATGTAGATATTAGGGATGAGTGGGAACACATTCTAGAGGAGGGCCATTGTACTGGCATCAGCATGAAGGATAAATAAGTTTGCAGTGTCTTATAATATTAGAAATGGGGCTGGGAAGTCAGTTCAGTATCTGCTGTGTAAGTGCCAGGATCAGAGTTTGGATTTTCAGGAGTTGTGTAAAAAACTGGGCAGGCAGAATGTGCTTGTAACCCTGCCGTAGGGGGTAGGCATTGCAAACCATTGCCTCCCCGAGGCTTGTTGGCCAGCCAGTCTTTAGTGGAAGAGCAATGGAGAAAAGCCATTCAACAGTGACCTGAGGTCTCTACGGGCACGTGTACACATGTGTACATACCATTCATGCATACAACAGCATACATACAATCACAGATAAAAACAAAAGAAGTGAATACTGTAGCACAATTAATAAAAACCCAGAGACAGAAATTGGGGTTCAACCTGAAGACCAGAAAAGCAAAACAACCAGCTACTGGCTCTTACCTCCATCTCAGTCTGAAATGGCGATCCTGCGTCCATCAATCTCAGAATGAGACTGTGTCTGTGTAACAATGAACGGGGCCTGTTTGTTGGGGGTTTCTGTCCTGCCAGATGCCCCACATCCAGCAAGCCCCAATGAAAATCACACAGAGATCTCTATAAGTTATAAAACTGATCGGCCCATTAGGTCAGGCTATATATAAGCTCTTGTAGCTTATATTAACCCATTGTTCTGATCTATGTTAGCCATGTGGCTCAGTACCTTTTTCAGTGGGGCAGATCACATCCTGCTGCTTTGGTGGTCTGGGCAGAGAGGGAGGAATCAGCTTCCTCCTTCCCAGAATTCTCCTGTTCTCATTGCATC
>LOEQ01000366.1:181337-196605 GCA_001685075.1 Bramus lutescens
GTCTGGTTTTCCCACCTATACTTCCTGCCTGGCCAATCAGAGTTTATTTAAAACCTGATTGACAGATTACAGACAATTCTCCTGCACCATGTCTGAGAGCTGTCTCCTCTCATCTTATATTCCTCTCTAGTGCAGGAGTTGAAGTCATGCACCCGGTTTCTACGGTAAACAAGTTTGGCTACTGGGATTAAAGGTGTGTGTGACCACTGCCTGGTCTGTAAGGCTGACCAGGGTGGCTGTTTTACTCTCTGATTTTCAGGCTAGCTCTATTTAGTAAAATACAAATGAAATACCACTACAGAATATTACAAAAGTAAATGCTAGCTCCCAAATGCCCCTGAATAAAGAAGGAGGTGAAAATACCTTCCAAGGAGGTTAAGAATCCTCAGGCCTGACCTGCCAGCCTATGCTTTCAAGGTCCCGAGACTCCTAAGAGCTGGAGAGGTTTCACAGAATCTCACTCAACCAGCCTGCATGTTTCTAACGCCATGTGTCCAGTCTCTGATGACGGAGAACTCGGTGCTTTGCTTGCTTCTCCACTCTCGCTTTTTTCTCCTGAGATCCGATTCCATAAACTTGACTGTAAAAGGTCCTCTCTCTTTTCTAATCATCTCTTTCATTCATACAGAATATGTCTAGCTCTTATTCCATGTAGAGCTTTTCAAATATTTGAAGTTAATCCGTCATTTTTGAGCTGTCTTGTTTTCATGTATGCTCATGTGTACATGTTCATGTGTGTGCGCATGTATATGTGTGGGGCACATCTCATCCACCTTGCTTTCTCATTGGAATCCTTGGGGATCAGCGACTGAGTTCGTCTGGCCAGCAAGCCCCAGGGATCTTCCTGTTTTTGTTTTCACGGCTCTGGGGTTACATGCTTGTGCTGTCATGCCCAGCTTTGTGTGTAGGTGCCTGGTATGAAACTCAGGACCTCATGTTTGCGTGCTAAGCACTTTACCAACTGAGCTGTTTTCTCAAGAGCGCCCCTACCATCTGTCTTCTTAGTCACTCTGTCTGCTACAAGACAGACTGCAGACTGCTGGATCAACATGTTATCCCACAGTCCCAGGGCCTGGGAATCTGAGGCCATGGCTTGGTTTTTAATGAGGGTCCCTTTCTGGTTTGCAGTCTTCTGAAGGTGACTTCAAGCGACACCCAGAGATCATGTATCCCCAATATGATGATTACTTCTGACTGACTGGAGTGCAGATAGCATTCATGGTACAGACATACTGGACAGAGGTCAAATTCTTCTCCTGGGCAGGATTTGGTGGGATAGCAGAGGTTTTATCTGTCCCTTAGCATGGCATATGATTATGAGCTATTCATTTATGGAATTTCCATGGCATATTTTAAAACTGCTGTTCTCAGGGGCTGTCTCTGACGGTTTTGCTGGCTTTTGGGACCCTACTCCTCATACTGGGCTGCCTTGCTCAGCCTTAAAACATGGGGAGGTGCTTAGTGTTACCGCAACTTGATACACCATGCTTTATTGATACTCACAAGAGACCTGCCTTTTCTTGGATGGAGAAGGTAGAGGGGAGGATTGGGGGGAGGGATAGGGAATGGGAGAGAGGGACTGGGAGGGAAGTGGGAAGGCTGCAGCTGGGTCATGAAATAGATGGATAAATAGCAGCAGCAACAACAACAAAATCTGCTGTTCTCAGTGAATTACTCAAGAGAGTAATTGGGCAGAGAGGATGAGTATAATACAATTTCGATTTTAGACAGGGTTTCACTGCATAGTCCAAGCAGACCTTGAACTCAGGCCTGGGCTTCTGTCTGCTGGGAGTACAGGTGTGTACTGACACCCTTGGCTACATTAGTTAAGTGGCAGACAGGAACTCAGAGATGCAGTGGCCAGCCAGAGAGGGGTAGATCTGTTCGACTACATCATAGAGGAGCTAGGTTGGAGCACCTGCCCCCCATGCTGCCAGGGCCCCCACTATTCAGCATTCCTCTTCTGATTCTCTCAGTGTCTCTCCTAGAAGGACTTGACAAACCTCTGATACCTTCCGACTTTTGTCTGAGTCTCCTTTGTAGCAAGGTGAGGTTGTGGTGGGGTCGTTTGCTCTTCAGGGTGCCTCTCTGGCTGAATCTACTGTGGCCCCATTTCTGTTCCTTTCTCTGGCCAAGCTGGGACAAGGATGATGTTATGAATGAAATCTTGGTTTGATGCCTGGGCCTTTCAGACACTTTTTAAGGCCTAGAGCACCATGGATTCCCCCAGACATCACTCATCAGCCTGCGTGACTGCACCAGGCTGCTCCCTTTGGCTGACAAAGATCCTTGTGGCTTCTCCAATTCTGCTCTCAGAGTTCCCCATCTTTCCCTTCTATCACCAACCCTGAACCTCTCATTCTTTTTCTCCTTCTGCATAATCTTCATCATTACTGTGGAAATACCAGGACGACTCCCGCCCAACCCGATTTTAACCCTGAGGGCTCTACCAATTATGAGTCTAGTTCATTTTATCTATGACTTGACAAAAAGAAGTCTCTTGTGTTCTTTCCCTCTATATAATTTCACCTTGTGCCCACTGTGAGGATTATCACTATTTCCGTTCTTTATGGTCACTCATAAAACTTTACCATGCAGATTTAACAAGGCCTACAAACTTCTCCCGAAAGACAAGAGCCCAAGGACGTTAACTCTCACTGCCATTTCGGTCTGGTATTTTTTTTAAACCTTGGCCTGTTTTATTCTTAAACTCAAGCAACCACAATTAGACATCGCTGTTACATTAAGCAATTCTCTACTGTATTTAGTTCTGTGTTTACCCTTTTCTCTGGCCAGTGCTCTTCCACACTTTCTGTATTAGTTGCATCTTCCAAAAGCAATTCTTCAGAAAATCCCAGTAATGTGCTTTTGTTCAGTAAACTATTTCAGACTTTATTGATCTAAAGGTACCATTTCTTTTGACCTCATACTTAGAAGGTAATTCTAATTTTATAATTATAACATTTTAGTATTTAATTTCTTGGCACTTTGAAAGCATAAGACCACTGACTTTGATTTCCATAATTTCAGTTAGGAAGTCTGCTATTATTCTTAAAGTGATTCTGTGTGACAAGTTTTCTTTTCGTGATGTTTTTAAAATAGACCCCCCCATACATACCTTTTAGGTTCTTCAAGCTCAGCTTATATTGTCTGAAAGTAGGTCCTACTCCTCTTTATTCTGCTTGGGCAGGATGTGCTTTGTGTCTTTGCATGTCTGGGATTTTGAGTCTTTCATCAGGTTAGAACTATTTTGAACCATTATCTCATTAACTATTACTCTATCCCTATTACAACCCCTGAGACTATTTATATTTATTTTGGCTCTTTTGCTTTTATATTCTATGTTCTACAACCTCCTCTTGTTTACCCTCTATCCATGATTTTGTGTTTCTTCACATTTGTTAGAGACTGGTATAAATTTCCTCAGATATCTTTGGTTCACTAATTATTTAATTGTATTTTGCTGCTTAACTCATACATTAAGTTGAAAATATCTACTTATGTGCCTGAGTGTGCTGGCGTGTGTGCACACATATGTGAGTGGAGGCCCTAGGTTGAGGTCGGGGATCTTCTGCAGTTACCCTCCACCTTAGTTTTTGAAACAAGATCTCTCATTGAACCTGGAGCTCACTGATTTGGCTAAACAGTCCATGCAGCAAGCTTCTGGGATCCTCCTGTCATGTTTTGCTTTTGTGGATGCTAAGAATCTGGACTCAGGTTCTCATGCTTGTATGACAAGGACTTTACGGACTGAGCCATCTCCCCAGATCCATATCGAGTTTTTTTAGTTAATATTTTACATTTTTGTTGTGATAAATTCTATTTTAAAGCTCGCTTAGTGATTTTTGTCTTCAAAGGTAAGTATCAAAATTCTCATTTTATTGACTATGAGGCTGAGTCACTGAAAGAACACACAAGTTTCTTTCTAGGGCAGGTTGTTGTGGTGGCAAAGGGTGGATTCAACGAGGAACTCTGATTCCAGAGCCCACTTCTTCACCACCATACCAGGCTACCTTCCAAGAATTTTAATAATTTGAAAATATAAGTAGAAATGCACCACTACTTTAGAAAAATTTAGCTTAAAGGAGAGTTAATGTCATTCAGAGAAACTACAATTTTCAAGCTCATAGAACTATCAGATGGAATTGGATACTTCTGAGATGTGTATACATGTGTGTGGATGTAGGCATGTATATATTTACACATATATATGTGTAGGCATGTATATATGTGTAAATATATACATCTACACACAAGATATATTTTTTCTTAATTTTTTCCCGTGACATTTCACTTTGATGGGGGCCAGATTTATTCAGGTATCATTTACATGTACTAACATTGATAGATCTTAAATATACAATTTAATATGTTTTGACAAATTCTGATGAACCCTTACAATCCAGCACCAGAATCTTGTTACCGAGCACTTTTATTGAATTAGTTATTCTGTAGTTATAATTGGTGTGTGTCCCCCTCTGTGGCCAGGAACTAGCCAAATGAACCACATTAAAAACCACTGTTAGCACACATCTCTCCAGTTCATCTCGCAGAACAAAGAAGAAAGAGCCTTGTGTGACTGGGGAGGACTTCACTGGACAGATTCAGGGATTAGGGCTTACTTCTCCATCGCATTCTTGGGTTTCATAGGTTAGGAGAGGGCAGCCTCGGCGAGATGAGCTTCCTTCCCCAGGTGATGGGGCAGCTCACTCCCTTTATTCTTCGCTCAATACGTGGTATTCACTCAGTTCCTTCCCATCCTACCGATAACACTGGGTTCCATTTTTTGGAGTCCCTAGCTTGTGACCATGCAAGATGGTATATAATTTTTATTTTGCATACTGCAAACAACAGGATCCTGCAATACCAGGTAGCCAAATTTAGAGGTTTGTATTTGAATGAAATTTGCCGATCTGCAACTTCCTGTAGCTAGCAGGGCAGTCTCACAGCTGCCCCAAAAGCCCCTCCATGGAAATGAGTTAATTTGAACTAATAGATCACCAAGGTAGTAAAGTGATAAGATTAGGAGTTTCCTTTGAGTACATTTATTGCCATTTTTATGACCCTATAATATTTTAGATGCCATTTAAAACATTGGCATAGTGTTTCTCTTGCACTGTTAAATCTATTTAAAAAATAATTACAGAGTTTGTAAAGCATCTTAAACTTGAAGATATTGATATTGATTCTTCAAAAGCGATGGTGATAGCTGTTGGTGAGTAGGTAGTATCTCCAAGGTATTTGCAACACTTTATACGTTGAGCTTCTTGCTATCATCATACCCATGCTTGGGAGGCAGGTCCATCTAGCAGCACATTTTACATCTGAATTTGGATCCATTTCAGGTCACGTGATTTCACTCTTTGTAATGGACATAAAGTTATGCTGACGTCCATACACATTACCTTCAAATGGTTACCCCGGTTAGGCTGCCACACGTTTTCCTGCCGGGAAATAAAGATGGGCGTAGAGAATTGGGTGCATTAATGTGATAAATATGTTGCCGAACCCAGGGAAATCTGATCCATGTCATATCTCATGCGGTTCCTACACTACCTCAAACATCTTCTAAGGAATCTGACTTCTTTTTTGCAGAATTTGAAACACATTTCCCTTACGGACCATGTGTCGGAGTCGTACAATTAATCACAAACAGGACAAGTACTGCGTGATGACCAGAAATTCCAGGTATGAGCGTCTACAGTGTGCTGATGACTTCACACACCACTATCTTAGCAAGTTCTGTGTGCTAGTTCCTCAGCAGAATCATGAAGTTCATCGGCCACCCCTGACGTGGAAAACACAACAGGGCTTTGCAGGTGCCAGAAAAAAGAATCAGCTGCTCAGATTAGGAGCTGCTTAAGGAGACGAGCCACCTGTGAAAATAAAATATGACTACCTTTTCTTGAATGCTCCTCCCATCAGGAAGTAGAGTCACTGATCTCCTGAATTTAGGGTAGCAGATTGTGGTTTTAATTGACTGACAAAACATGGCCAAAGGGACAGGTAAGTTTCAGATCTTAGGCCTCAAGGGGATTTGAAGGTTGCTTTAGTCACTACTCTTAGCCTTCCTCAGGAAGGGAGTCTAGCCTCCTGGAGGGCAGGAGACCCTGTGACGTGAAAATGAGGTGGCCCTGCCAACAGCCAGCAGCATCAACTACCAACCAGGCAAAGGAGAATGCTCCTGGCCATGCGCTTCCCCGACACTCCAGCTAAATGTAACTGCATGAGGAGCCCCCGGAGACAACATATGAGGATCCAGATGACACTCAAAACTGTAAGAAACAACAGTTGTTTTAAACTATCAAGGCCAGTTTCTTAGACAGCAGTTGGTAGCAGATACATGTCTAGGAAAAGTAGCTCATGAGATCCAGTGGCTGTTCTGGCTTTCTGCAAGTGGGAGATTAGGAATCAGGTTAGTGAATGTGCTGAGGATTTGAATTTGAAGCCTGAGAGGGCCAGGAAGCTCCCGGATGCAAGGAATGCTATGAGCTGAGCATTGGTGGGGAGAAGCTTGGCTTCTCTGTAAGGAGCCGAGAGTAGCCTGGTCAGGGCTGGCAGCTGTTTCATTCTGATGCTCACAGAAAAATACATCATGTGCCCATTGTGCTCCAGGACTGGATTGATTTCCAGAAGCACAAAGGAGACATGGATTTTGTAGTCAACGTACAGATTCTTAGCAACAATAGTTATACAAATGTGAGGGTAATTAGAACAGTATTTAGAGTAACAGTTGAGGCTGAGGAACCAGCACTTCCTGTAGCTGCTTCTTGTCAGGCTCGACATCAGGCATTATGTATGCGTCACTCATTTTTGGTGACAAATGTGTGTGTCACTTATGAAGATGTGTTTGTGTTCTCTTCAATGTGCTAAGTGTTCTCACCAACTGTTCACCATGAATCTTTGGATGATGTTATAGGTATCCTTTAGTCTATAGCTTGACCTGTTAACAGTCACGTGACACAGCCTGGGTTCTATTCTAGATCTGTTTAACCACAATGTGGTGTAGGTAGAGAAGCAAGGGCAAAGAGGAGAGTTGGCGTGACTGGCTGTCTTGAGAGGATGGATTTAATGTCATTGAATAGATGGCCCCCTGGATCTAGTCTAAAAAGATGAAATCACAGCAGACTGGAGAAAGATGTGTCACTGTGGGGGAAGCCATGGCTTGGGATGTTTACAGCAGCATGTCTGAGGTGTGGGAATGCGAGCAGGAAGTGTGAAGACAGGAATGATGATGAAAAGCCAGGGGAAGACACAGGAGCATGGACAAAGGGCCTTTGAGCCACGCTAAGGGCTTGGACTTTGTCCATCAGTGGCAACGACTGCTCAGAGTCTCAGCGGTACACACACGACGGAAGAGCTATTCTGGAACACTGGTGCTGATGGTAGAAGCCATGGGTCTGGGGTTGTTGGTAGAGTGAGTGTCCAGCTGTTAGAGTCCAGCAGGGTCCTGATGATGAGCGAAGTCAGGAGGCTGGCATGTGACACTTCTGTCTTTGTCTTTCTGTTTGGCATTCTTTTAGAGGATTTACCAGGAAGGCTGGTTCATGGCTGTATCATTGAGAGCCATACTGGCCATCTCTCCTGAACACTGTACAATTCCCAGGGCTCCCTTCCTCTTTGCTTCACCACCATTACCTTCCCACAATGTGCAGAGGGGCTAAGAATCCCTATTTACAAGATCAAAGGCCTGTAGATTCTTCCATGATTTAATTTAATGGTGAATTATGTAGGTTCAGTCTTAAGGCCAGTGTCAATGCCTAATTGAGGAAGGGGTAGTGAAGCATCCTTATAAACACTTGCCTTATGTTTACAAAGCCTCTCTTTGTGTGTTATGTCTTCACTCTTCCTAGCCTGGGCCATAGGGCCCACATCATTTATGTAAAAGGGATAAGCCATTGTTTTAAAGCTTAAAAACAACACAGAGGCAGTGTGGCGTGAAAGCCGTGTTCTAATTCTAGGGAAAGGAACTTATCCTGAAAACATGAATTTACTTTTGTAACTGTATGAGGATTTATATAACATACATGCACAAGTCCGTCATCTTTGGTCCCGATGAGTTGTTACAGCAAACATGTGTAAGAACCCACGTGAAACAGAATGCAGTAGATAAGTGGGGGGGGGCGGCGACTTCCATAGGCTTCTACTGTACACTTCTACTTGAGCATTCACTTTGGCAGTCACACAATGTTTTTTTTTGTAATTAAGGCAATTAGTTAATCAATATTAAAATGGATGTCAGGTCTTAGATCCTTATGGTTAATCTCAAATGTTTGAAAAAAAATGATTTCGAATGTCTAAATTTCTGAGCCATGAGCTATTTTATGTCCCTTGGAAAGCCCACATGGTTATAGATTCCAACTTTTTGACAGTTTCTTAAGATTTCATTTTCACAGCTCTCCCGCTTGGCACCCAATCTGTGCAGGCTGTCTCTGTAAGGAAGGGTCTGCTGCTGCCTAAGTTACAAAATAAAACATATTTTTACACCCGGGCTCTCGGCGTGCCTTTGAAATGCTGTTTGTATTTGTGGAGCGAAGTTAGAACAACAAGAGCGACTGGGAAGCGCTTTGGCCGGCATGGATCCCGCAGAACCTCAGACCTGCCAGATGGACCTGCTGCGGTTGTTTTGCTGTAAAACCTGATTGCTTTTGCAAGCTGCATGAAAGAAAGAATCCACCACCAGGAATGATTTTAAGTTTCATGACATTTAAAAAGAAAATTCCACGGAACCAATAGGACAGCTGAGAAAATAAGTTCCCTGTGAAAGGTTTGCTTTTATTATTATTTAGCATTTTTTTCTTCCGTAATTGTGAAGGAGCAGGTGGCTGGGTGGGGACCACAGAAAGCTCTGGAAATGTGGTTCAGTTCTCCAAACAGGGCAGGACAGCGATCTAATTAAAGTCAGACAAAAGGCAGTTTGGAAAACCTTAGAAAATAAAGCGTTCATTCAAATGAAGAGCAACCATATTGTGTGTGTCCCTAGATTCAAACAACAGCATTTTGCTTTTACAAGGCATTGAGTTCTCAGAAAATGTTGTTGTTGTTTTAATTTCTGGGCTCATGAAGGGTGTTATTTAGCAGTGCTAACAAACAACATGCTAAACACTGTGCCTTCAGAATAAGCAAAAGCTGCGGGGGAGATTCTCTCTGATTAGACGTGGGTTCTTTTTACCAAGAACTTTGAAAATTTAAAATGGAGTAGGAAGTGGATTTTTCTGTGGAAAATTTAGAAAATAAAAGTAAGGTAAAATGAAATAAATATATTAAAAATTAAAGCTTTTTCAACAACTTTAGTAACCAAACAAGCATGAGGCATTTCTCAAGATATAAGAAAATATCAAGGAAAAATAAAAACACAAGAAAATGCATAGGCAAGCAAGGTAATCTTACTGAAACCAAAACCATTGTAGGATTGGCTCCATTTATGAGAGTTGCGGAGGTGAAAAATAATTTTAATGGTTAATTTTAGGAAATCAGCGCAAATCATGGGTGTATTCTTTAATAGCCATGGCACTGACTCTTTGGCACTCAAATGCCTTCAGAGCTTGGGGCACCTTGTCCAAAAATTTACTACCCCTGATTCTAGATGGCATTTGTACCCTGACAGTAGCTGTGAGTTTATATGATCAACTCCACACTTCTAAACAATGGGTAATCAGTGTCAGAATCCACTTTACACTGTTCCTTCCAGTCAGCGTAATCATTAAAGGGCAACCAGTGTACAAACTGCCAAGGTTTAGTAGGGGTGTGTGTGTGTGTGTGTGTGTGTGTGTGTGTGTGTGTGTGTTGATTGAAATTAAGAGTTCCATATTAGGAAAGGGTTTCATTTGTCTTTTGCATTGGGTCCCAGGAAATGAGAACATTGGTAATCGTCATCCTCCAATCTCTTCCCTTATTTCCATATGAAGGGAGTTATAAGGATGTTGCCTTCCTCTTTCTCCAGTTACTGTTATCTTTGCTAATGCTGACTTTCATTCGTGGTATGGCTGCTGTACTCTTGAACTCACAGCAGATGTGACCACCTGCACAAAATCTATACAGCCTGCTGACATTCTGGTCTGGAGGGGGAAGGAGCTCATGAGGTCCCACCGCTTCAGAATATACACCATGGCTGGGTATGGGATGAGGAAAAGACTCATTTTCATTATAGTCAAGCCATGGTAAAGGTGTACTAGCTCCTGCAAATGACTCCTCGCCTGTGCGTCTGTAAGAAACACTGTTGAGAATCATTGGGTCATTCCAAAGGAAAGAGACATGGAAATAGAAGAGGATTAAATTGGGAAGAGGAATGAGATCAGTGAGAGGGGAAGGGCATGAGGGAGGATAATAGGAGGCATATGATCAAAATATATACATGTTTAAAATGTCACAATGAAACTCATGTATAATTAATTAATATATCCTGATACAACATCAAAACATGAGCAATGCACTTTCGTGTGTGTAATGATGAGAGAATTCTGCACGCCATGGGAGTAGGATCACATCAAGGGATGGGTCTCCAGGGACTACATGTTCAGGAATCCTCCCTCAAGTGGGAGGTGATCTGGGAATGAAGTTCATGTGTTACTCTGCCTACCTGAGAAAGCAGGAGCCACATCGGCTCCTCAAATCAGAGTTGTCACCACAAGATGCAGCAGGGGATAAGCATGTAAGACAAGAAAGGCAAAGAGAAACGGGTTGTGTGAGCCCGAGGGACTTTTAAGAGAATGGAAAGGAAGCTTCTTCAAGGTCTATGTGTGACATGATTGGATTCTGGCTCAGGAGGCTGGGTGGGACTGTGGAGAGACCCATGAGATCTAGTGGTCTAGGGAGAAGGAAACGAGGACATGGGCACGTGTTAGCAGCAGATTCTGGAATCAAGCTGGAGAAAATTGATGAAGGGAAAGAGAACTTTTAGGGGCTTTAGTTTCTTTTCAAATATATTGGAATCACAGGAAAGGGGTGTCTGGTTTTGGTCTGGGCTGGGTGGGGCATTCCCTGAACAGTCTGCACCTGTTGCAATAAGCATGGAGATTTACATGTGGATAATGGGGAGCACAAGACCAGAACGTATCATTACATACGAAGTCTGGAGCTTGACATGAAGACCTGAAAAATAGTGGTGATGCCAAACCTTGTCTCACCTTGGTACGGATATATACATATAAGGAGGCAGTATAGTTGAGGACGTAGCTCAGTTGATTGAATTCTACTCTAGCATGTACAAATGCTAGGACTTCAAAAGCCAGGCACGGTGGTGCACACATGCAATCTAGATAGAGCTCTGGAAGGGGAGGCAGGAATGGAAGTTCAAAGTCATCTTCAGTCACATAGTGGATTTGAGGCCAGCCTGGGCTACATGAGTCTGGCATGTGACACATCAGGTGAAAGAAACACTTTGGAGTCCCACAAATCTGGGTCCAAATCTGAGTCCCAGAGCTCTCTACCTGCTTCTTCATGCCTCTATCTAATTCCCTTCGGAGGCCGCTGAGCTCTTGTTGATAATGGACTTATTTTAAAGTAGAGAAATGGGGATATTTATAAAGTCTCTATTTCAGAGCCCAGTAACTGCCAGCTATGATGATTAGTGTTTGAGACAGGGTCTTGGGTAGTGTTCAGTTCATGATGTAGTTGAAGAGGACCTTAAACTCCCGATCCTCCAGCCTCCATCTCCCCAGTGCTGGGATAGACAGGCATGTGTCACCACATCCAACTATTTTTTATTATTGTTATTGTTATTATTATGATGATTATCCTGGAGATAAGGGATGAAGTCAGATCAATTGCACCACCTGTGCCAGTCCTTGACCAGATATTAAAATTCCTGTCAGGCTATTTGTAGGCCATGTGATTGCTTTTGTGCTTTATGTGATTTTTCTCTTTTCCATCTTCCTTGAAAATCCAAGTTTTATATATATATAAAACAGTTTAATCTGTGGAAAGAGGATTTATCTTTCTCAGAATGCAGAGGGGCTTAAGCTTAACCTTGGAGGTTAGGAGTTAGAGTTTGGTGTGTGCGCGTGTGCATGTGCGTGTGTGTGTGTGTGTGCGTGCGTTGGGGCATGGATGGACTTTGTTTTGAGGTCTGAGGAAATTTTGAGTTAGGAAGAAAAAGAGTTTTGCCTAGTGGGGAGAAGGGGACACTTTGAGCTGTGGTGAACACTGACCCCCTCTCTTGTACACCTCTCACGAGACCCTCTCACCTTGAGGAGCCGCAGCTTCAGGAAGTTATATCAGGTTAGTAAATCCTGGCTTTGATCTTCTTCCCGCCATCTGAAATGAGGCTTTTTGTGGAATGGGGTATCTGATGACTAAGTCAAACCCTTATTAAGGAGGAGAACGTTTAGGACTGCAGAGTGAAGCGGTTGGAGTAGCTCAGCGCTAGCTGTTAGCGTAAACTTTTAACTGTAGCTGTCCTGTCCCACAAAAGGGAAGAGGGTGACACTAGCTTCATGTTCAAGTAAGACAGGAGAGAGCTGAGCTATCCACAGGCGGATGAAGATGGGGTGCAGGTGCATAGCTTGATATTATTTGGTTTCAAAAGAAGGAAACCCTTAATTTGTGGCAACCCAGATAGAACTGGATGTCATGATGTTTTTACATGTTCTTGGTCATATCTGGAACCTATTCAGGTTCATCTCCTAGAGCGGTTACCAGAGAGACTGGGAAGGGTCAGTGGGATGTGTGTGGAGAGAAGAGGAGGCGCATAGCTAAAAGGTAGGATGGTGCATGCCAATACAACAATGGCGCTCAACCTTCCTTTTAATATAGTTCCTCATGTCATGGCGAGCCCCATCATAAAATTATTTTTGTTGGTACTTTGTAACTGTAATTTTGCTACTATTATGATGTGTAGTGTACACGCCTGTGTTTTCTGATGGTCTTAGGTAGCCCCTGTGAAAAGGTCATTTGGCCCCAAAGGGTTGAGAACCACTGGAGGAAGAAAGAACTGAAGGTTTCATTGCATAGCAGAGCATCAGACTCTGGCTGATAACTGACTGTGCATCCTACATAGCCAAACAAGGGGATGAGTGCTGTTGGAGAGGACGGAGATGCCAGGCGCACTGCTTGATTATCTGCACATGTATATCGAGATATCACATTGTACATGAATATGTATAATTACACAATTCAAAACAAAAGACCTCAAACCACAAAATTTAAGACTGCTGGCCCTCGCGCCTGCCATTCTGCTGCCTCATCCACTCATTAGCAGTAATTTTTTTCTGAGCTACAGAGTTAATGGTTTGATGAGTTTCCGTTGTGTTAGAGACAGTACTAATGAGGGCGGGAATGGATGATTCCCAGGCCCGCTCTCAGAACACCCCATGTTCTCGTGGATGTCTGCCTGGGGTTGGTACTTACTGTCTCTGGAGCTTATCAAGTGGTGCCGTGTGCCAACTGTTCTAACACCCAGAAAAGCTACCACATGCTGAGCCCTCAGGACACGTCAGGTGCTGTACCAGGTGCTCTATAGACATAGCCTAATGTCACTCTTGTCATTGCCTATGGTGGGTATTACTGTCCCCATCTCTGTGGGATGAAACCGAGACTCAGAAACCAGGTTTGTCTTCTACTGATGCCGTCTGAGCCTGATCCATAATTCTGAAAACAAGCCCCTGGCTGTTCTATCACACCGCCATTCATCCAGAAGGGATGGACAGAGCTATCAAAACATCAGCAGGGGGTGGGGCATATTTTCCAAGAGCATATTTGAGAAACTGTCCTAAGCAGGGCCAGGCATGAGTTTTGAAGGCTGGCTTTCCACTTTCTCGCCTGTCCAGTCTGCAGACAAAGTTGGTTCACCTACTTCATGTGGCAGGTGGAGCTCTCTCTCCCTTCCCTTGACCTTTGTCCCCTAGTGAGTTCTGTTGGACTCTACTGCTCCCTGACTCCTTGAGTCATCTTCCTCGAAACTCCATTTATTGAGCACCTATGCTGTGGTAAGTCCCTGACAAAGATTAACTGTGACTTTTATGATAACTTTGGCAGGGTTTAAGGAAAAGTAGAACAATCTTAACCAAACACATGGTTTGTAGATGGTGTAGTTGGGGCATGGATCGAGGTAACCTGGGCATATAGCCTAAGTTCTTCACTGTGCTACTTCCTGTCTTAGATGAACTTTGATTGGTTCCTGGGTAATGGTGGTCTCCCACAACAGCTCAAGGATGCTGCAAAGTCAGGACAAGCTACCTCTCGGAGGCTCATTTTCAGATTATTCCTTCAGCCATCTACTGTGTGGTGTGTGTGTGCATGCACATGTATGTGTGGTGTTATCTGTGCATGCCTGTGTCGAGGCCAGAGGTTGACTTCAGGCATCTTCCCCTGCATGTGAGATACACATGTGTGTTTGCACGCATGTTTGCATGGGTGAGGCACTCCTGTGTTTGAGAGTGTGCACCCGCGTGTGGCAGCCTGAGCTTGGTGTTAGGAGCCATTCTCTGTACTTCTTCCACCTTATCCACTGAGACAGGAGCTCTTAGGCAAACCCAAAACTCAGAGCTCAAAACACAGCTAGTCCTCATAGTCTGTTTGCTCTAGGAATCTCTGAGTTTGGACCTCTGAGGATTGATTAAAGGCCAATAGCCACATTTCTGACATTTGTAAGAAGTTTAGGACACAGGAACTCTGGTCCTTATGCTTGTGTGGCAAGCTCTTTACCATTGAACGATCTCCTCAGCCAGTAAACATCATCATCATCATCATCATCATCATCATCATCATCATCATCATCATCATCATCATTATTTTGAGACAGAATCTCTTGCTGATCCTGGCCGGCTAGCGAGCCCCAGCAATCTGCGTATCTCTGCCCTTCCCTCCTTGGCCCCAGCACTGAGGTTATTGATGGATACAACCACTCCTAGATTTTACTTGAGTGGGTGGGATGCAAAATGACGTCCTTATGCATACCAGAAACCATGTTCCCTGCTGAGCCGCCAAGCCATCTCTCTAGTCTCCAGGAGCGACCAAGCTATCTCCCTATGCTCTAAGAGCCACCAAACTATTTCCCTAGCCCCGAGAGACTATTTTAAGTGCTAAATAGCATGATAAGAACATTTGAAAATGAATAACCAAAATAAAGAGGGTGAAGGAGAAGGACAGATTTTTTTAAAGGTCTTAGAAATGAAATACAAAGGTATAGTCCAGAGGAGGAACTAGGCAGAACCGGTCAAAAGGTTGGATACCCAGTACTGGGGATTGTGGTTTGAAGGCGTAAGTCATAAACAATCCCACACCAGTTGTGAATTAAAGGGGTATTTATTTTAAGGGTAAAACTTACAAA
>LOEQ01000366.1:196711-207791 GCA_001685075.1 Bramus lutescens
ATTGGCTGAAGGAGCGGAAGGAGCTCCCGCAACAGTGGTTCACAAAATTTTACTTTTGGGGACCTTTGTCATAGAAAAACATTGCAATGATTCTTGTCACAGAAGAGTAACTATGTAAAATGATGTATGTGTGTGTGTGTATTCATTTGTGTATATGTTAAGATGCATCGCTACGGTAACCAGTTTACTATCTACATGTTATTTCATAGCATCACATTATAAATCTCAAATATATGAAATAAAATTTATTTAGAAATGAATACTAAGCCTGGGGAGATTGCTTAATTGGTAAAGGGCTTGCCCTGAAATCAGTAGGCCTTGAATCTGATCCCACAGTCCTCAGGAAAAATCTGTGCATAATGATGGGCGTTTGCAATCCCAGAGGAAAGGCAGTGAAGACGGATGCTTGTCTGGGGTGCCCTGGGCAGTCAGCCTTGCACAATTGGTGAGTTCCAACCTAGTAAGAAACAGTCCCAAGGAGTTCCTAAATCACATCTGAGCTTGCTCTCTACACATATGTGTGGGCACACAGACGTGCATACCCTGCCCCGCCACAAACATGTATAATATACCTGCACACACATAGAGATAAATAAAAATAAAAATGAATGCTGAGATGAGAGGTGACTTAGAGAAATGGTTCAACTCTAATTACTGACAGGGGCACCAAGGCTCAGGAAGGAGGATGGGATAAACCCCAAACCACTTTAACTGACTGCAGTGAGGGCCTTAACGAGACTACACTAAGCCAGCAGCAGACTTTCTCTGGGGGCAGAAGAAATGTCTGGACTATGTTTTCCACTTTTGCGGCAGTCAAGGAAACTTTTGAGATGGCATAATATATGGTTTCCAGTTGCGTATTCCCCCCTCCCCGCTAGGGTTTCGTAGGAAATCCAGATGCAAATTACAGATCTGGATGTCACAGGTTTGTATTCGGTGGTAAATGGAGTGTGCATGTGATTGGCAGAGCCCAGCAAACGCAGGGCAGGGAGCTGAACAGACCTCCTGCCGTGGCCTCAGTACAAAGACAGTACCCCCACCCCAGCACCATGCTTGCCAGGGGACAGCTGTCCTGCAGTTAGCATTTTTCACACCTCTCGCAGAAGAGCAAACATTTGCAATGACTCTAGGCCATAAAGAAGCTAGATCTAGATGGTACCCATTTACCTTCTGTTCAGAGTTTCCTTCACTTTGACCCTCTGCCAGGCTCCGTTACACTACTCACAATGTTTTCACCAGGAAAATGATTAGGACAAATTATTAACCAAGAACCCCAGCTGACAAGATGGTCATTTCCCCAATGCCCTTGACCGAGACTTCAGCAGCAAATTGAAGTAGAAGGACTTAGGACTGGGTAGACAAAGAGCAGAGGTGTAACCACTGATAGTTGAGAAGCTAACACTTGGGGTTGAAAGGAAAGAATCACACCATGTGAAAGTAAGTTTGGCTTTGCGTTGATTTTATGCATCATTCAAGACGGCATAACTCAAATATTTCCCACATGGAATAGTTCTTGGCATTTCCTTCAGTTAAAGGCTTTCAAAAGCAGAGCCAGATATTTCTATTTATTTTTCCTCATGTTTATGTAAAATATTAACTCAAGTCTTCACATCTGCGTGGCTATTGTCACTAAGTGCAGCATTTCCGTGGGCGTGCTCAGAATGAGAGCCATCACCATCTCCACCAATGTGTGGGTGAGATTAACTACCAGACTGTGGTTCCAGGCCCTTCTTATTCTCCCACATACGACAAGGTACTCCCCTACCCTCCCACACAATTGAAATTCCAAACAGTTTTTCATTCTCCCCTCATGCCAGCTGCTGTATATTTAGTGATTCTAGATGAATCTTTATGATTGCTTAAGAAAAACTTGGTTAGTGAGCTAAATAGTCTGTGAATAATTGACTGAAATTCAAAACGGAAGAGAAAAATGGTGGCAATTAGGCCTATTGATTTTTCTTTCTGTTCTATAGATAACAGAGCTTATTGAATTTTATGATGCTTATCTTTAAAAAGTTAAATGATTAAATGATTAGCTTTTAGGAATTCAATTGTTGCAGAAAATTTCATCGGTCAGAAATCTAATTATTTATTTTGGGCACCAGGTGTTAGCAAGTGGCATCTATTTATTCTGACAGAAATCCAGTGATGTAGTGAAGAGTGATAGAATAAAAATGACGAAAATTCACAATTTAAAAGCACACAGACACAGCAGTTGCACAGCCATAGTGTAACAGGTAAAACACACGGAGGAGATTTTGTGAAAATCTTGCTTGATACTAGATTTTTGTTTTTAGGATATTTTCCAAAACTTTACAGCAAAATCATGAAAGTTGTCCTTGAGAAAATTTTTGGTAAAGATAGAAAACCACAGCTGTGCCACCTTACTCAGAGGATGGTCCAAGGACCCAGGTGGTGGTATGGGCATCTAACCATCTGGAAGGAGGTCGGATGAGGGGGACCTAGCTTTTCATAACCCATGCACGAGTTTCCTGAAACAACTGTAACCTACCACAGTGAGCATCCAGATGCGCTCTCGTGGTTCTGAAGGCCAGACATCCCAAACCCGGCTCTTGGCGAGGTTGTCCCAGTTACGGTGCTCACCGAGGGACCTATCTTCAATAAGCTTTTGCAGGTGCCTGGATTTCTTGATTTGCTGCCTCCAAACTCTACTGAAGGGGCCGCTTTACCTTTTCCTCCTGCATCTTCTCTGTGTCTCCATCCCAAACCTCCCTTAGAAAGACACATCTGATTGCATTAAGTGCCCGTCCGGGTAAAACTCCTCTCAAGATACTTAATCTTGCATCTGCCCACTCGTCCCAGAGGATTGACTTAGGATCTTTGGGAATTCAGTTTGGGGTTGGGGCCATTCATCAATGACTGTTAGCCATTCTGCCAGCTGAAGATTTTAAGCATGCCTCATGAGTAGTGTCCTTGTTATAAACCCATCTGAGGCTGAAGACTCGCTGTATCCTAAGTATCAGTGTGGAGAAAAGGAGGTGGTCTCAACACTGCTCATGAAGTCAGAGCCCCGTGAGTGAGGGTCTGCTGGCTGTAGGGTGCTCCACAATTTCTGCTCCTTGAGTCACATTCACAGCAGGGATAGGAACAGGTCTTCAGAGTGGGCGGTGACTGATGGGAACACCTTTCTAGACAGATTTCTCAGTATTCTTAAATAGTAAGCAGACAGGAAAGTCAATTCAGAGATGCTTCAAGTTCAAGCGAGCTCACATATGAGTTACATGTTTAATCTCCGAAGCTTACACATCACTAACGTGGGAAAGACGATGCTAGCACTGAGATGATACAGTGAGAGCAGAGAGTTAAGCTCCATTTGTATACCTACAATGGCCTGCCAAGACCATGGCTGCAGGTGACTTACTTTTCTGTTACCAGTTTTCTTTTTTTATCTGATCTTTATTCTCTCTCTCTCTCTCTCTCTCTCTCTCTCTCTCTCTCTCTCCTTATTTTCATGTGTCAAAGGTTGTTCTACTTTAGTCCAGTCTGAGCTGTCTTTTTAAATATGGAATTAAGACTCAACAAATATACTTTTTGCAAACTGTGCACTTTTTAAAAAATAAAGTTTATGTGTCCGTGTCCACATGAGGGTGTCTGTGTCTCTGTGAGGGTGTCCGTGTCTGTGTGTGAGGGTGTCTGTGTCCGTGTGAGGGTGTCCATGTCTGTATGTGTGTGAGGGTATCCGTGTTTGTGTCCATGTGATGGTGTCCGTGTCCGTGTGAGGGTGTCTGTGTCTGTGTGTGTGTGAGGGTGTCCATGTTTGTATCCATGTGAGGGTGTTTATTTCTGTGTGAGGATGTCCGTGTCTGTGTGTGTGTGAGGATGTCCATGTCTGTGTGTGTGTGAGGGTGTCCGTGTTTGTGTCCATGTGAGGGTGTCTATGTCTGTGTGAGGGTGTCCGTGTCTCTGTGTGTGTGAGGATGGCCATGTCTGTGTCTGTGTGAGGCTGTTCGTGTTTGTGTGAGGGTGTCCATGTAGACCAAAGGAGGGCGAAAGGTCCCTTGGAGCTGGAGATACAGACAGTTGTGAGCCCCTTGACTCCGATGCTGGGAACCTAACTCAGGTCCTCTGAGCCATCTCTCCAGTGCACCAGTCCCTTCCTTTATCTTGTTTTCAACATATTCATCTGTAAAATGGGAAACTGTAAATGCAAATCTCAGAGGATAATGTGCCCATGGAATGAGATAATACACAGAAAATATAATTTAATCTATCCTCACATAAATATAGCTATTTTCATATTGCCTGTGTGGTCATAAGCATTCAGCTTAGTGTTTGGCTTTGTGAATGTATACTTTTTGTGTGTAGGTATTTTTCTTCTTACAGGTTTATTTGGTATTTAGCAGGCTGTCTACATGCTCCATATAGCTGTTTCCCAGTTTCTCATTTTAGGCCAACAGCAACGGGCTAGTGAGATAAGAGATAAGGAACCACTGTGCTGTGTGAGGCTAGGGCACTTGTTCTTTATTGTAAATAGCCATTTGCAAAAGAATTTCTCAAGGAGACTGTAGAAAATCAAGATGATCATTCTCTGGCCCCATACCCACAAATGGGACAAGCCCAAGTACTTTATGAAATTGAATGATATGTTTTCAACCTATGCAGTTCTCAGACTTCATCAGAGGTGCTTCTTGGTGCAGTGGACAGAGGTTGGCAGAGAAATTCACAACTGGTCTGAGGGCAGAGAATAAGTGTGTATGGAGGGAGTGCTCAGACACACATGGGGCATCTACATCGCCCCGCTCTGCCAAAAGCCCAGGGACCATTGCAGAAGAGGGCGTTGGAAAGATTGTAAGGGCCACGGGGGAATGAGGACCAGCGCAAAGCAGCAGCCACTGGGCAGGGCAGGATCTCTGTGCTCATGCTGCAAAGCAGCTATGTCTGCTTGCACAGACTGGAACAGGATGAAGCCAGTTAATATTCCATCATGGAAGGGACAGGGGTTCAAGGGTTCATAAAGAGAGGAGCTATGGTCAGCTGATGGCTTCCTGGGGAGGGAGAATCAGTTTCCTTGATGAGCATGGCCCTGAAAGGTTGGCCATACTCTTATGGATGGCCCCACAGCTGTGAGTATATGGGAAGCACAGACTGGACTCAACGGGTTAGAGAAAGGAAGTGAAGTTGGGAGGTGCACAGACTGGACTCAACGGATTAAAGAAGAAAAGGAAGTGAAGTTGGGAGGTGCACAGACTGGACTCAACGGGTTAAAGAAGAAAAGGAAGTGAAGTTGGGAGGTGCACAGACTGGACTCAACGGATTAAAGAAGAAAAGGAAGTGAAGTTGGGAGGTGCACAGACTGGACTCAACGGGTTAAAGAAGAAAAGGAAGTGAAGTTGGGAGGTGGGTGGAAGATCTGGGAAGAGTTAAGGGAAGGAATTGGGGGTGAATATGATCAAAATATATTGTATGAAAGTCTCAAAGATTTAATAAAATATTGATATTTAATTAATGTGACTTACTACTTGTGCTTATTATATTTTTATTTTAAAAAGGAAAAACTTAAAAACTAGAGAGAAAGAAGACAAAAGCCTATGACTTGATATTTATAGGCCTTGGGCACAAAGTCCTTTGTTTTTAAAAATCTACATGAATTCACCATTTGGATATAGCCTGCCTTGTTGTCTTCTTATACGGCACAACTTTTTTTTTTTTTATAGAAGACTGTAACTCTGCCTTCTTAGCTGTATGTAGCTTTGATGATACCAAAATGTGTGAAATCTGTCCTAATGCACGCTGTACAGGTACACAGCTCATTCCCTGCCTGTAGTGTCCTTATGTGCGCCTCTTCTCTACTTACTTTGATGTTTTCCTGGCCACTTATTTTTTACTAGGTTTCAAAATCCAGTGCTCTCTTGTTTGAAGCTGTGGCTGAGCAATCCCCTCATTTGTGCACAGAAACGGCTCATTTTGAGTAGATTCAGAAACACCCCCACCCCACTCTCTCTGATTTCCCTCTCAGTCTGGTAACGCTATTTTTAACACACCCTCCAGATGCTTCCAAGCAAGCACCCTGAGAAATACTGACTGGGGATCAGACAAGGAGCCTAGCTGTTCGGATTTCTCTTATAAGCTGTTCTGAGTGTTGAACTCAAACGGAAGAGGCTGTTTGAAGGGAAGGGTAGCAGGGATGTGCATTAAAAGGTGCTCTTGATACAGAAGTTGATTCTGAAGCTGATCGCTTATGGCATAGGAGTTGCTATTGGAGCAGTATGGAGGGTGGTACCCACAATGCCAGCAGTTGTTCTGGAGGAAGTACTTCCCCTGTGTGCCCTGCGCTAGATACTAGATGTGACTGCTCCATTTACTCCTGGTTATCTACACATGCCCAGCATTCAGGCTGTTATATTAATAGAATGCATGGAATTAACTTTTCATGTTATCCTAATACTGTTGCCATTCTCTGGTCCCTTTTTGAGACCTGAGCACAGCTTATTAGGCACAGAACAGAGCTGTAAGTACAAATGTGATTGATAGATAGGAATGAAGCTCAAAACACCTTCTGGGAGTTCTGGGAGGCCAGGCAGTAGTGGCACACTAATTCCAGCACTTGGGAGGCAGAGGCAGGTGGCTCTCTGTGAGTTTGAGGCCAGCCTGGTTTACAAGAGCTAGTTCCAGGAAAGGCTCCAAAGCTACAGAGAAACCTGTCTCGAAAAATCCAAAAACAAACAAACAAAAACATATAGAAAAACACCTACTGAGAATTTCAGAGAGTACTTATTATAAATCACACCTGTTGGATATAGAATACAATGTATATAAAAGGTCAGCATTGTATCCTCAAGCCCTGAGCCTTTCTCAAGCAGTGATTGGGAGCTGTGGAAAAGTCCAGGCATACCCCGTTTTTACTGTCCCTAGCCGAAGTAGTCAGCTAATTAGATCGCACAGCTCTGGAAGCTTTGCTGGCAAACTCACATGCCTTGGGGTGATGAACAGTCAGATACTTTTACATTATGAGAACCCCTAATGATCATTTTGGTTGCTTCATTTTTTTCTTTTTGCTGCATTCAGAGACTTTTCCAGGCTCACATACACAGATGGTCCCTGGCTGACAAAGGCTCTCTCTCTACTCACATTCTTTCTATTACACCAGGTACCTTAATAAGGAGGAGGGCTGGCATTTATGAACTGTTATTTACATAACACGAAGGAGTAGCACATTCCATTTCCAGGGTCATATGAGCAATAGCAGATGATTAGCAATACACAGAAAATTCCAGAAGTAAAACAAAAACCATTTGTAAAATGGGGCGAGGGGGACAATTGGGAGAGTGTAGCAAATGAAAGTTCAAGCACAAACCTTGATGTCACTAATCAAGTCCCCGGATACTATGGCATGGGTGTCCTCAAAGAGGAAAGATTGCCCTTGCAGGGAGGAATAAAAATGTCGAAGTATTTCCGAAGCATGTCCTAGGGAAAGCATGTCCTCTCCCTTGAGGACAGTCAGAGCCAGGAGGCAGAGGAGTGGGTGATGTTAGGTAACGGAGGAGAGGAGAGAGGGAACTTTAACAGAGGCGTCAGACCTGCAGGTCCTCAGGTGGAATTAAATCAGCACTTACGTTGAGTCTGGAGTTACTTGTCTGTCTGGATCGCTTCTCTGCCAGGAGGTCTTTGACAGTGTGCTTCACTCTCACGCCCTGGTACACACGCTTGCTGTAATCCCCTGAGACTGAAACAAATGGAAAAGTCACCATCAGGTATAGATGGGGCCAGCAGGTCAACGCGCCAAAGGCTGAAGCTCATGATGCTGCTTTCTTATTAGAAGGAGAAAAATCTCGAATTTGAGATGGATTTAAATGACTCCTATTTTCTGCTGCTTCATGAAAAATTGCCCACCCTCCATGTAGCTGGAAGAGACACACCTCTATCTCCTACACAGTGGCTCTTCAAAGTGACCTCTTCTTTCCCCTTCATTTTGTCAAGATTCGTTTCAATAAGATTTACAATTTACGCTTTGGTCACAAGATCAAGGGTTGGATGAACTTGGAATAATGCCTCTTACTACACAGGAAGAAGTTAAATTTGCATGACCCAGGTTATTATGAGACTGCATTCCGACCCCATTCTGTCAGTATGGGGATGTGTGACAGAAAGTCAGAGTGGGTTGTTTGAGGATTATGTTCCTAACAAGAAAGTCATCTGGGTTCTATTTACCTCATTAAATGTGTTTTGTCTTTGAAAATCTGATGATTGGATTTAAGGAATTGCTGCTGAAATCTATGTCAATGGAGGCTGGGAGAGGCTCAGTTGGTAAAGTGTTTGCTGTGTTTTGGGGGCCAGGACTCCATAAAAAGCCAGGTATGGAGGTATGTGCCTGTGATCTCAGCAATGAGGAAGCAGAGACAGGAAGATCCTTTGGAATTTCTGAGCTAGCTGAGTCAGCAAGCTCCAGGGTCAGTGAGACCCTGCTTTAAAAAACAATGTAAAGAGTGATGGAGAAAGATATTCCATGGTGGTCACTAGTTTCCACCCACACATGCATGTTCACCTACACACATGCACACACACCCACACCCTCAAAATAAAACTATACCAAAGATTAAGAAGAGTTATTGGTTTAGTTAACATGATGTTGAGTACTTACTCTGTGTAGTTGTTGAAGATACTATAGCACTTGCCAATTTGCATGCATTATTTAATTTAATCCATTTATATAAGAGCAAACCGGGCTGCGTTATTTTCCAAATCCTCTGCTGATAGCAATATAGATGCATTTTAGACTCAGGTCAGTTTGTAGCTCTAACAACTAGGAAAAAAACTTTGCCAATAAGTGGCAGATGTATGGATTTATAGAGAACTGTCTCCCCAAGGTTCTGCAGTTGGCCAGCACCGTCTTTAGCGATTGTGAGATTGGTGAATTAAGACAGTCAAGTAATTACTACAGAATCTTCTGCTTGGACCATCTTGAAGGTGTGTTCAAGCACTGAGTTAGTGGCTGAATTAGACACAGTTTAAAATATTCTTAAGCTTGAAATTGCTACGGTAGGTCGGGTGGCTGTGATCCCCTTCATCTGAAGTGTTGCTGGCTTACAAGCAAATTCATCCGGTACAGACTGGGTATCTGTGCAAATGACAGAACGTACTCATGTATGCATTTCTGAGGCACACGGATGATTCTAATCTGCTTGAATTTGTAAAAAGCCTAGAGTATAGCTAACACATAAACCAATTTGGATTACATTATCACATAAAGAATGGAATGAAGGAGAGAGAACAGAAAGAGAGAGAAACAGAGACACAAGGACACACAGAGAGAACTGTTATAGGCAAGGTAATGGGTAGAGGAGGTTGCCAGTTTATCATCAGGAGTTGCTTTGCCACACATTACTGCTGGTGTGGAAAAACGATGATCCTTCAGCCCCGTTTTATTCATGTGTGAAATGATTATAATTTCTTCTTATCTGTCTTCAGGGATTTATGAGGGAGAATAACACATATATCTGAAAACGCTTGGAAACTACTTAGTTTCATAAAAACACCTGTATGCAGATGACGTGGGAAAAGAAAGATAGGTTTCAAAAGAAGGAGTCACCTAACTCGAGTAAAACCTCACTTGCCACGAAGGAAGATTCTGTCAATGGTCCTTTTTTTCTAATTGTGGCAGGACTTGGTCTATATGGTTTTGGTTAAAGAGGAATGAAGTACTTCTTTCTAATCACCACCTAATATAAAGCGTGAGATTAGATCTTATTTGTTTTCTGAAAAGCCCTCAGCTATATTTATTAATTTGTTATTTATCCAATATTTTCTATCTGTCAATAGAATACAAGAGAACATACTGTTTAGTGGAGAGGGAAGTAACTTAAAATAACTATAAAGGAAATGTACCAGCTACCACAGTGAAAATCGTCTGGAGTATTTAGAGAAACATGGACTGTATTACTTCCTTGTGGAGACAGGGTGGGTGGGAGTTGGGAAAGGCAGGATGAGATGTGAGTGGAGGCTTTTAAGAACGTTCCAGGTGTAGAGGGCAAGGCAGGCAAAGATCTGGGAGCAGAACAGAATGAGGTGTGAGAGAGGAAGTGGCCAGAAGGGAGACTGGGGAAATGAATAGCATTCAACCATGATGTTGTTTGGTCTGCAGCAGGAGCTAGGACTCCATCCTGCCAGCAGTGAGCCACTAAAGGCTCTTAAGCAAGGGCAGGTCTGCTTCGATTTGCATATTAGATAGACTCTTCAGACAACAGCATGGAGGTGGATTTGAGAACCACAAAGCCACAGGGAGATCAGTTTGAAGAATTCTAGAGTAATTGAGACAAGAGATCATAGGGCAGGTAGGAGGGTCAGGAGCAGATGTGAACATTTTTTAGGGGTACGGGTTATGGAGAGGAAGATTAAAAAGGAAGTCCCCATGTTTCCACCATTGCTCTAAGACATAGTTTTGGAGCCATCATGATATTGATGACAAACCAGGAAAGAGGAAGTAATCCCTCGGGGGGAATGTTTGATGAGATCACATGATGATGAAGTCATAATCTGAATCTGGCCTACTGGGATAAACAGGTTAGGATACTCTAAAGTGCTGAGACAATTATATTGAAATCCCTATGACACTGATTGTATGTGTATGTCTGTGATATAATTATTGGCATGTATTCACTATACATATTAATAAGTTTCATAAAGACATTTATGTATTATGTAATTATATAGGATCCACAAATGAGA
Organism: Bramus lutescens; assembly: GCA_001685075.1. NCBI lineage: Eukaryota > Metazoa > Chordata > Mammalia > Rodentia > Cricetidae > Bramus > Bramus lutescens. The sequence goes on from LOEQ01000366.1 coordinate 207,395, forward strand.
GAAACATACTTTTGTCTTTCTGAGCCTGACTTGCTTTCATTAATATTATGTTCTCCATTTGTAGCATTTTGCTGCAAATAGCATAATTTCATCTTTATTTATGACAGAATAAAACTCTATTGTATATCATTATATCCTGACACAGAAGGCAGGGGTTCTGGACCAGAAGATGAATGACAGAAGCCAGGTTGTATCCTGAAACATAGGGTGGGACTTCCAGACCAGAAGATGAATGACAGAAGCCAGGCTGTATTCTGACAGACAGGGTCAGGGTTATGGACCAGAAGATGAATGACAGAAGCCAGGCTATATTCTGACACACAGGGTCAGGGTTCTGGACCAGAAGATGAATGACAGAAGCCAGGTTGTATCCTGACACACAGGGTGGGGGTTCTGG
>LOEQ01000366.1:265090-285260 GCA_001685075.1 Bramus lutescens
CTATCTATCTATCTATCTATCTATCTATCTATCTATCTATCTACATACCTATCTGTAAAATTGTCATGTCTAAGCCAATTATTCATGAATTTGAAATACCAAAAAGACTATTTATAGCTGGGTAGTGATGGTGCACACCTTAAATCCTAGCACTCAGGAGGCAGAGACAGGCAAATCTTTGTGAGTTCAAGGCCAGCCTGGCTTACAGAGCAAGTTCTAGGACAGCCAGGGCTACACAGAGAAATCCTGTCCAATAAAATCAAAGAATAAGACTATTTATTGCAAATATAAAGGAATGTCTTATACGTAGCAGGAGCCCAGTAAACAGTTGTGAGCGAATAAAGCATATTTCTCTTTCATTAAAAGTCCTTTGCTAGTCCTTAGAGAATTATATCAGTAAAAAATATGATTTTATACAATAATCACTTTTTATATTAGCTTTAGCCTGACGATGCCATGATAAAAGAGCAGGTCAGATGTCATTGTTACTCCTTTGTTCTCACGAGGAAGCTTCTGTTCAGACTTTAGAAAGTGTTGCTAATGGCTGGCATATAGCAAGGATGAGCAATTAAAGATCCCACTTAAATGTCTACAAATTTCTGTGCTTTTTAAGCTCCATAAATTACTGGGGTGTGTGTGTGTGTGTGTGTGTGAGAGAGAGAGAGAGAGAGAGAGAGAGAGAGAGAGAGAGAGGGAGAGTGAGCGAGAGAGCATGTATTTGTGTATCTACACACAGGCACATGTACAATGAAGTATCCCAGTTTTCAGTGGTTGCTACCCAACCATTTGGTGCAAAACATTCAGTTCTGTATTGTCAGGCCACATGGCTATTGGATTTATATTTGTGCCTCTTTTCCAGCTCTCTCTATTGCCTCTGGCTTTGTAATGTTTACTTCATGTCACATTACTGGCGCTGGAAGATTCCTTGAAGGGAGAAAATAAAAACCTCTTTGAAATGAGAAAAGATAAGCTTTAGTGAGAAGCTGCAAGCTCTCTGCTTCCTTTGGAGACCTGTCTTAGGTTTGGTCAGTCATCTTACACATGTCATATGTTCCATAAGGATCTGAGTGAGATTGGTAATGGTAAGTGTTTGGGCCTCCATTTTTTCCTGTGTTTGGCAACAGGCTCCCAATTCTTCATGTGGAAATGGCCAATGGGATGACAAGCAGGGCAACGAGACACAAGGAAATTCCTGGCAGAAGCAATGGTCCAAAGAATTGAAACAAATTGCACTTTAGGGCTATGCTGCTCCCGAACAGTCTAGAGAAACTAGCCTCGATAAGAGTGTGCTTCTCTGGAGAGATTCCACGCTCAGTCTTTGCCTTGCAAATGTGGTTTCCTCCTGTGGCTGTGGTCCTTAGCTGCTGGAGAGAGCTGAGCGTGAGCTGGTCTTTCCACAAGGTGATTTTCCTTAATCTTTCCTCTTACCAATCTATACCAGGGCAAAGCTCCACAGGTATGTTTGCCCTTTACCCAGCAGTGCACCCACTGGCCCTTGCAGTCTAGAGGTTGACAACGGGGAGGATGCAGTAACCACTGTGCTTTAGGGGACAGCTCAGCACTGTGCCCATCTTGGCTTATTGCTCCTGTCCAGCAGCAAGACCAGCAGGGCTCCCGTCAGGAGAGTCCCTGCCTTGGAGGAGGACCAGAGATGGCTGGAGTATATTTCTGCAGTTTTTCCCAGGGGAAGATTGCCTGTTCTTAGCTAGAGCCAGTGAAAACAAGATGACTCTAAGGAGCACCCTCAGCCACAGTCCTCTTTTTGGGGGTCATCAAAAGACACTTGCTGCCATATTGCTTTTTTTTCATGGCTCCTTGGTTTCTTGGCCACCACAGTCTGAGCAATAGTTTCTTAGGGACACAACACACACACAGACACATGATGTTGACAGAGCCAATAGGGGATCAAGGAGACACAGAATGTAATGCAGAGAGGACTGTAGGGTTCATGGAGGAAGGAAGGAAGCTGCTGCTAACATGGAAATCCATTGTCCATTCATGAGCCAGTGTATCTGTCTTCCCCCTACCTCTCTCTCTCTCTCTCTCTCTNTGCTGCCATATTGCTTTTTTTTCATGGCTCCTTGGTTTCTTGGCCACCACAGTCTGAGCAATAGTTTCTTAGGGACACAACACACACACAGACACATGATGTTGACAGAGCCAATAGGGGATCAAGGAGACACAGAATGTAATGCAGAGAGGACTGTAGGGTTCATGGAGGAAGGAAGGAAGCTGCTGCTAACATGGAAATCCATTGTCCATTCATGAGCCAGTGTATCTGTCTTCCCCCTACCTCTCTCTCTCTCTCTCTCTCTCTCTCTCTCTCTCTCCCATTATGTGTGTGCTACTTGTCCCTTGTGAATGCATGTCAGACATCAGGATGTCTTCCTCAATCACTCTCCACTCTATTATTGGAGACAGTCTCTCATTGAACCTGGAATTGACCATTTCAGTTACCCTTGTTGGTCTGTGAGCCCCTGTGATCCAACTATCTCTGCCCACAGCATGTATGTGGAAGTGCATGTGCACTGTGTGCCACCATGGCTGGCTTTTACATGGCCTCTGAGTATACAGACTCAGGTCCTCAGGCTGGGGCACCAAGCATCTTCTTCACTAATCCTTCACCCTAGACTCTTGGACTTTATTAGTTTATGTACATCTAATGTTTAAACTCCGTGGGCATGATATAGGTGTATACCTGCAAAACTGTCACCACTGTCAAGATAGGGAACATGTCCGTTTCTCCCCCCAATTTTTTCTCGCCCATTTAGGAAATTACCCTTCTGTTACTACCCTTCTCATCCTCTCCCATTTTCCTAGGAAATTAGTGACCAGAAGTGTGTCATTAGAAAGCAGCTTGCATTTTCCAGGATTTTATAATTTTATAATTGTTGATCTCCCTTACAAACATCATTTTACTGAGATATGTTCATGCTGTTATAAGTATTGTTAGTCATTTCTATTTTGTGAATATATCACACAGATTTAAAAAATTGTGCATGCTTGGATGTTCACTTGCATTATTTTCAATTATTGATCATTTTTATGAACAGGCATTTGTGTGCAAATCTTAATATGGCTATATACAACTTTTCATATGTGTATTTATTGCATGTATCTTAATATGTCATGGGACAAAGGAGAGATTAAAATTAGAGACTAGTTTGAACTGAATAAAACTGAAACTACAGCACATTACAACCGATGGGATGTTACCAAGTCATTATTTAGCGGAATATTTATAGAACAAAATGTCTATAATAGAAAAAAACAAAGGTCTTTAATTAGTGATCTTAGCTTTTACACTTAAAGGAATTAGTAAAAAGAAGAGAAAATGAAATGCAGGTAATGGAGAAGAAAGAACATCATAAAGATCTGGGAAGTCAAAGGAATTGAAAAAATCATATGTCACATGAATTAGTTCAAGGTCTAATGTAATTGATCAAGAGAGAAGGTACGGATGATCAACACCATGGGTGAGACAGATGACATTTGTAAAGATTCCATAGAAGCTAAGAAGATAAGGAATGTTACATGTAAGTCCAGGCCAATAATCTGGATAACTTAGATTGAAAGGATCAATTTTATGAAAAGTATCATTTTACTTGAGAAGAAATAGGTAAATAAAATACCTATTAAATAAATGAATTAGTTTTCATCTTCATACTCAGACCCAAGTACACATAATCTAGGCCCCATTGGCTTCATGGTGATGAGTCATAGCAAACATGTAAGGCAGGAATTATAGGAAATGTGCAAAATCCTCAAGAAAATTGAAAATTGAAAAGACAGGAACATATCCCAATTTGTTCTGTAAGGCTAACCTTGTTCTTTTTAAGTTAAAACAAAAGAGCAATAATAGGAAAACTGGAGAGCTGAAAAATTTCTTAATAAAATTCTATGTAATCTAACCCACGTATGTGTGTGTGAACAAATTGTACCATCAGCGCATGCCCAAGCCCAGTGCAGTGGCACAAGAACGCAAGCCTGATGTCACCTTGGAGAAAATAATGTTTCTGAACTCTAAAGTTTTACATGGATTCCTACTGTTTGACATCAGTTCATCAGACCATCTGTTCAAAAACTTCTCGAATCTGAATGACCCTCGGTGCCTTAAGCAGAGCCACTGCAACAGTGATGAATGAAACCATCAGTTTGTTGTTGTGCCAGCTGGTAGAGGTGAAAAGGTCTGGACCGGCTTCCCCGATGTGAGTGAGTGGCATGAAGGAGCCCGGTTAGTTGAGGAAGCATCTACTGCTGGGAGTGGAGCTCTACACTCTGAAAACTGTGGCTGTACAAAACAGTGGTTATGCCCATGTGGGAAACTGACTTATCAAAATGTATCACCTGTGTTTTCAGTGTCTGGGGATATCTCTCAGAAATAATCTCTCATCATTCTCTTGCAAACTGGTTGATTTGTGTAAAAACCAAAGAAAGCTCATGCAAGAAATGTGAATTTGTATGTTTGTTATGACTCAAAGTTGGGGCTATTTTACATTTCCTGATAACTTTAGCTTCCTTAGAGGGATGCCACTGGTGTGCACACAATGTGTGTCTTGACAATGAACGTCTGATTGTTTCGTGAGTTTTCTTTCTGCCATGGAAGTGCATTGGCTTAGTGACCCTTAGCAAGAATGTGTAGACATAGATGAAAAAGAAACAAAAGAAATATTGGGAGTAAGACTCCAGCAACTCCTACATAGTTATGAAAATGTCAGTAGCATTAAAATAAATGTTTTGTAGCTGAGGAGATGGCTTGGTTTGTAAGTGCTTGCTATGCAAGCATGGGGACCTGAGTTCAGATCCCCAGTGCCCACGTAACACTGGTGTGATAGTGTAGGACTGGGGAGGCAGAGACAGGAGGATTCCTGTAGCCTGGTGGCCATCTAGTCTAGTCATTGATGAGTTCCAGATTCAGGGAGAGACATGGCCTCAAAAACAATATGGACAGACTGGGCAGATGGCTTAGCACTTAGGATGACTTGCTACTCTTTGGGAGGGCCCAAGTTCAGATCCTAGTACCCACATCACAGGGCTCTTAACAGTAACCCCAGTACTAGGAGATCTGATGCCTCTGGCCTCAGTGGGCACCTGCACTCCTGTCTCCATAGAGATACACGCACACTACACATAATTTTAAATAATAAAATTAAACATTAAAATAATAATAAGGTAGAAAGCTGCTGAGGAAGACACTTCACACATGGCTTCCCAAATTTTCTCTTAATTTTCCACATTTGGCATGATGAGTGTGCTTACCTTCTCTCCAGCACTTGCTCAGAATGATTTTCCAAAGGGAAGTTGTGAGTGCCTCCAATACTCTTCTTTCTGCATTGTCTTTTGTGAACCAGGCACTTTACGTGGAGATTCCTTTTTATAACGGATTTTAATTACTGGTGACAACTACAGATGTCCTCTCTGGCACAAAGATTTGGGTGGGGTAAAAAAATCACAATTAGTAGCTGATAACACCTGGTTAGGGCTGCAAGTTAACAGTTCAGGAACAAACGAAGCTGTGAGCTTACAATGCGACCCTGTTTATTCTTTTCATCCTGTTTCGGAAACATTTCAAAAGCAATTCATTCCACAGGCAGGTGGTATGGCAATCTTGGATTATGCAGCGTATTTTTTTTTTTTGTCAGCTTTGAAGCTTTTGAAACCTTTAGGGAATGTCTTTGTTGCAGCCAGTGGTGAGTATCGCATTGCATTCAGAATTATAGCACTTGATACATTAGCTATCACATATTTTATTCCCCCAGATTATACTCTAGGCTTTTTTTTTAATGTTAAGCCTGTGACTATAACGTCTATCTGTTAAATTGTTCTTACAGTGAAGCAATGGATGTCCATCAGAAAGCAACCTCCCTCAGAGTCTCATGGCACACAGTTCAGTGCTGTGTGGGTTGGAGATAGAATCACAAACTCTCGATGTGGGGTGCTACCCCACTGGTGCCCTGCTCATTTCTGTGGGCCTCCAGGAGGAGGGACGATGTGGTCCTGTAACCAGCACACCTACTGGGCCATGTGAAGACCGATCACTACCTTTGGCTGACCCTGGTTATGGATCTTTCATGTTTTCTGATGACTCCAACTTCTCTGTCTCATTTCTTAGCATAATGTCATTGGTGTGCACACAGTGTAGGCCCAGTGTGCATTTGATGAATGACTGTTTTGTCTTCCTTCCTCCAAAAAAGTACTCTGGTTTAGTGCTTGTTAGCTAGTGATGCCTGGACATAGATTTAGAAAGTTGTCTCTTAACTGTTTCCAAACAGAGGCGATAGGTTGATAAACCCCTAAACCACAACTCTGAAATCTGAAGCTTTTTGAATGTCTACATGACAAGTAGAAAACTCAATACCTCGACACTTGGCATATTATTCAATTATTGAAAATAGTCTATCATATCACTTTCAATTTGCAGGTCTAAGCTGTAGGTGAAACAAAGGAATTTTATGTTTGGACTTAGGTTCTGTCTTAAAGAAACCTCACTAGGTATGTTCAAATATTCCAAAATATGAAATTGGAAACATTCCTCCTCAGCTTGTTTCTCAGATCCAGGTGGATGGGATGAAGAGTAAAGGGCATGCATTAAGTTCCTGATAGCATGCACTGGAGGACTTTCTTCATATAGGTTGTATTTGTTTCTCCTCTGAGCAGAAGACACTGCTAACGATTCTGCTGAGAATCTAAAATCTGCAAAGTCTTGGTTGAGTGTTCCATGTGCCCAGATGCTGATACCTGAACTGACAACCGGACCCATTGAAACCCACTGTCCAGATCTCATACGGCAATTTCCTTGATCTTAAAAAATTATGAAAGTCATATTTACCAACCGTAGAAAATTGCAGCAGAGAGAACTGTGGAGGGCATGTGTTTTTCTACCTTCATCTCCATGTCCCTAATACAAGTCCCCAGAGACAACTACTACCAATGGTTTCTCCTCACTCTTTTTCATCTCCTTCTGTCTCCTGAGAAGGGGTCTCATGTAACCTAGGCTAGCCTCCAGCTTGCTTGGTAGCTGAGGATGACTTTGAAGTGCTGCGATTACAGGCATGTGCCACCGTGTACAGATCAACATATTCTTGATAAGTAAGTTCTATATATTTTTTGTGTATGGATGGGGACAGCCTGCCCACCCCTTTTGTCTGCCCCCCACACTTTGCTAATATAAAAAGGGATATATTTATTCAAACTTCCACTGAGTATTTCTTCTTGAAATTATGTTTTCTTGTGTCTTGAGCACAATTCCGTACTCGTGGTTGCTGTAGGAACTCCTTCACCCATCTCTCACTTTTTCTCCTTGTTTTTAGGGACGCGTTTAGCCAAAGGGCAGCCTCTGGTTCAGTCCTCCCCCGACCCACCACCACCACTTTGAGGCAGAGGCTCTTTGTTTTCACCTCTGTGCTGTGTGCATCAAGTCATTGGTCTACAAGCTTCCAGGGATTCTCTGTCTCCACCACCTGTCTCACTGCAGAGGCAGTGGATTCCAGACGCACAGTAGCTCATATGGATGCTAGGGATTCAGACTCAGCCTCAGGTTTGCACAGCAAGCACTAAGTCATTCCTCCATTCCTTACTTCCTATGTTTTCATGGACTATTTCTCCTTTGCCCATTCCTTTAATATTTGGGTCCCTTGCCAGGTGGTGGTGGCTCATGTCTTTAATGCAGCACTCAGGAAGCAGAAGCAGGCAGATATCTGAGTTTCAGGCCAACCTGGACTACAGAACAAGTTTCAAAAAAGCAACAGCTACATAGAGAAGTCCTCTCTCGAAAAACGTGGATCCTAACAGCTGCACTTTTGGTCCCTTCTTCTTACCCTACTTGCCCTGTGCAGACAGTCTTTTCCACTTGCAGATGATTAATGCCTACAGCTCCTCATGGGACAGAATCAGTTGCATTAGGAACACTGTGGCCTCCTTATATTGTCTCCGACGTGAGACTGCTGTGCCTGTTCTTTGACCCTGACACTACTTCTATTTGGAAGGGTCTTCCTCAGGTTTGTTTGTTTGTTTTTTTAGATTAAGAATATTTTTTCACTACTGAGGTCTCAATTTTTAAACAGCATCTCAGAGAGAGGTTTAGTCTTTCTCTATCAAAACATCTGGCTGACAGGACTAGGTACCATGGCTGACAAGGAGTCAACAGAAACTTATTCAAGCCAGGAAACCAAAGGGACATCAAGGGGATACTCAGACCAAGGGACCATGGTGAATCTCACTCCTCACCCCATTCCTTTGTCTAGATGGGCATCATTGCCCAACTTCTCCATAGAATGGTCTGTTTGGCATATAGATAAAAGCAAGAGAACAATAAGGACTCTATGCTACTTGGTAACAAATACCTTGAAAAAAACTCTAGTTAGTTTATGCAAAAAAGATAATATGCAAAAAAGATAATTTTCAGACTTTCTGAAACAGCCAGAGAACTAGGTAGAGAAGCCCTGTGACACCATCAGGTAGAGCTTACGGTGATTGGACCTGGCACAAGTGTTTTGAGTTTGCCTTCCAGATGCTGCCAATTTCAGCAGCAGGCTCTCTACCCCATCTGGATGCCGCTTCTTGTGAACCATGAATCTCCTCTCCAGTTTTTCATCAGACTGGATTCTACCTGCTGATTTCTTCCTTTATGTCACCCTCTTCTGAATTGAGATCTTGCTTGGTTGTAACTTATCACCCAGATAATGATAATGTCACATACTTTCTGTTGTGCTTTGAGTGTGAAATGTTCCCTAGGGACTCATATGTTTGAATATTTGTTCCCTGGTTGGTGCTACTGTTTTGCAAGGGTGTAGATGCTTTAGGAGGTGGAGTCTTGCCGGAGGAAGTCCCTCCCTGGGGCAGGCTTTGGCGATTTATAGCCAGTCCCATTCCTGTCCACACTCTGCCTACTGTTTCTCCAAGATGGGAGGTGGGGTGGGGTTCCAGGGGTAGGGTCCCAGCTGTATGCTCCATCCCATGTCTTCTCTCTTCCATGGTAGACTTAGTTGCTCCTTAGTAGATATTTGGTCACAATGACAACAAAACAAACAGACACACCTGTTTTCTAACTGGAACGGATGCAAGGAAAGTACGTTACTGACTTCTTTAATGGGGGTGGGACTCACAAAGGAGGACAATTTCCTAGCTCTGTAAAGAAATATCTAGAAGTACCAGGAGTCACAGAGAATAGGAATTACACAGAGAGATGCTCCTCCTGTGGGGGGCACTGACTCAAAGCCAGGCCTCTGGTCTTATTTGTAGCCTCTTTGCTACCAGCGGAACACTGGAACACTGAGCTAGCTCATGCTTAGATCCTTACTAATTAGGACTGGCAGATCCGTTCTCCATTTGGTATCAGTATGTATCCTGGCTGTGGTAAGCATAGCAATCACACATACAAATCCAGCCTCAGGCATGTGCCAGGAGAATTATGAAAGCTTCTCTTTTTGAGAAGCTAATGTGCACGGAACCAGGCAATGTGCTCTGCACACAGTGTCGAGGAAGCTCTGGGTTCGTTATGTAAATTTACCAGAACAACAACTTCATGCAAATATTGTAAGGCTGGAAAACTGAGGACCAGAAAGCTTAACTAATGGATCCAGATTCTGGGCAGACGGTCTGCTCCCAGTGCTCTTTTTGATTTCCCCAGATGTCATAATTCTCTCACACGAGGTTATTTGAGGATAATAGAGGCTTATTAAATATTATGAACACAATCTGGCACAATTGAGTGGTACCACTTATATTCTCCAGGCTCCTTAGGGGAGATGTGTTAAGTGAGCCTGGCCTGGGTGTTCTGACACCAGGACAAGTGACTCATCTCCCTGCAGGTCTTCAGTCCCCTCAGGGTCACAGTCTGCTCATGAATGGTTCATCATTTTGGTTTATAAATTTCCAAATTTATTTTTTTGTTTTGAGCTAAGTGTCTGAACCTTGTGTGGTTTGCAAATGAAGAACCAGGCTGCCCTTCTCCGGTAGACTCTATTAAAGCCTACTGTATAATGTCCTCACTCATCTGTCTGTTGCTTTTGGATTTCTGTAAGCTCTTAAGGTGCTTTGGTCCTGGGCTCAGGGTTAGAGATGCATCACCATTCTGGTGAGACACATTTTTTTTTTTATAATAGTTTGTAAGTTGGTAATAACTCTTAGAGACACACAAGGACTAGTGGGAGGACCTAGGAGCAAAATTTATCAGTTGTAAGAGCTCTGGGATATCTAATCTGTGCATCACAGGTACCAAGCACAGTTCCTGACACAGTAATTAGGGAACATTCTTATCATAAGGAATTTAGGCATCATTTTCACTTTCAAAAACAACTGTCAAATTCTAATAACCAAATGAGAGTATTGTCTATTTCTGGAAAGACATTTCTGGTCCCTGCTATCGTTTATTTGTGACAGAGCATAGTTAATAAACTGGCATTAACAAAGACACTCTGCCAGACTGAGTGTGGCTATGTTCTCATTTCATATACAACAGACACATTCGTAGAGTTAAAGAAATTCAAAACTGAAGATCTGTGTGAATCTGGGAAACCCAGGCCTACCCTGAACCTGAGACTTGGATATGCAGCTATCCAAGAAGAATATTAATATAAGGCTATTAACACAGGCATATTAACAGTCAAGTCTGCTAAGATGGGCAGCATTATTAAAGATTGTGCAGCAAACACTGGGGTCTGTGGATTTGGTTTCTCTGGGACTGGGCCAGGGATTCATGGATTTTTATTTCTTTGTCTTTTCTAATAATTGGAAAGTATTAAGTAATTAAATGCTGATTAAGTGCATTTGTGAGGAATAAATGAAAGAAAGTAAAAGGGAGCCTTTTTATTTTTAAATTGGAGGTAGGAGATTTGGTACTTGAATCTGTGCTACTTACTTCTTCAAGGGGTGACCAGACTAGCTGGTATGTTTGGGGTAAAGTTTCTGCCCTCTGGTGGCATGGGCAGAAATTACCCGCGTGCTCTCTGGTTAGGCTGCTCTGTCTAAATGCATCCTCACACAGCTGCTTAAGGATTATGCTGTGGATTGAGAGCTGATACGTTGCATTTGACTTCCTATTAAATTCCAATTTATTAATTTTGATCAATTTTAAATATTTTATTTTTACCCAGTATTTTTTTAATATTTATTTATTTATTATGTATGCAGTGTTTTGTTCTGCCTGCATGCTGGGAGAGGGCACCAGATCTCATCACAGATGGTTGTGAACCAGCATGTGAGTGCTGGGAATTAAACTCAGGACCTCTAGATGAGCAGTCAGTGTTCTTGATTGTTGAGCCATCTCTCCAGCCTCCTGACACCCAGTATTTACATGGCTATCACATCCTAGCTTTGGTGGAGGCTTGGCTCCCACTGAGAATTGCATTTGATGAGGTGTGTACTGTTAACACCCAGTAGGTTTCCAGAAGAGTTGCACAGGAGTGGCTTAGTGTTCACCTGGCCTTGGACCATCAAATCATTGGCCCCCAAAGCAGGTTGTTCTTAATGCTGCAAAAGAAGATTTCAGCGTGTCAAGAGGAATAGGGTCCAGAGATGCTATGTTGGATGCCTATCTCTGTCTAAGCTCAAACCAATAGGAATTGAGAAATATGTCTGGACTCCTCCTTTCTATTCAGTTGACAGGTCAGATTAAAAGGCAGCAGCCCCCCCCCAGACAGCTATTGGTTTGAGCTTACTAATCATTTTGTTCAAATCATCGCTATCAAATAATGTTTATAAATATCTTTATCAAATAATGCTTACACTTTAAAAAACTTGGTTACATGTTTCTGAAAGGATTGCATAAAACTCTTCAATTATAACTTTTTTTTACTGTGTAGGATGACATTTTATATACTTTATTAGACAAAGTCTCAGATATATATGTTAATTATTCCAATATCTTTTGTTTTATTCTTTTTTGTCAACATAAAATGGAGCTATACAGAGTAGAAAGTTTCTAGAGAGGACTTAGTGACCAGTTATAGAGGAATGGGATTGTGGTCCACAGATGACTCTCTAGATTTTGACCTGGATATCCTGGTAGATGGTTTCTGAACTAGTTAGCATTTTCTCATCATGGTGACAGAATATGTAATAGAACTAACTAAGGAGGAAAGATTTACATGGCTCTCTGTCTCAAAGTTATCAGTCCATCATGGTGGAGAGGAGATGCTGGAGCAGGTCAATATACCTCATGGATGATGACAAGCAAAACCAAAGAGTATATAAGAAGGTGCCAGGGCAGGATATGACCAAGTGACCTACTTTCTCCACCCAAATCCCATGGATGAAGGTTTCTAGAACCTCTTATAAACAAGCAAGGGACCAAGCTTCCAAAACATTGGCCTGTGGGAGTTTGATGTGAGAAGTCCTTCTGTATGTGTGTTGCTTATATTGGTTAACGAATAAAGGAACTGCTTTGAGCCTATAGCAGGGCAGAACAGAACTAGGTAGGAAAAACTAAACTAAATTCTAAGGAAAAAAAAAACCCAAAGTCAAAAAGAGCCATATAGCCCAATCAGATACAGACATCAGACAGAACCTTGCCAGTAAGCCACAACCACGTGGCAATGCACAGATTAATAAAAATGAGTTAAAGTAAGATGCAAAAGCTAGTCAATAAAAAGCTAGAGCTAATAGGCCAAACAGCGATTTAATATAGTTTCTGTGTGGTTATTTTGAGTCTGGACAGCCAAAAATGAACAAGTGGGCTCCTATGACAAAAGTTGCCTTTGATATCAAACCATAGCAGACTCTTAGTCTATCTGTGCTGCTGGAACAAAATAAAGGACTAAATAATTGCCACAGAAGTAAATTATTTTCTTATAGTCTGGAGGCTGTGAAGTCCAAAGTCGAGAAGCCAGAGCTGGTTGAATGAGAAGGGCTGCTCTTTGCTTCCAAGATGACCCATTACTGCTGGGCTCTCTGTAGATGATGAATTCTGGGCCTTCTGATAGGATAAGGTATAAGGGCAAGTGAAAAAATAAGAAGTCATTTTTATAAAATTTTTAATCCATTCATGAAAAGAGCCACCTTTATTAGCATCTCTGAAAGCCCACATCTTAATATCACATATCATTGAAGTTTAGTACTTGAGCTTCAGAGGGGTTCATAGCAGGACAGTAATAGTAATTTCTGCACTACCGCAAACCAAAGCTTATAAGGGAGTAGAAAAGATGAAGTAAGCCAACATTTATCCATTCATGTATTTCTTTAAATAAATATTTACTAGTTGCTTTTTATATGTCAGGCACTAAGCTAGACATGCTGTCTCTTTTGTAGGTTAGGTTTAAGATGCATCACTCCCAAAGATCCTTCAAATATTTGCTTTCAAAGCACCAGAGTGTAGGGACAGAGCATGATGTCCATATGGACGAAACTGAATGTAGGAGGCTTTCTATACTATGCATGCCTTGGACATTCAATTTAATAAAATCTCTAATTGTGATTGAAAAATTCCCCAGTGGTAAGTGGGCTTAGGACAACATGCGAACATGATTTACAAATCCCCAAATTTAGAAAGCTGTGTAATGTACCCTTGTATCTGGAGCATCTTGTACATTAGACCTGGCTGTAACATAGCACATTCTCTTTAAAGGTGTAAAGTAGTAGCTTTTGGGAATTCACCGAAACCATGCATTAACTTGAATTCCTAGGCTGTCTCCCCATATCAGGAGCTCTGGGTGGTTACAAAAATCTACATTTAGCAAGCTCCTTGGCTGATTATGATACTGAATTTTGAGAAATGTTTCTGTGAACTCTACTAATTCAAACTATAGTGTGTAATAAGCAACAACCCCCCCATAAAACATGCCGTCTCCCAGGCTGGGAATGGGAAATTGGCCCATCTCTGTTAGCTTATTTGGATGTGATTTTATTTAAGTTAGCTTCTTAAATACATTTAGAACACTGTTTTTATAGTGTGTTGTTTAGCTAAGAGAAGTTGCCTTCATATACCACAGACTAGTACCCCAAAACCTCTTCGTCTTATATGTCTAGTTAGACAGACAATCTTCTATAGTCTTGTATTTGTAATTAGGCAGTCTTCTAGCTTGTCTTGAGTACCTGCTTACAGCGTTGGTTCCTTGATCTTAGTGGTTCATCCTAATAATCGCTGGATGGTCTCTGGGTTGTTTGTTAGCTCATCAGATTAGGGAGCACTGTATTGAAACACTTTCTAATCTAGGAAAAGGGGTGATCATGAACAATCTTTCTGGTTATCCTTAACACAAAAGCTATAAGTCTATTTATTTTGACTCTGCTGACATTCGTTTCTTTTCTAAGAACCATGAGGAGTCTGCAGCAAGCTATAACACTCTTTGGTTTGTAGAAGCATTTGGAAGTGTTCTAGGGGAAAACCCTACGACCCGGTCTGATCCACAAGGAGGCTTTTTCCCCCCTTCCCAACTCAGGAAAGCTGCCATTCATTTACTTCTTGGTGACAACTGAAACAGGGTTAGGGAGTTATTTAACTTTTAGAATAACGAACTCAATGTAGATTAAGAACTGATCAAACTCAAACTGGCTAGAATTAAGAGGCACAAAACCGACAACAAGGCTAAATTGGGCCAAAGTGAATACTGACAGTATGAACCCCAAAACAAAACTCATTATGTGTTAGATTATATAAGCCCTCTGACTAGCACTAGAAGATTGTCCCCAAACTGGATATCCAATAGATAGTATAATGACTAAGGGTATAATGGAACATTCTATTTAAGCCAGTTAAAAAAATTATAAAAATTTATGGGCAAGCAACGTACAAGTGATTTTTCATATAAATACCCTGAGTTGACAACTAGATTAAATGGAAAAACATGCCGGAGATTGGAAGAGGGCCATTGTGAGTGGAAAAGTACACATTGAAACAGAAATTAGTGTCATGAAACATGAGGTGGTTGGAGGATTTGGATGTTACCCAAAGGCAAGCAAAGAAATCCCTGCTGCTGCAGAATGAGAGCGAGGAGACACACGGCAGGCAAACAAAGGCGGACCCAGAGGAGCTGGCTGTAACCACCTAGGTGCACACAAGCCTTTCTCATAACGGAAAGCCACTGCCAAATGCTGATGACTGTATTTAGTCATTATATCCTACATTCCCACTCTTATCTTCCTGACCTAATAATGCCTTAGCAAAATATTAATAATCCCTGCTCAGTATGAGCTGTTGAGACCAAGCCCTGGTCAGCAGCCAGCAACACTGGCAGTTTTTAACAATATTTACTAACTGCTTCCTTGTTGTCTTGCTCTGGAGTTTTGACAGGGATTGATATTGACTTGACTAGATTTTCATACTTATATCTCGTTTTTTTTCCATTTTCTTCAAGTACCAGAATAATACTGGCCACTCTTAATTTCAAGTTACTATAAGATGCCAATTGCAGCTATGAGAAACTCCGTAAGAGAGCAACCATATCAAGTGTTAGAACTGAATCTCATACAGCTAATGGATTAAAACCACTTTGAAAAGAGCATATCAGTGTCTCATAAAGAAAAACCACATTTGCCGCATGGTCCAGACACTCTAATTTGAGTTATTTACCAAGATAATTGAAAACATATCCCCAACACAAAACATGTATACAAATGTTTATAGTGGTTTTACTTGTAACAGCTAGGACCTGGAAGGAATCCTAGTGTCCGTCAAGAAATGAACAGAGAGACAAACAATAGCACACCTTGCAAGGAAGTCCAATTAAACAATATAAAAGAAAGAGCTACTGGTACTTGGCAACACAGGTGATTCTCAAAACAAAGAAGGCAAACCCAGGGAGAAAGAAAAAAGCATTTCTGTTGAAATTCTCAAGAGCTGATCACCTCAGCAATTTCTGGCAATGTGGACAGGAAGGGGAGGAAAGAGTCACAAATGTGCACAGACATCAGGGCAGACAGACATATATCTTGATTTTGGCAGTGGTTTCCGGAACATGTTTATATGTCACAAGTCATCAGGTTGCAGAATTTAAATATCTTCAGTTTACTATGTGTTAATTATACCTTAATCAAGGTAAGAGTGGAAAAGAAATAACTAGAATCTTCCAGAATTAGCTGGAAGAGAGAATGCATATCAGAAAGTTATGTACAATTGTTCGGCTACACCCCAATAGATCTAAGGTCAACTGAAAATGCCCTGAGGCAAATCGCGCTGAATGATGACCTCACATCCCAGTTTAGCCCTCCTCCTCTGTGGCCTCTCCGTTTTCTCCCTAGTGACCCTGTGGTTAACCCTGAGCTCCAGCTCCCCAATCATGACACAGGACAGATCTGTATCATTAGCCAGGTAAAACATTAACATTTGAAATTCACAGTGTAGCGTCTACTGAAAGCCCATCATCTTTTATAAGATCATAAAGTGGGAAAGGTTGTACCATTATAAGTGGAGACTGTCTGCATGTGTGAGTGACCGGTACCTGCAGAAGAAGGAAAATGAGGCTAATAGTAAACCCTCATCAGACTGATTTAAACTGTATCTTTAGCTAACAAACACATTGTGACTGGCAAGTAATATTGTTATCTGATGATGGTATAGTGATGGCCACAAAAACAAAGGACCATCAACAAGATGGTCACTAAATGCTGGACCCAGAGGGAGGGGACAGGAGATCCACCAGGATCTTCTTTTTCAACTGCTGGTGTTAATCTGGGTCAACCACCTTCTTGACTCAGAAATCTGATGATTAAGTATGTACCTGTGCATAGATATTGAAACCTTGATTTTTACAAAACTTCCTTGCTAAAAGCAGTTTACATTAATTGGGTGCTGTTTGGACTCAGAATATATTGCCTGTCTCTGGTTCTGAAATTTATGGTAATAGTTTTAAATGCAGATTCTGGTGTTCCGGTCAAGATAATCAAAAAGTTTGAGGCCAGGCCCAGGAATATACATTTTCTAAATAAAAGACATGATGAAAATGTTCAAGGGCCGTGGTTTATACTCTAGCCAGGAAACAAAAAGTATGCCTCTATTCTTTGTACACATGAATGAGCTCTTACTTCTACTAACCATCCTCTCAACACTACACCGGCTTACTAAATTACACGCACGGGTCTGTCAGCCTCATTATCTGCACGAAGAGCACATTTAAAGCACTTTATATGGTTTCATCTGCCAGACAAATTAATCAGTGAGAGGCATACTTTTCATAACATTTGCTGTGTTAGCTTCAGCCTTCGAGGCTATAGATTATTGAAGCCATTTTGGCACCAGAGAATGGTACCTGGCCCGCGTCAGCTGTGCGTTCTTCTGCAGGCATAATGACCTTGATAAGCACAGGCAATTCCTTTTCAAATGTGGGTTGGTTTAGGAACTGAGCATCCTAAGTACAGATTCCAGAACATACTAGGAATAACCACTACCAGATGTTCTGGAACCGAGCTATGATATTAGACAAGCAGATATTGGCAGGCCTCCTTTTATTTGGTGAAACAAATAAAACACTGAAATTTATTACACTATTTAGTCAGGTTGGAGGAAGGGGCAAAACCCAACTAGAGAAAAGAACTGTTTTGTTTTTATGTTTACATAGGCATGAAAATAAATGCTTTTAAAGGGGTCCCTCATCATCCTGAACAATTTCCTCTGCCTTCCTCCAGCCAATCAGTTGTACCATCTGAATGAAAAAAAGAAATAAGAAGAAAAGGCCATGACTGCTCCTAGAACATGGTTGAGGAGAAAGTTTATTGTAGATAAAAGGGAGAGCATAGCCAGAGGCAGGGACATCTAGAAGAATCCAGCTGGACATGACCAGACTGAGCTGTACTGGGTGAGGAGGAGGAGAGAAAAGAGAGGAGACAGGGAAACCAGGGGCAGCAACCAGGAGACCCAAAGGTACAAAAAGGGCAGGTAATCAAAATGGTTGGATTACATGGGGTAGGACAGCCCAGTCCCCTGGGCTGGAGAGTTCAGGGTAAAGGGTGTGGTATGTCAGCCAGGAGGACCTGTAGCTGGTAGGGAACAAGGGACGCAGGGGTACCAGGCTGCCAGGTCCACAGTGATATGTTAAATAAGCACCTCAGCCATTTGTCCTGGGTTTGAAACCTAACACCACCCAAGGTCCTGGGCTTACCAAGACACAGTCTCTCAGCCTGTTCCAATCTCTCTGTGCCTCTCACCTATTTGCCACAGTCGGCGTCATAGGTCTCAAGGCACACCCTTCTGGTCATCAGGGTGGATACCGCTGGGGAACATGTCAGCAAAGCAAAGCCAAACACCTTCAACCCTGCTGAATCTAATTCTGGAGGGCAGAGCTCAGTAGTCCGTTCTAGCAGCCCCCTTCCTTGGTGGCTATGATACATGCTGAAGATGGACACACTCCTCTGGTCATTCTCACAGGTTGTCTTCCGAACGACAATCACCTTGCCTACTTCTGCTAGACGAAATCCCTAATGCACAGATATGGACATATACCTCTTTAGCACAGGGTCTTTGACCCTCCTCATTGTTAATACAGTGAAATGTAACACTTACTGGACATTTCATGCGCTGGGCTCTGAGGCTTCCAGCACTCACTCATCACGCATTTCCCAAATATTTATTCTGCCCAGCTGGCCCATGACCACTTGTTCTCTCTGTGGCCTCAGATGGCAATGGTCTCCAGTGGTTATGAACCTCAGCCACACTTTAGATTCACCTGGGGACTTAGTAAAAACATTCCATCCTAAAACACTGACTAGGGATCTTTATGGGCTTGGCCTTGCTTAGGGTCTTAAAGGCTCCCTGATGTAAGGATGTGAAAATGAGTTGAGAGTCAGCCTATGGCTCTGGCCTTCTTGGTTAGTTTGTCTCACAGTTGGGGTCACTTTGCTCCCAGCTGCAGCTGCCAAGGCCCTGCCCCAGGCTCTGTCATTAATCTTACACAAAGGAATGTAGGGAGCAGGGATGGGGGGTGTGTAGTCTTGGGCTGAGTCAACATTGTATCAAAGGTGCTTTTACATCTATTCCTTGACATTAATCTTGTGTCCAGACGGCTTCTCTGTATTCTCCTTCCTGAACAACTGGAAAGAAGTTTAAGTGGGACATTGCAGCAACTCCTCTGCTTCCCACCTCTTAGGGATTAAAAGTCAACTGTCAAGAAGCAACCTCTGCTTCCTCCCCTTCCCTCTACCTGCATAGCCATTCACTCCTTGGCTCTAGGGCTCAACCGCTCTTCTCCCTTCAGATGACTGGGCTCCAGCCACATGGGGTTCATCACTGTCTCTTGGGTGACCATGACCTGCCATTTCTCCTCCCTGTAGCCATCCTCACCTCTGTAGATAACTCAGATGTTGCCTGACTAAGGCTTACCAAGACTACGTCAAGTCCCCAGCACCTTCTTGATGCTCCTTCTTCGTTTTATTTATTTTGGGTGGTTTGTTGGTTATCTACAGGTGCAGACTCCATCAGTGAAGGAGTGTGGTCTCCTATCTTGCTCATCGTATCTCCAATGCTTAGGATAATACCTACATGTAAGAGTCACCCAATAACCAGAATGATCTGACTGCCCATCTTATAGTCAACTTTATAAGTAGAGCTCTGTTTTGTTTCCTGTGCCCATTTTCCTCCTGAGGCAGGAACTTATCTTCCCCATGTTAAGATGAATGTTTATCTCTGGCCACATTGTATAGGGATTGGTGAACTCTTCCGAATGTCACCACAGCTGAGATACTCATACTGACTGCCAACCCTGCCAGTCCTCTCTCAACCCCTGCCCTTGTTCCTCTGCTAGTCCTCACTAGCTCCTTCCAATCTTGGCTATTTTCCTCAACAGCTACTGATTTCTGGGAGTCAGAACAAGGCTACCACATCCCAGTGGGGGACACCTGGTAATCAGGTTTTCAGTTCATCCCAATTATCTCTTGAGCTCTAAACTCCTATCCTGATGAAGAAAATATTATGCATTAAAGGTAACCTGGATCAATTAGTTATTCCATTCATTTATCTATCCATCCATCCATGCATTCATTCATCCATCTCCCATTGCCCTTGGATATATTCTCTAAGGAACCAGGGTACCTCTATTTTTTTCTTGATTGTAGTTACTCTAGCATGTAGAAGAGTGGTTGATATGTTGTAGCCATACAATATATAACTTTTTGTTGGATGAATAAATGGCCTTTCCTCTGTTAAGGTCTTTCTGTCATCAAGTCTCAAATGTAACTGTAAGAAAAATACAAATGGGGCTGGAGAGATGGCTCAGTGATTAAGAGCATTGCCTGCTCTTCCAGAGGT
>LOEQ01000366.1:286842-303702 GCA_001685075.1 Bramus lutescens
CACACACACACACACACACACACACACACACACACACACACACACACCCCAAGGCAGCTTATGTATTGATCTACTCATGAAAACCTGAGCACCGCATTGGCAGGAACCTGGTGTATTTTCACTAGAAGCGTCAGTATTTCCACCTGGCAGTACCTAGCAGACTGTAACTCATGCATATGCCCTTTATAGAACATAACTATTATGAATAATATGAATTGAATCACAGTCTTAGTAATTTCTCATTTCATCAGGCTGGAATGGATAGCCTGGAGGTCATGGGGATAGATTACTGCAACGTTCCTCTAAAGAAGTGGAATCTGGCAGAGTAGGGCCACAGGAAAGCGGGTGGGGGCACACGAAGCCAGTGACTTGGGACTCATCACAGGTGATTCATTTAGGGAAAGCAGCAGCAGCAGTGGCCGGCTTCCTGCACCCGGAATGCTATGCCTTTAAAGACTTGATTTCCATTCTCACTCTTCAAGGGGCAAGGTTCTTGGCAAGTACTTAGTGGTCCTCTCAGGACTTCATCCTGGGATCAGATTATCTCCTTTTCTCTTAGAAACCCGCATCACGGAAAGAGCAATGGGTTGCTTTGGAGCTCGCTCGACAAGCATAGGGTTAAAACGTTTTGTACCACTTCTATTAAGACAGCTAAGGAAGGCCAGAGAGAGCCAATTTATTGACGTCAACTCCTTCAACCCCGTTTCACCCAAATGACTTAATCATCGACTGGGCTGGATCTTGTTTCTCCTGGGAATTCTGAGGGGTATTAGAATTAAATTATTACCACTCAAACATTTTGTACTTGTTTTTGAAAGAAAACCTTGTCCAAATGTCCTCTCCTGGAGTAAAGCGCAGAGATCCTTGAACTAAATCCAGCTAGGTGGGTAAGAAGCTGTTCCTCCACCAATGATGTCCTCCATTTTTAAAAGTATCTATTACCGAGAAACTGGCTTCTCAAATTCTGTCTTGCTATGTATTTAATTACTAGGAATTTCTCAGCTCTTTCCTGCTGGGTGTAAGACTCATTGGTCCAGGCAGGGTGGGGGTGGTAGGCTGGCTTTGCCATTGTTTTCTTGCCTCTTTGTCCTACATCTCCCATTAAGGTCTCCAGGTTTTACTTTTTGTCTCTTATACTTTTATTCTCAGGAAAAATTACTCACTAAAAGAGTCTCCAAAAAGATAAATTTGAGTGATCATGTTGTACAACCAACTGGCAGTGTCAGTTAAGTTTCTCAAATGCATCCATGCTTTATTTAACCCAGCAATTCCACTTCTGGAAATGTCTTCTACCAACAAATACACAAGATCTAGTCATAAAAATGCTCACAAAATGCTATTTCTAACAGTAAAACAACAACAAAAGCCACAACCGTCTTAAGAATTGTATGTCAGGTCCATTAGGGAGATAACAGCGATCTCTCTTGACTAACCTGGAAGATTGGTCATTTCCTGTTGACTAACTACAATGAAATGCAGGAGATGTACAATATTGGCCAGTGTGCAGAAAGGGAAGGAGTGTGTGTGCCCTCAGAGGGGGCAGAATACTAATACTATTCTGCGGCTAAAATGACCTTCAAGGCTATTGGAATTAGGTGTGGCTATTAGGAGGAGGAAAAAGACAAGGGTGGCTTTACATTTTAACTTTATGTGTTTATTTTATAACAATCTTGCATAACTTTTATAATGCAATAAAAACAAATTTCATGAAATGTGTCTCCAAGTCTTATTTTCCACCTTGGGACCTTCTGTGGAGAGGCAAAGACTGAGCCATGAAACACCCACCCATTGAGTCACCCCACCTGTCAGTGATGCGCTATTATAACCAGGTGTGCTAGCTCACTCACCCATTTTAGTGCTGCTTGATCCATTTCCATTTTTATAGCTCATTTCTGGGCTACCTGCTGCTATGAGTTTGCTTATTGTGGTTGCTTCTCCTGGGTACCCAGTTTTAGATACACAGAAGTTATCTGAAATGCACAGATAACCTGATCACCTCTGTCCTGGGTGAGCAGTCAAGAAACTATCTCCTTTCTCATCTCCCTAACCCATAATGGCACACTCCACAGCTGGTGTCCATGAAAAATCCTAATGGCCAATGCCTAAGTCTGCTAAACAGCCCCCTACCCGCCCGGCGAGTGTGCTTCCTTTAAGCTGCCAATCCACAGCTTGCTCGGGAAATCATCTCAGAGAAAGCCCGCTCCCTTAGACCTGCAGGCTTTAGTGTAGGCCTGTGTGGGTCCTCTTGCTCCTGTGCACCCTCTCCTTGCTGACTGAGCTCTCTGCTACTGGATTTTATCAGCTCCTCTGACCTTTCTGGGACTGGTAAGTGATAAGTTTCTTGTTTGTGACATTTTGGTTTTGTTACAAAATGTTTCTCCGGGGTCTTCTGCTGAACTAGAAGAGGAATCACACAGGCAAGAGCTGATGATCCCTTTGTGTTGATTGTTGTGGGTTCTATGGGTTCATGGGCCCAGCTTCCCAACCCAAAGGCTCTATGTCTTGACACCTACACTTTCAAAGAATTCAGAGGATCAACACCCCAAGGCCAGAATTATAGCTCTTGAGCTTCAATTGTCAAAATCCTTGGCTAGATTTTTATCCCTTGGCATCTCCTTTGAGCTTTCCCACGGACCTGGCCTTGCGGTCGTTTGAGCATTTGTCTTTGCTTCTTCACTGCCTCTTACCTTCTCTAATCTCAGCTCCTTCAGGTTCTGTCCTTGGTGGGTTCCAGAAGCTCTTCTGCTGCCTTCCTACTGTCACAGCTTTGGGGTGTTAAGGTTCTTGTGACACTCTGCGCGCTGACTGCTTCAGTGAGTGGCACAAGAGACCTACAGGAGGATGAGGAGTCCAAGGCCAGCTTCAACTACACAGTGAGTCTGAAGATAGCCTGTGCTACCTGACAATGCTCCATCACCCTTCCCCTCAAAGACTTCCAGAGTTGGTAAACAAATTCAACAACATATATTGCTATGAAAACTAACACCTAAAAAGCATTATTCTCTATACACCAACAGAGTATTTTATGAGAAGAAATCATGAAAATCATATCATCTACAATAGCTGCAAAATCAGTCATATGTAGGAATGAACTTAACTAAGGAAGTAAATGTTTTCTATAATAAAAATTATAAAACATTGAAGATAAAAATTTAAGATAGACACATAGANAGACCTACAGGAGGATGAGGAGTCCAAGGCCAGCTTCAACTACACAGTGAGTCTGAAGATAGCCTGTGCTACCTGACAATGCTCCATCACCCTTCCCCTCAAAGACTTCCAGAGTTGGTAAACAAATTCAACAACATATATTGCTATGAAAACTAACACCTAAAAAGCATTATTCTCTATACACCAACAGAGTATTTTATGAGAAGAAATCATGAAAATCATATCATCTACAATAGCTGCAAAATCAGTCATATGTAGGAATGAACTTAACTAAGGAAGTAAATGTTTTCTATAATAAAAATTATAAAACATTGAAGATAAAAATTTAAGATAGACACATAGATAGCTGTCCATGAAAGGCCCAAGTGCTCCCATCCCAATAGCTTTGGTGATTCAAGGAAAATGAAATGTTCAAGGGGGCTTACACGTTTATGGCAGTAGTGTAGTGTGTGTGTGTGTGTGTGTGTGTGCATGTGTGTGTGATTGTGTGTGTAGCAATAATAATTTAAAAAGAAGAGGTATTTGAAGGTTAGTGGGGGTACACAGGAGGAGGTGGAATGGGAGGGGAAGGAATGGCACCATCCGTCCATGGAAGGTGATCCAGAGTTGATATAAAAGCAAGTTGAGAATCTAGTAAGCAGCATTCCTCCATGGCCTCTGCTTCAATTCCTGCCTCCAGGCTCCTGCCTTGAGTTCCTGCCCTGACTTCCCTTAGCTGCTTGGGGTGTGTATGGCAAAGTGATTCAGGAAACTCTTACAGGTACCTTCCATGGAAAGAGTAAACAAAATAAAGTCTTTATATGTCAAACCCATAACCACATCATACTGAATAGGGACAGACTAAAAACCATTCCCTCTATAACAAGAGTAAAATTCGGTGCCCACCCTCAGCACTGTTGTTAAAGGTATTGCTAGAAGTCTTAGCGAGAGCAGTTAGGCAAGGGTAGGAAATCAGTGGGGAACAAATAAGAAAGGAATAATCAAAGGAGCCATGTTTTAGGTGTTATAAATTTAGAAAAACAAAAGACTCTATGAAAGCTGGGTGTGGCAGCACTCAGCACTCCAGACCTACAGGAGGATGAGGAGTCCAAGGCCAGCTTCAACTACACAGTGAGTCTGAAGATAGCCTGTGCTACCTGACAATGCTCCATCACCCTTCCCCTCAAAGACTTCCAGAGTTGGTAAACAAATTCAACAACATATATTGCTATGAAAACTAACACCTAAAAAGCATTATTCTCTATACACCAACAGAGTATTTTATGAGAAGAAATCATGAAAATCATATCATCTACAATAGCTGCAAAATCAGTCATATGTAGGAATGAACTTAACTAAGGAAGTAAATGTTTTCTATAATAAAAATTATAAAACATTGAAGATAAAAATTTAAGATAGACACATAGANAGACCTACAGGAGGATGAGGAGTCCAAGGCCAGCTTCAACTACACAGTGAGTCTGAAGATAGCCTGTGCTACCTGACAATGCTCCATCACCCTTCCCCTCAAAGACTTCCAGAGTTGGTAAACAAATTCAACAACATATATTGCTATGAAAACTAACACCTAAAAAGCATTATTCTCTATACACCAACAGAGTATTTTATGAGAAGAAATCATGAAAATCATATCATCTACAATAGCTGCAAAATCAGTCATATGTAGGAATGAACTTAACTAAGGAAGTAAATGTTTTCTATAATAAAAATTATAAAACATTGAAGATAAAAATTTAAGATAGACACATAGAAACACTTCCCATATTCATGGATTGGAATGACCATATTCCCCATAGCTACCTACCTATATGTGCAATATAATCTCTATCACAATACCAAATAAATTCTTGAAGACTAGGAAAACAATTTGAAAATTTATATAGAAGTGAAAAGGTCATGAAGAGCCAAAGAAACCTCAAACAAAAAGAACAGATCTGTTTTTAACATGAGAATTAGCATGTCTTGCCCAGAGAACAGAAACCTGCCCATATGTTCCCTCATAAATCCACATGTGAATATATTCGGTGTCTAAGAGTCCTCCTTGCAGGTATTAGCCATTACTCAGCATGCTCTGATAACATTAGTTATCCACAGAGTGAAAATGTAGGGGGAGCTATGCAGGCTTTGTCAGGTTGTGGATGTTATTGACATAAGACAGACTCTGTCCTAGGCCCCCTACATAAGAGGGTCTGGAGAAGCAGCCATTGTGAATGTGATGTCACTACTTTGTGGTGTGGGAGGTCCTTCTGTCTTTGTGTTGCTTTTATTGGTTAACGAATAAAGAAACTGCCTTGACCTGTTGATAGGGAAGAACTTAGGTAGGCAGGGGTGGGGGTGGGGAGGAACTGGACTGAATGCTGAGAGAAAGAAGGAAGAGTCAGAGAGAAGCCATGGAGCCACTGGAGATAGATGCTGGAACTTTAGCCGGAAGCCACAGCCACATGGTGATACACAGATTAATGAAGATGGGTTAAATTAAGATGTAAGAGTTGGCCAATAAGAAGCTAGAGCTAATGGGTCAAGCAGTGTTTTAAATAATATAGTTTCTGTGTGATTATTTCGGGTCTAAGCTAGCTGGGCCGCCAAAAACCAACAAGCAACCCCTTACAACAGCTTTGAGTGGCAATGGTGAGCAGGTATTTATCTCTGTTGATCTTTGAGTCAAGTACTTATCCTCGTTCCTTTTCACTCATCAGTGATAACCCAGAGAGCAAGTTTTACTTTCAAAATTTTTTATGTTTGCTTTGGATTATTGTGTGAGGGTGGGTATGCACATGCTATAGGCTGCTGTGGAGTTCAGAGACCAATTTTTGGGAGTCAGTTCTCTGCTTCTGTTGTGGGTTTAGGGGCTCAAACTCAGGTCATCTTGCTTATAGCTCAAGTGCTTTTATCCATTGAGTCAGTCGTCAGCCCCAGCAAAAGCCTTATTTAGTACAGTTTCCAAGAATGAAGTGAAGAGAGGATGGCCTCCTAATATAAGAAAGTGAGGAAACTAAATTTTGGACAGTCCCTTCTGGAAAGCCTTCTTTAACAAGTGACAAATTGGGGGAACCATTCAGTATAAGATACTGTCATCAGGAGTTGTGTTTCATATACACATTCACTCATTAATGCTCATGAAGGGGTTAATTAATAGCTTGCTCTTGGGGAAGAATTTACATAGTCACTTGACTGAGGTTTGATAAGTTATAGCTCTGTGGTTTTCATAGTAATTCTTTTGTGATCCCTGTGGAAAAATAACAATCTTGTTGGTCTTAAAGAGATTTCTAAAAGCTTATACCCATGTTTTATTTGGGGCATTATGGAAAAGCTCTTATAGATACTTTCCAGGGTAAAGCGTCCAAAACCATTATTTCCATAAAGCTACTTTTTCAGGTCCTGGGGGCATGAAGGGTGACATTTCTGTTGCCTGTTCCATGCCTCTGGAGCAGGGGCAAATGATCCTGTTCGACATTACTAGTGCTCTCCAGTTTTCCTTCCTGCTGGGAAGCTAGTCACATGAGCTCACTTTCAGAAGGGGAAATCATGGGGCCGCATCATCAGATTTAGCCAGTTGATCTATGTACAGAAATAGCACTTTTTACTCCCAGGCTGAAATTTGGGAGCAAGTATGAAATAGCTACGAACTTTCTTCCCCACTAGTGAGGAGAAGAAAGCCTTATGGCAATGGAGACTTGATGGACTCACAAGATTGAAGTGGCCTTGTAGGAGAAGAGCTGTCATCAAGGGTCACTCTGGCCCAGCATGGATGTCACAGGAATAAGAAATAAACTTCTGTTGTGCTAAGCACCTGGACTTTCAGTTAATTTATTTTCTCAATGTACTATGGCCTATTCTAACCTATATAACCTCCAACCAAGTGCATTCAAACTGCAGGTGACCCCAAGGGAAGTGGCTGTGTCTGCCAGGACTTGTTGAGATCTTCCCAACAGAAGAAAGAGTCCATACTGAATGTCAGCAATCTAGTTCAGCTGGGACTCCTAACCACACCAAGGAAAGATGAAGATATGGGCTCAGAGTCCTTTTCACCAAAGCGGACCCAGTTTTGACTCTCCAGGAGGGGTGCTCAGTATCTCAGGCTTAGAAAGGCTGATCATGAGAGAAGAATTGAACTGATAGCTGTGTGGTGCCAGTATCTAGGTAGTGACTCTCAGGCCTTTCTTATTATCACGCTGGTGGAGAGAAAACAACTGAGCGCATGCATACCTTAGTAAAAATGAAATACTTCTTTCAACGCTATTAACAGCTGACATTTATCACAGCATGTATACTGTGGTATTCTGTGAAGTATGCCATTCTTTTTCAACGTTTTGGTGAGCCCTTCTCTGACCACATTATTTAAACCAGAAATTCTTATTATCTCCCTTCTCTGTTTTATTGCCTTCCCTAGCTGCTCCTCCGTTCTTATCTTATAGAACCCTCTTTGCTTGGTTGGTCTAGTCTGGTTTGCTCTTCCTCTCAAACAGAAGCTCCACAAAGCAAAAAAAATATTGCTTACTTTTTAATCATGCCTTGAATAATTTGTAGCCTATGGTGGGTGTTTGTTGAATTTGTTGTTCTATGTAACCAGATAGAAATGTGCCATTCATTGGAATTCTGTCTATTGGGTGAGGCTGTGGGTCAAGCAGGGAGTTTAACGGGCCACTTCCCTCAAAGCAGAAAATAGTGATTGACTGGCTGTAAGCCCTCAGATAGACAGGGGACATACATCTTAGAATGAACCAAAGAGCAGTCTGGCTCTTTGCAAAGGGGGGAAAGATGAATGAGTAGTGGACCCTAAATCCAAATTATGCTTTATTTTGTTCCTGTGCTCTCTTTGAAGTATCCTGCAGTTTTCTCTCACTCCCTTTGTAGGTGAACCCCAACCAGGAATGACTTGTTGTCTTAACTTGTATTAGTATCTGTGTAGCAGAGACTGGTATTGTTGGACATAACACCAACTGTTGAGTGAGATTCTAGGTGACTGCTTAGAAGCTGTATAACTTCTGGGTTTTTGACATTTTGATCCTCTTATGTTATTCTATGTGCCCTAGAATCTAATATGGACTGCCTTATCCCAGCTTTCTGGCCCTCTGATTCCTTTGGGTTCACTCAATGGAAGGTATCACAAGACAGAGATTGGGAAGGGAGTACCTGGGAGACAGGAGTGTTTGACTCCAGGACACCTGCTATCTGCTGTTGCTTCCTAGCCTTCCTGGCATGGCGGGGTCCTATTGGGACCTATTGGGATCCTTTTCCATGGTTCTTTTTCTCCCTGGATATGATAATGCCATTCCTCTACAGTAACTCGTCTCTAGCCTCTTCAACCTAGAGGTGCTAACAGTTTTCCACTCTTAATTCTGGGTATGCCATCATCTCTTATTGGCCAGCTCTACTGTGTCTATGGGGGCACTGTCATGTATAGTCTCAGAGCCTTAGTTTCCCTTTAGGTAAGATATAGAGTATAATACCTACTAAAATTTATGTTTCATGTAAAATGAATTTCACTCACCCCAGTACATACAGTAGCATTTGATCATTTTTATTTTGGTATGAAGTCTTTACCCTCAGAACTTGGAGTACTGATTGCTAGTGATTTGCCATCTTAACCAGCAAGAAACCACTCTTATTCTCAAATTCTTAGTAGCCTCCATGGGAAGACTACAGTAGGGTTCAGTGAGCTCCCCAGAAAATCTTTGCTGTGCTCTGAGGTTGATCACTGCAATGAAGGCATGGCAGCAGGTGAGGGAGGTGGGTGGGCACATATGATCCTCAGTCAGGAAATGGAAAGCAGATAGGAGGTTTAGCCAAGCTATCAAACTCTAAGGCCCACCCTCAGCTATTCACTTCCTTCAGCAAGGCTCCATCCACTAGAGGTTCTACAACTTTTCAAACCAGCACCCCTCAATGGGTACCAGGTGTTCAAACACATGAGCCTCTGGGGACATTTCACAGTGGAACCACGCCAGCTATGGTACTGTTTCAGGTCATTCACACTCACAGTGGCCATCAGGTCAGGTGTGGTCACCAGTCCTAACATCTGACAGAGTGACTGACCACAGTCAGTTTCAGCTAGGCAGAGCTGGGATCTAGCCATGTCTCACTCATGTCTCTCTATATCCAAAACCAAAACTGTCAACATGGTTGGGGCTCAAACAGGGCAGCTAACCCCGTTTCCTTCCAGCAGTGTGCTCAACTGTCTAAGTGGGAATATACGAGACTATGGCTTCTCTTACTTTCCACCATTATCTTACTATTCTGCCACACACAAACAAAAGTCGCTGGACACTTATAGGCAGAAAGGGGCTTCCCTATATCTTGGGGAAGGCATATTTGATTGAGATGTGGGAACAGTGAGGCCATGGGTCCGTGGGTTCCATCAAAGGTATGTTCTTGCCAGGAGCCACACAGAAGGATGACTGAGATGAGAAGAAAGTCCTGCGGAGAGGGAGGGGGCCTGGAGAACATGTGTGGGGCAGGAAAACAAAGTTGCTAGCAGAAATGAGGCTTCTGTGTCTCAGCGAGTGGTGGGTTGCTAATAACAGGAGACTTGGAGAGGGAGTGGACCTCATAGAATTGCACAGGAGTCGGGAGCGCCCAGGCCAAGGGTTCTGCTAGAGAGCGAGGCTGGAGAACGCCTGATGAGAGGGAGTTCAGATCAGCCTTTTCAGCAGCCGAGATGCTTGGAATAAATAAACAGTTTGCTCCCTGGCTTCACATCCAGAGTCATCTGTCATTAGGACTTGGAGGAGGACATGTGTACCTCTCAAGAATAAGCATTTTGCAAATGTTTGATCCTATTTGATCATATAAGGATAAGAAAGGGCAGTTATTTAGAAGTTTTCTCTTTCTCCCACCCTCAAACAAGCACTCTATGTATATGTTAGTCTTGAAGAAGGACCTTAAGTTTTCTTGCTGACTAGGAGACACATGGAATAGCTGATGTGGCAGCTGCCTCTCTGGGAACTGCTTAGGAGAACAGTGGAAGCCCAGATACAGCTGCAGGATGCTCCATGCAGGGTTTATTTTTTCCACCTAACCTGTTCTAACTATAGTCTCTGAGTTTAGAATTTTGTTCAGTGTGTTTTGTGCTCTGAGTGTATTCACCCCATCCACTAACACTTCCCAGATCCATGCCCCTTCCCCACTCACCCAACTTTGTGCCATGTTCTTTTTCCCCATCAAGACCAATTTGTGTTGCTTAAATATTTTTGGATGTGTGGTCTTCCATCAGAGCATGGTTAACTTACCAGGAGCTGTATTCTTAGATAAAAAGGGCTCCCCCTTTCTCAGCAGCTAGTAACTGCCAGGAGCGCTTGGCCCTGGGGTGAGACTGTGCCCACTCTGCTCTCCATTCTGGAATTTGGTCTGCATGGGCTTGCCTAGATCTTGTGGCTGCTGTCCTGTTGCTATGCTCACTGTGTTTATTGTTCGGTGCTGTAGGTTAGTATGTGCGGCCGTCCTGTGTGTTCACAAGACACTGTTTCCTGGTGGCCATGTACTGCCTCTGGCTCGTACACTCTTTCTGCCTTCTATTTCACAATGGTCCCAGAGCCTTGGGAGGAGGGGTGTGGTGTATATATTCTGTTTGGGACTGAGAATTGAAGTCACTTATTTTCTTGACCTCAGCCAGCTTTGGGTCTCTGGTTAGCACTATCTACTGCAAATAGACGCTTCTTAGACAGGGTTGAGAGACGGACTGATCCATGGTTGTAATGGGAGTTTCAACTGTTGGGGATGATTTTGCCAGCTTATTTATATCCATCTCTGATTCACAGAAGGCTAAGGTTTAGAAGTATGTCCTTTCCTTTAGTAACACAGTAAGAATTGTTCCACAGAGCACATTTTTGTGCTGCAGAACCAACTGGGACTTTGAGAAACAGGGGTGAGTGGGAGGAGTGTTCGCAAAAACAAGCGTAAACTGACTTAGACTTGAATGTTAGGCAATCCCTCCATTAAAGTCCTTCTGGAGTCCCATTCAAAGGAATGTTCTCCCAGTTTGTTCCGTTGGCTATCTCATTAGCTGGTCATTCTCTCCTTGCTTCTCACACTTTCCTGCTGTTTGATTTCTTGTACCCTCCACACACATCACTACTAGTCAACCACCGGATCACAGGTCTGTCTTAAGTGCTAAGTCCCTTCTACCATAAAACAGTTTAATGGTCAGTTTTAATGTCTTGATTCACAAGCGCCCTTAGAGTCTCTCTGCTTCCTGACAAATAGCTATTGTTGTGAATTGAATTGTTAGTGCCTGTCCTCCATCATTTTCAACTCAAAATGGAAGCTCTTATGATCTTGTATAAAAGTATTTGGAGAGGAGGCCCATGGAAGGTAATTAGATTTAGATGGAGTCATGAGCTTGGGGACCACATGTTAAGATCAGTGCCCTTATAAGAGAGTCCAGAGAACTCTCCCTCTCCTTGTCCTCCTTCTTGACCCATGAGGACAGTAAGAAGACATCCATCTTGTGTTAAGGAAGAGTCTCCTCTCCAGGGCCCAACTGTGCTGACTGTGATCTTGGACTTCTTGACTTTACAACTATGAGAAAATCTATTTTGTTTAAGCCACCCAAATTCTAGTGTTGTTTATGAAAGTGGATACAGCCTAAACAGTCTATGGTGTTATTTATGCGATTACTCATGGCAGTCTATAGCATTATTTATGGAAGATGTGCTGTTTAGTTTGTACTAACTTGACATGAGCTAGGGTCATCTGGGAGTAGGGAACTTCATTTGAAAAAAATGCCTCCATCAGGTGGCTTGTAGGCAATCTGTGGGAGCATTTTCTTGATTAATGATTGATGTGGAAGGGCCCACCCAACTAGGGGCAGTACCACATTTGGGCAACTGGTTTTCAGTTGTGTGAAACAGAAAACAAAACAAAACACACACATAAAAAAACACACAAAACAAAACAAACAAAGAAACGAAAATCTGAGTGGGCTACAGGGAGCAAATCACTAAAGCACCGTTTCTCCATGGCCTCTGCTTCAGTTTCTACCTCCAGGTTCCTGCCTTGAGTTTCTGCCCTGACTTGCCTTCATAATGGAGTACGGCTATAAGCTAAATGAAACATTTCCTGCCCAAGGTGCTTTGGGTCATGGTGTTTTGTCCCAACAATAGAAAGCAAACTAGAATAGATTCCCCCCCCCTTCACCCAGGGATGACAGTTTTTCTCTCCCAGTTACTAAAAGGAATATTATCAGTTATGAGGGTACATTTTCTCTTTCACCCATCTCCACTCCAGTCTCAGGAGACCCCCAAATAAAACACTCAAGTATTAACAAAATCACAACTCTTATAATGATTTCATTTATTCTCATGTGTTACAATGAACACCCTGTGCTTTCAGGACCAGGGCATGCTTCCCGATGATCCTGCAACTGCAACTTAGATGACAGACAGTCTAGTTGACTGCCCGTCAGATGCAGAGATTGGAATACATTCCTTATCAAGTCAGTTCTTGTCTGGGCGCGTGATCTCGTGATTGACAGAGATGGCACCTTGCAGCTCATCCCCAGACAGTCTGAAAGCTTCTGGTTGAAAATATCAGAGCACGGGCATCTTCTCATAGGGCTCCATGACCCAGATAGATGGTCCTGGCAAGATGCCTTACAGTTCATCCCTCTTGAGGCCAAGGTGGAAGCATAAAAGAGGTTAGTGGGGGACTTCTTTCTGGCAGGCCCCTCTCAGGTCATGTGCTCAAGGCTTGGAATGAAATGCTTGAGATGTCTCTCAAGGTCTCCCATTAGTTGGAATCATTTTTTAGGGAAAGGGAACTTTTCTGTCCTGCATCATTAACATTCTTTGTCATCCTCTAAATATTTATAAAACCCTTAGTAATATCTCCTATTGCTCTTGGTAACAAGATTGTGAATCTAAAAAATGTGTTCTGTGACTTATCTGAGGATCTTGATAAAATAAATTCCCCAAATCCCTTTTTAATTAAAGAAGACTCAGAAACCCATTGCACCCCATGCTAAAGCACACTTCCTTCTCGGCATTTGCTGCCATTCTTAGAGTCCAAAGGAATGTAAGAATCCAGAGGCAGGGCATTTAGTTTTATCTAGGTAAGGCCTGAAAGACTCCTCGTGGGAAGCATGAATTTCCTGTCTTGACAAAGACAGAATGATCACCAACTCCTCTGAATCTGTAAAATAGGAAAAAAAAAAAAGGTTTTGAGACAGCAACCAGAGAGGTCCCAAAAGCCAGTTGGACAGCCCCGTTTAGAAAAACAAAAACACAGGATCTTGAGTTAGGAAATGAGAGTTTGGTCTTGGCTCTGGGGCTTGGGCACAGCTTCCTGCTGATTATATAGACATTGAATGGAGATTGCTGTCCTCATGAAAATGTCCTACAGGCTAATTGCGGTAGGACAGGTTCTTTGGACCTTAGGGGACCCGATTTGGGAGCTCCGACTGCCTTCATGAAGCTCTGTGCTTGCTGATAGTGTCAACATTGCCTAGGCTAGTATAAGTTTTATAGGTCTGGATCTTTTATAAATAAGATGTTACTATGAAGGACCAAGAAATTAGTTATCTGATTAAGAACACATTTTAAAAACATGTTCCTTTTGCAGTGAAATAACTAACACATGTTCCTTAAGAAAATCTTAAAACAAGGCCAGAGTCACTGATGAAGCTACAACACAGCATTACCACAACCAACTTGGATTCTGGTTTCAAGATGGGGCTGGGTCATGCAGGAAGCTGCCTCAGGAACAGGGCTAGGAAAGCCTGGATCCAGTGGAGAAGGCTTTACAAGAAAGATTATATAGACTGCAGATTTATATTCAGATCCCCAGGGTCTCTGAATCTGGCCACATTTAGGACCACAGTTACTGCTCCCAGACATCAAACACCCACTCCCACTCCATAGCGAGCAGATGACGGGATCTTAATTTTCTACAGTCAAGCCCAGAGTTGGAGTGAGGAGTTGAGTACTAAGTTCACCTCCACCCCCCAGTTTCCAGAGGCAGCCAAGTGACTGGTTCAGCTTATTCAAGACAAAACACTTAAACAGTGGCCAGTACACAGCGCCTCTCAGTAATGGACAGGCACTGCTGTGAAGTATCCACACAAAAGATTTAATTCATCCTGGCTGGCGAGGGTGTGCTCTGGTGCTGGTGCTGGGCGGAGATGCTCAAACAATACCTGCTTAGGTTGCTGGACCATGGATGTTGGGCAGTGATGCTTACAGAACCATCATCATGGTTGTCAACCTGTTGCTACCAGAAGCCACTACTGGTCATTGGGATTGTTGCTCATTGAGCCTCAGCCCTGCTCAATCTAGAGACAGAATGGCTCTCTCTGATGGAGTTTATGACATGGTTTGGCCTTACTTGCAAGCTAGTGTGATGCAGGTATTGTAAGGGGTTTTTATTTCATCTAATTGAATAACTAGTCAATTAATTTTGTGGCTATGGAATTTGAATGTAGGACCTGATGCACTCTGGTTAAGCATTCTTCTCATTTTTCAATTTGGGACAGGGTTTTACAAAGTTTCAAACTAGTCTTGAACTTGTGATCCTCCTGCTTCATCCCTCCAGGGAATTATGGGCATGGATCACTAAACATGGATAGTGAGACTTTTTAGCTTCTGTCTAGTAGGATATGGGTTCTCCTTCATACCAAAATGGAAAGAGAATCCTGTTCTTTGCCAAATGGAAGCACAATGTCTGCCTTTTTTTTCAAAGTGCTGATATTCCAAGTACCTTTTATACCTAATGACAGCTGGGATGTTATCCTGATGGCCTGGATAGAAAATTATAGGGTACACAATTGAACTGCACCCTGAAAAATTTCTTCCAGATCTCTTGCTGACTATTCTTCTATCTCAGACTGAAAAGTTGCAGCTCACAGTTTCTCATCTTCATTTTCTTCCTACCCTCTACTCATTATTGAAAAAAAAAATACAAGTGATATGATTTATCGCCTAGCTATCCCATTATGTAACTTGAGAGGTTTGAATGCAACGTGGTGAAACAAGTTTGTAGAATTCCTTCAGATGGTCAGGACAAATGTTTTTAATACAAGGAAAATAATGTACTTTATCCCTGTAAAGGCACTGAGCTATTACCTGATAGCTAAACACATTGGACTCTGTATATTCACTGGGTCGTTGGGATGGATTGTCTCAGGTGATCTCTACTGTGAGACAGATTCTGTTACTAATACTGTTTTATTAGAAGGTTCTCATAACCAGTACAGAGTGAAAATGAAGACCAGTGATAAAGAATGCCTCTGCTTCCAACCACAATAGTTATTTAAGAAATTGCTTCCTACTTAAACAATATCCAAATATCATGAGAACAAAAAAAATCACACTAAACTGTTTTATAGAATAAAAGGTACGGCTCCAGGGGGACACAGACATGTTTGTGTTGCCTCCTTCTCCTCTCCAAGCCTCATCAAAATGACAGCAGAGAGTGCTCTTTTTTTTTTTTTTAGGACATGCATTTACAAGGACACAAGGCCATAAGTTAGATCAAACTTATTCTTTCTTAGATTGGAAACAGAAATTTGGAGGGATTAGATGTGAATTGACTTTACTGACCTGAAAAAGCAGCAATCTAGGCTTGCAGTCTTGACAGCCAATAAAAGCAAACAGATTCAAGTTGCAGAACCCCAAAGACTCAGGAATTTGAGATCTGGAAAAGTAGAAAGTGTAGGATCGAGTTAACAGATGGATTGGTTGGAAATCATATTTGTATTAGCTATTAGGTCTCTAGGTCCCCCTTCCCAGGACAAACATCCTCTATCTCCTGGTCAAGGGATTTGAAGTTTAACATCAAGAAGGATGAATCACAGGGTTCAACAAACCAGAAAAGCTACATTCTTCAGGTGAGATGGAGTTCTGCACCCTGGAAGGAAGTTCTAACATAGTGTCTCTCAGCTTCCTGTGTGGGGTCAATGGAGCTGGGAATCATCTCCTTATCTTGAGCCATGAGATTCTGGTTTGAAAGACACAAAGCCCTCAACTGTGAACTTCTATAGAGACCATTTTTGTGATTCATCAAAAAGACAGCTCCATCTCTACCGATACCATCTGGCAATGAAGCCCAATGGTCATTTAATTTTAGTGGTACTCACAAATTATCAGATGCTTGAATAAAGACTCAGATTAAAAAAGAGAAAATGAAAATGAAAGACTTAATATTTTCAGAATAAGAAGAAAATGTCCTCACAAAGAATAAGTCACTTTACACAAAATACCTTAAGTATTAAAACTAATAGTACAGATTAAGGATGGTTAGCATGGGAAGCTTAGGCAACAAAGCTAAGAGATATTTCAGAGTATTTTCCTAAAATTGTGTGTGTGTGGTGGGGCGGATGGGCAGTTGATATGACATGTGTGTGATAAAAAAGTTCCAAGAAGGAGAAAATATGATTAAGGGCAAATTCAAAAAATATTTTCCAGAGCTATGGGCATTAACTTTCAAAGCTGCCCTATTGGGTGACAAAAATAAGTTTAAATAAAGCATATAATAAATATTTGAGGATATCAAAGGTGGAAAAACCTTCTGAAAAAATCTCCATGAAGGGAGATAAACAATTATGTCTTGCTCCATTTTCTGATGCTGTGTCAGGACACTTGAGACTAGATAATCAATAAATTTTAGAGGTTTGGTTCTGGAGGCTTGTAGTAATAGAGGAGTGGGCCCTGCTTTTTGTCCTGCCCAGCTCCCGCATGGCTAGCTTATACCCCGAAA
>LOEQ01000366.1:315163-325194 GCA_001685075.1 Bramus lutescens
TATGAGTGAGTACATACCATATTCCTCTTTTTGGGTCTGGGTTATCTCAGTCAGTAAAGTGTTTTCTATTTCCATCTATTTGCATGCAAAGCTCACGATATCATTGTTTTTTTTTTACCAATGAGTAAAAACACCTTCTTTAAACAACTACTAGTATCATTTTACACTGGTATGGATTTTTGTATGTTGATACAAATTTAAGGATGTTATGTTATATTAAACACAGCTTCATTTGTTAAAGTTGATACCTTTCCTTTCTATTTAAAGAAACCTGATAATTGTTCTTATTGTATATAGGTTTACTGTGTTAGAGTTAAAAACTTTTTTGTATTTAGACAAAAGGGGGGAAATATTGTGGAAAAATATTTTTATACAAAGTATAAACTTGGGATCCAGAAATCTGACTTTCTAGGACAAATGACAATGTACATCTGAACCTCTTGAGACAAACCAGAGAATAGAGCAACATGGAAAGTGACAAAAAGGAAAAACAGGTTAAAAGTATTATGTTGATGCTTTCTTGAAATAAATGAGCTAGCATGTGAAAAAATATTTTTTATAGTGTGAAGATGTGTAACTCTGATTGGTTTAATAAAAAGCTGAATGGCCGATAGCTAGGCAGGGTTTCAAGGCACAGAGGACACAGGAAGAAGGTTGGAGACACCAAGAGATGCAGAGGAAGTAACATGGGCAGTACAGAGTAAAAGTAACAGAGCCACATAAAAAAGTAGATTAAAAGATATGAGTTAATTTAAGTTATAAGAGCTAGTTAGAAAAAAGCCTAAGCTATTGGTTGAGCTTTCATGATTAATAATAAGTCTCTGTCTCATTATTGGGGAGTTGTTGGTCCCGGTGACAAGGTCCAGATACAGAATTCTTTCTGTCTCAGTTGATGAGTCAAAGACCTCACAAAGGTAAAAAGAAATTGGGAAGCAATGCTTTCACTTACAGTTATCCTATTCATTCAGGGTTTTAGGTAATTGTGTGTGTGTGTGTGTGTGTGTGTGTGTGTGTGTGTATTCTGTTTGCGAGGAAACATTGAATGGCAGGTCCCCTGGCTCTCTTGGCCACACTGCCTCCCACAAAGGACTTGGGTTTGA
Source organism: Bramus lutescens (assembly GCA_001685075.1). Classification (NCBI taxonomy): domain Eukaryota; kingdom Metazoa; phylum Chordata; class Mammalia; order Rodentia; family Cricetidae; genus Bramus; species Bramus lutescens. Next base: position 316,264 of record LOEQ01000366.1, read on the forward strand.
TGGTGACTTCGTCAATCTGTCTATAGTGGGTCTTCTCTTCCCCTCGAGGTTTTGCTGATCACATGCAGAACAGAGAGCAATATCCTGAACAGCCCTTCCATGCTTTTGTTTTGTTTTGTTTTGGAGAGTCCCTGCTTGATCATATGGCCAAGCACAGCTAAGGAAACAGACTAGGACAATGGAATGATCTTGGAATGGGAATCAGAAAACTTGGGATTAATTGCTGTTTTGCTATTCATATCTTCTGGGTTTTCAGCAAATGAGATTCCAGACCCAGAACAAAGTTCTGTGTAGTGTCATCATCCTGCCAAATTGATACTTAATATTTAATCAGCTGCAGTAAAGGTTTTGTATCTCTGTGCTTTTCATTTGCTGTTGTAACTATAAAGACAGTGGTTGTCAGCAATCTTTTTGGGATATTGGAGTCACAACTCTTTGAAATGCTTTTGTGACAATATTATCTCAGGGCAAAGGACATTTATCTCTCAATGAGGCACCAAAGGACAGGGATTTACATCCTGCTTTTTGATGCTTGTATTTTATTGACTACATTAAACCTTGCATTTAAACACAGTCTATGGCTGTAATTTATTAGAAAACTAAATGACAGTGACATTTAATTCTGGCAGATGAGATGGAAAGGTTACATTTGCATGAATCCATGCCTCGGCTTTTAGTTTTAAGTTCTGAATGGCAGCAGAGCTTTCTCTAGTCATTAACCTGTTCAGGGTAAGCATGGCTCAGAACATAATCTACTTGGAACTAGAAACAGTACTTGTTTCCCATAGTTCTCAATGAATATCCTATAAATGGCAGAATGGAGAAGCACTGGGGAACTTCTCTTCAGCCACATGGGTGGAGGCTGCTTCCAGATGATGGCCTTATCTGAGTCCAGCCAGCCCAAATGGACCAGGTCTCCAGAGCTGTTGGTTATTTCCCTTAGATCCTTTCCCAAACCTTCATCACCTGTCTTCAGCCGCCTATGCAACCCTTGCTACCTTCGTCCTAAGTAAGAGACTCTCATACGTCACTGAGAGGCTGAGGCCACCCTAGCAAATGTCTAGAAGCACACACTGGCTTGGTGTTAAGCATAGTTATGTGATTTACAGACAGGAAGCCTTCCTCGATTTTGTTAGGTGGGGCAGCCAGCTTGCCTGTAGGTCTGGGAACACATCACCTGTCATGTCATACCTGAACCTGACTATGGTTGGTCACGCTACTGAGAGCCAGTCAAGTGTTGTATTCTCCTTCTGAGCTGTCACTTTTGCCATTCTTTACAACTAGGAAGCATGCCTGCGTACGTGCCCATTTTTTTTCCCTCTGGGCAGGACTTCTTTTTCAAGGGCTACCTTCTATCTATACATGTGATCTCATACCTCGACTTCCCCAGAGTCTTGCCTTTTCTTTTGGGTTTTAAATTTCTAACTCCCTATTGGATCCCTTTTCCCCTCATTCCAAGTTAATCCACTCAGCCACCCATTTGTTATTCAACTCTCAAGTGGTTTTTCATTCTCTTTTTTCTATCTGCATCTGATTTTCCAAGTGCAAAATGATTGAACAAAATATTTCTATTTGGATATGTGTTTTTAATTTAGTGTCATCACCATAAGCAATAGTGGAAACAAAATATTTTCTCACTGACATCACTAAGATTAATTTCAGTCATGTGGTTTTCTTTGACCAATAGAAATCACACAGGTAATGGCTTGCCACTCCCTGTCCAGCCTTCAAGACGCCTGGCTTGCTTCTGCTACTCCCTGCCCCTGGGAGTTTGCTGAAAGAAGAACACACACCAGGTAGCCTCTAGCCCAAGAGCACAAGAAAATGTGTGGTGTGGGACCAAATGCATCATAAGCCTGGAGCCATGCTCCACTGACCTACCCAGTATCATCTTAAATTCAAGTTGATCTCTACAGATCCCGAGGCAAGAAAGGTGCTTGTTTGAAGACATCAAGGCTTTAGATGCTTAGCTGTACAACATTAGTTCATAAAAAACCCCAATACACTGCCCCACCCACTTTTCTAGTCAGCAATTATTTATTGCCCAGAAGATCTATGTTGACATTTGTAATACAAGCCCACTACAGGTCAAATGCTAGAATAAGACAAGATAGGATAATGTGATAGTGTTGGGGCTGTGGGTCAGGGTACATTTGGCCTGGGTGATCAGAAGAATTCTCTAGGAAGAAATAATGAATGACACATAAAAGACAAGGAGGCAGACAGAGTTTGCACAAGAGCCGAAAGGGCAGAGTAGGGCACTGTGGAAATAAATTTGGCTCATCAGTCTCACAGATTACCCAAAGCTGTATATTGGAATCCAGAAATAGAACCAAGCCCAAGTGAAGCAGGGCAGCCAGACCAAACAAGGTGACAGGGAGAAGGGCAGGTCTGGGCTAGCTTTGCTGGATACCTATCTCCAGGCTCCAGGGTAGGTGTGGGGCAAACTGGTTGAGCATATGGCTAGCTGGTGAGTTGCATGCTCCAATGAGCTGGTTGTAGACTGTCACCGTTATCATCACCGTCCTCTCTTTTCTTTCTTGGGCTAGTGTTTTTCTATCTCAGCAAAAGGTGTGCTATGCATTGTTTTCACTGGATGCAAATAATTTTACCTTCTTCTGCCATCCCCTCCATGTGTGTGTGGGGGAGAAAGAGAGAGAGAGAGAGCGTGTATGTGCGCTCACGAACCTTGTTTATGAAACAAGGTCTTTCACTGAAGTTGTCACCGATTAGGGAAAACTGACTGGCCAGTGAGTCCCAGGAATTCTTTTGTCCCTGCCTTTCCAGTGTTGGGATGACATGCATGCACCAACACACCTACCTTTTTTGTGTAGGTTCTGGTAGATCCAGTTCAGTTCCACAAGCTTCCAGAGCGGGCACGTTACAAAGTGAGCCATCTCTCCAGCACGGCTTTTTTTTTCTTGACCCCAACTTCCTGTTATTCTAGCCAAAGCAGCATGCATATATGGTTTGTTTGTTTGAGACATGATCTCCTATACCACAGACTGGCCTCAAATTTGCTATGTAGCCAATGATGATGACCTTGACTTCAGATCCTCCTGCTTCCACCTTCCAAATCCTGGTATTATAGGCATGGGACATCATGAACAGTTTTGGCAGTTCTGGGAATCAAACTCAGGGCTTGTGCATACTAGGCAAGTACTTTACCAACTGAATTATATACTAGCCTACATAATGACTTAAAGAGTCAGGGAATTATCTAAGACTGGCTATAAACAGCCATCTTCATGAACAACCCTCTCAGAATGAGCTGTTCCCATCTCAGAAACTTACCTTCATGGGTCTAAATAACAATGATTACTACTTCTTGATTTACTAATTTTAGGTATTTCTTATGGACTTCTCACAGCTGACTAAGAAGACTTAGTCTGTTTTCTACTTTTTCTATCAAGCTTCCCTTTTTCCTGTCCTATAATATTTTGCTCTTTGTCTAATGATATCATAGTTGTACTTAGATTGCCATTCACTATTGGTAATACATAAATACTGAACCAGATAATGAAATACAATGGCTTTCTTCTCTGTGGTAAGGTGCTTCTCAGACAGTCCTCAATGACCTCTGCATACTAGTTAGTATCCAAAGTCTGTGTATTTCTCGTTGACTTGTGTTCAACTGTTACAATATTGTTAAAGTAATAGATGCCACTTTCAAGATTTGGTTCAGAGATAGGAAGACAACTCCATTGACTCTTAAGTGTGGTAGGCAGAGTTCTAGTGATGTTTCACTAAATTACTATTCCTTAGTTATTAATACTAATCTTTTGTGAAATATTTTGCAGAAGAAACTAAAGTTAATAATCTGATAAAGTTAAAACTGAGAGATCATCTTGGGTATCCAGATAGGCCTGAGGTCATCATATCAAATCTTAAAGGCAGCAGAAGAAGATAGGAGGCAGGACAGAGAGAGAGATTAAAGAGACAACAAAGTATCAGAAGAACACAGCACATTGATGCTTCTATGAAACTGAAGAGAGTTGCTAGTATATAAAAGTGTATGGAGTTAGAAGTTGAGTATGACTTTTTGGCAATTTCCAGAAAGAACTCAGATGTCAGACCTAAAATCATAGGGATGCAAATTCTATCAACACCTTGACCAAGCCTGTAACTGGAGTCTCCCTGGTGTCTTCAGGTAAGAGCCCAACCTGGATGACACTGAATTTAGAACCAAATTCTGAGTCCACTCAGACTTCTGGCCCTTGGGAGCCTGAGCTACTTTTATGCAGCAACTTCCTCCAAGACTGAAACATTCCATCTTGCAGCAAAACTCCTTAAGGCAGAAAGTGAACAACTCAAAAAAGCTTCAGGAAGTTCCTGAAACTAACCAGATTCACTAGGCCTCTCCTGTCCAAGAGTAACCAATAAATGCTGCTGAGAGTCACAAGCAAAGCAGCCTGTAAAAAGCAGAAACCAAATGAGTGGCCTGGAAGAGGCTTGTAATTACTGAACCCATTGGAAAGGACACCCTCCAGCCTGTTGAACTGCGTGTAGGCTGAGTAGTGTGTTCCAGGTTTCAAGTTTTTGTGAGCCATCATCAGGAAATGTCAAGCTTCCATTGTGATTTAGGTGATATCATTAATTGAAAATTCTCATAGAATTACAAGGGAGAGATCATAATGCTGAGGGTGCTACCCTGAGCCAATGTTCCTGTTTTCATGGAACAGACCCTAGTCATAGGAGACCATACACGACTATTGATTATTTTCTGTACTTATAATAAGGAGGGTGGTTCATCACAATTTAGTGCAAAGCTTTTAGGAAAATTCCAAGATGATTTAGCAAGCATTCAATAAATATTTGCTGAATCCTAATTCCCCTGTGCCAAATGTGTGACCAACACATCTTAGGTGAAGAGAAGCAGCTGAAGCATTGCATAGGACATATGCTCTGTGATACACGCAGAAGGAGGGGCCAGGAGACTGAAAGACCAGGTCTTAACATTCGTTAAGGTGCACGTTTCTATTTAGCAAACACTAGCCTTTTCTTTCTTTCTCTGAAAATAATAAAGAAGACCACTGACCCCCCCATTTCTGATTCCAGGACAAATCCCAGGAAAAGGTAAGAATGCATTACCCTTGAGCAGTAGTGTCTAAATTTTTATTTATACTCATAAAGATCATATTAACTATTTGGCCTTGAGCAGGACAGATGTGTTTGCTCAGTAGCAGAAGATTAAGGTCCCCTGAAAGGCTCCATTGCTTGTTTTCTGTGATTTTCAGACATGTGCGATTCCCAGAGTAATCTCTCTACCATTATTCATTTACTAATTTACTGAGAGACCATTTGCTCAGGGGAATCCTGGGTGGGTTTTTAAAAATAACTGCTCATTCAAGTTTCCTTGATCTTAAAAGAACAATAAAGTTTTTATTCATGGAAGTAACTGATTTGAAGTCAAGGCCATTTCCTTTATATTTATATATGTGCATAGATGTTTATAATGTGCTCTGATATTCTCCATGCTTGCATGCTGTTTTTTTTTCAAATATTGCTGCATCTGTGTTTCTTCCAAGGAGGCCAAGAGACCAGAAGCATAGCTTCACATTGGTAGCTCTGATGTCCTGCTTATTAACCAGATCAATAATGAGCTGCCCTATACCTGCTACCATGGGAACTCTTGAAGATATAAAACGTGAGTGTAAGAGAGACCCTTCAGGTCACTCAGTTTGGTTGAAGGGGGAACATCTAGTCAGTTTTTGGTGGTGAAGGAGAATAAAAGCCCTTCCATTGAAAGCAGCTGGAAGATGCTAGAGCAGACTCTGTAACAAAAAGGATGGGGGCAGAAACAAAGCTTGCACATGGGATAGAAGGGCAACAGAATCCCTGCAAACAGTCCTGCACCAGGACGAGGCAGGTAGGAACTGGGTATGAAAATTGGTTGGGAATTCTATGTAAAGACCTTGTATTAGGAAAGAGACCAGCTAATTTTAGAACAGATACCTTTTAGTGGTTGGTAAGTGTAAGAATTGGGTGTTTATATACTGAGCATCATGTGCCTTCCCTAAATCTTACTACAATGTGGATGTGTTGTTACCTGTATGAAGAGAAAAAATGAGCAAAAATATGCATCAAACATGAAAGCAATTCCTTTCTCAATGATGCAAAGCCCACAGAGTTGCACCTGCTGGTTGGAAGCATCACATACTCAGTGGTTTAGGGACTGAGACACTTTTCATCTGAATGGCTCTTTCGTCTTCATCACTGGCCGCAGGGACTCTGCCCTGCACCAGGTGGTAAGAACTTCTTTGCATTTGTGGGGTTTTTAAGGGCCAGGTTGGAAGCAGCACTCAGTTAGTTACATGTACCATAGTAATTAATTAGAACGTCTCCAGCTCTAGGAAATGTCAAAAGTTACTGTTTGGCTTTGAAGGTAGAGCAAAGAATTGATGCAGAAGGCTTGAGTCAAATAAAAAACACTTCAGGATTAGAAACTCGAGGGTTTTGTATCTACTTAGTCTTTTTCTCTGATCGGAGCAATCAATTGCTTATTAAATGGCACATATTCCAGGAGATCTCACATCCATGACTGAGTCTAGATTCCGGCCAACACTCAGCCTGGAATTATGGTGTCTAATAAGGTTTATATTACTTCAAATACAGTTAGTCAGTAAGAAACAGAATGGAATGCATTTTTTCCTCATCATCTGAACAAAATAAAAAACTGTATTATTAGGGAGGTCTAACATTTGTTAGTTTGCTTAATTTTATAGGTGTCATAGATTAGAAATTTAACTACATTTGATGAAGCTATCATAAGTATTTTGAGTCCATATAATTTCTCCCTCATCATTATTGTAATATATAGTATAGTACTGAGCACACAGTAGATATTTAATATATGTGTAATAGAGTAAAAGGGTTTTTCATTACCTTATGATTCCTTGAACCCAATGGATCTTCTCCCCTGAAGAGTTTTTCTAGGCTGTGGCCAGGAGGGCTCCACAGTCATTTTTCTCCTTTAGCACAACAATAATTTCAGGGTCCGGAGCCTTATTTTCTAGAATTACCTATTGTAACCTTTTACTACAATGTGTTTGCTTTTCTGTATTTTTTTTCCTTCTATTTATCTTTAGTATTTTGAACAGTTGTAAGTCTCTGCTGGGGCAATGTAAATTTTGTATTAACACATGCTGGCATTTACAAGTTCTCTGTCCTGTCCTTGTTGGTGCTCTTTGAGTTCATGCTTGGTGGCATTAATTAATATGGGGGGGCTCAGTTGGGAAGTAGGTAGGGACACCACATTGAATGTTGGAGTTCTTCCTATGATGAGGATTTGTGCACAAGACGCCATTTGAATCAATTTTATGACAAGGTTTCATTGTAGCCTGTACCTTGGGAGGAGCAAACTCTGAACCACACACCCAGTGGCAGCATGACACAGGCAACAGAGTCTGAAAGATTTCAATCCTCTTCGTGGAACTGACATCCTGTTCTCTTGAGGCATGTGTCTTTGTGTTTCGTCTTTCAGTCCTTTCTCCACTTCTGGCATCTCTTCTTGCTTTTTTATGCTTCACCACGTATTAAAAACATCTTAAAAATATATTCTCCCAACATTTCTATGGGTTTGGAGCAGGCACTGGGATTTCCCACTGTGGAGGACACTGTGATGCATGGCCCAGAAACCCCTTCACTGAAGGATTTGTTGACCCAGCTGCTGGCAGTGTTGCTTGTAGATAGGTTCAGCTGTCAGCCCTTCAGAGTCTGCTCAGCTGCAAAGATCTTCCTCCTCCAAGGTCATGTCCCTTTCTTTCCCTGAGCAGTCCACATCCAACAAATGATTAATGTCAGAGTATAAAGTGCTTATCGTCTTCATCCACTTGGGGCAGTTGTGAGAATCCATTCTAGTTCTGATCTGACCCCAACTCCACTTCTCTCTCTGCCTCTCCTGATCTCACAAGCATTGTTTCCGAGGGCACTCCTGACGGATGAACTACTCTGTACCACATGCTTCCTGGACATCAAATCAGTGACATCACACCACCAACCTGGGTCTCGTACTTTAGGATGTGCAGCAAGTGTTTTGTTGTTGATGTTGAGTTGTTACTCTCCTCAGTCTGTCTTGTGGGACCCATCTCCTCATGCAAGACCTCACCCATTTTCTCAGTTTAATAGATTGATACTTTGTTTCAAGCTATTAAGATCATTTAGCCTGGTTTTACTTTTTATTTTTATTAAAAAATTAGACAACATTCTCTGATGTTTTTCCTCCTCCCCAACTCCTCTCATATTCTCCCCTCCTTCTTCTTCCTACCCACCCAACTTTATTCCCCCCTCTCAATTTTGATAAAATTTGGCCATTTGGTTTCTTCTATCTCTTAAAACTTTGTGGCATTTTGAAATTTAACATGTATATCTTGTTCTATAAATTGATTAAAACGTCTGATAGAGAACACTAAGATTCTTTCCTAGGAATTCCTACTTGGAACACAGAACCACTGTTCAGATTGAATTTCAACTAGACATATTTTATAGTCTTAGAAGGGTACCAGGAGTGACATTTCCCAAATAAATGAATGCATGTAGTTAAGATTCCCTGTCTGTGTAAATCCCCTCATCTAGTAACTCTATCCAAAAATAAAATAGAGGCATAGTGACATTGGCCTCAGTTCCGAACTGAATCAGTTCGGAAGACTGAATCATAGTGGAGCATTTGCCTAGCATGTAAAAAGCCGTAAGTTCTATTTGCAGTGCCCCCTACCTTGGAATGAACACATGTGTGTGTGTGTGTGGGGGGGGGAGAGGTAGGGAAGGGAGTGTATGCGTATGAACTTAGTGTTATTCCCAGTGAATACAAATGACTCTTGGTAACAACTTTATTCATCCCTAAATACTCGCAAGAGTGAAAAATGATGGGCGTGGTCGACCGGTAAGTTAGAATTAACCAGACCAGCTCAATATAGCAGATTTAGTTTAATA
>LOEQ01000366.1:362859-378270 GCA_001685075.1 Bramus lutescens
CTCCCCATCCTCCCCTTCTCACTTCTCTCTCCCCCTCTCCCCTTACCCCCACACTCCCTTTAGTCGATTCTTTCAAATACAAATGGTTTTGATTTTGTATTTGAAATAGAAAGTTGTACCTTAATTATAAGAACAAGGAAATGGCCAGGGAAAGAGAGATCTTCTGTTGACAAAGGAGCCTGTTCTCTCAGAAGATAAACAGTTTTAATACTTATGTTCTAACAGTAGAGTCCATGAGGCAGAACCGATAGGAATCTAGGAGAAATAAGGTAATTCCGTGACTATCACTGAACACAGAAAATGACAGAAGCAGGAAATAAGGAGGGTGAGTTGTTCTTATCAGTGACCCTGTCCGGCTAAGATCTCACTGACGCTCACATGTTACTGCTCTGGACAACAGCGTACACAAACACACTTCTCTTGTTCACATGGAACATTACCACCAAAGTGAACTAATTCTGAAAATGCACCTTATGTTGAAAGAATGGAAATCAGTGTGTGCACTGTGTAGTCATAGTTGAATTAAGGGAGGGACTAAGCACAGAATGAGAATTGGAAAATACCTCAATACTTGACAATTATGCAAGACTTTGTTAAATAATACATGGATCAAAGGAGTTTATGAGAAGTTAGTTTGTAAATATTTGAATTAAAAGTGAAAACACAGTTCATCAAAATGAGTAGAACAGACTGAGAGCAACTCTTGGCAGGGACTGTAGAACCCAACACGTATGTTAGGGAATGAGAAGATGTAAAATCGATATCTATGCTTTTATCTCATGAAGCTACACAAAGAGCCAGTTAACTCCAAAATGAACAGAAAAAAAGGAAATGACAAGCCATACCAAAATCAATACCAAAACCAACCAATCAAAACCCAAACAAACAAACAAAAAACCAGAAACCAATAAAACAGAAAATAGAAAAATTATAAAGTCAGCAAAGTCAAACACTGATAATTAGAACAGATGAACAAGCTTGCTAAACCTCAGGCAGGCTAAGACAAAAAGAGACAAGACCCAACTTACTTATATCAGGAATGAAAGAGAGGACATCAAAGTGGGCCCATGGCTGTGGGAACAATAACAACGAACACTGTGGAGCTCAGCTTCTTAAGCTGTACAGTGCATTTCATGTTAATGTTGGGGTGTGAAATTTTGTAACAATGAACATTTTTCTGAACATGCAATGACCAAAAATACATTCAGAATTGAATGTGTAGTGAACACACGGTATTTCTGGCAACCTTTGCCAATGTTGAGTAACTGGACTTGACCACAGCCTTGGTTCTAAACACACAAGGATGCATGCTCTGCAGTCTATGTGTCTCTGTGCTGTGCAGCAGCAGCCAGACACTCAAAAACACTTTAGCTCAGGTCTGCGACCACTGCAGTTACATTTGGGAGTGGCTCCGCTGTAATACAATGCTCTGCTTTTATAGAAGCGTAGCTTTTTAAAAATTGAAAATAGATTTTTCTCTCATACTATACATCCCCACCACAGTTTCTTCTCCCTCCACTCCCCCTGGATCTCCCCCCATCTCCCTTCTATCCATTCCCCCTCCATTTTCACTTCAGAAAAGAGCAAGTCTCCAAGAGGCAACAGTCAAACAGGACAAAACATGACACAATGAGACTAGGCAAAAGCCCTCATATCAAGGCTGGGCAAGGCAACTGCATAAGAGGGAAAGAGTCCCAAGAGCAGGCAAAAGAGGTAGAAGCACACCTGCTCCGACTGTTCGGAGTCTCTCAGAACCCCAAGCTAACGGCTATAGCATATACACAGAGGACCTGGTGCAGACTCATGCAAGCCCCATGCTTATCACCTCAGGCTCTGTGAGCCCATTCTGTTATATTCATAGATTGGTGAAATGTAATTTTATGTGCTTCTACCATACAGACATCTCTAGCATGTATATCCAACAATTGTTTCTTTGGATTGGATTGTTTTAGAATGTCAATTACAAAAAAAAAAAGGCTCTTTGGGTTTTGGGCTTCAGTTTCATAGAAGTAAAATGAATTTTTCTTTCAGCTGATTCAATTTGCAACGATTTCTGAGGTAGCCTTACACATACTTCTGTCAGTTTATACTGTGTAATTATGTGAAGCGTCAGTAGCAGCCATAAAAATTGATATATCAATTAACTCAGAAATGTTGAGGATGTTTTAATGCCTTTCAGTAGTCAAATCTTCAGCTAAAATTCTTTATGAAGATACAGTTAAAACATTGATCTTGTGATTAACATTCTTATTTTTTTTAAATGCTAAAATTATAGCTGTAGAGATGACCCTGGACTTAAGAACATCAGGTGGTCTCACAACTGCCTGTAGCTCCAGCTCCAAAGAACCTGATGTCCTCTCTTGGTCTTAGTGGGCACTCATATACATGTATTCAGACAGACAGACAGACACACACACATATAAATTAAAATTAAAATTAATCTTTTAAAACTAAGTGATAAAATTATATGTGTATTAAATATTAAATAAAATTTTATGATTTATTATCAGTTAATTAGTTGATTTTTATACTTATTTTATGTATCTAGATACTTAGGGTCATAAAAATTTCTTGGATAGACAAAGAGGCCATAAGTGGAAACAGCTTAAGAAGCCTTCCTATAAAATAATCTATGTGTACATACTTTAGCCAAATGGACCAGTTACTTGAAAGAGCCCACATGTTACAACTAATGAGTTTATACATTCATAGCATTTGCCTCCTTTAAAAAGTATTTTTATTTATTTTTTTGAGATGATATAATTACATGATTTCCACCTCTCCTTTCTCCTTTCTTCCTAGTCAGAAGCTATGGCCATATAGTCTCACCAACATGAAATCTAAACATGAGTTGAACACAGGCAACAATAATAAACATGCTAAAATAGGTGGGTGGGGGAAAGTCCTTGAGTCCTTAACTCTAGACAAAGAACTACAGACAACTAAATGGCCAGCTTCACCAGGGAAGAGTATATGAAATGGCCATCCCCGAAAATATGTACACAGAAATAAAGTTATACAGGCTGAGAAGACTGTATTCATACATTTAGAAATTAGTCTCTTTTCTATACAAGGGTCCCTTTCCTTCCAGGTATGGAGGTTGTGATTCTATTCATTAAAACATTTACTCTAAAATAAATAGAAACTACTGGTTATCTCTTATTGTCCAGTTCTCTCTGAATTTCTGGCAATAAGATGATTTTTGGTGCTTTATGGCTGCTTGAAATGAAGACCACATGTTTCTTCTCCCCCTGAGGCTACACATGGCTACAAGTGTCTGTGGGCTTTGGGGTTCTGGGGTGGAGGAGGACCTTAACAATAGCAGTCAGAGTAAAGTGGTGAATGTGAAGGCTTGATTTGTCTTCGGTCCAAAGACTCTGGATATGAGTAAGAGCAGGAAAAAAAAAAGACAATTCTTTCCAAAATGTTTAAAATACATCTTATTAAGATGAAATTCTTATGACATAAATTAGCCATTTTGAAGTCAACAATTAGGTAGTACTTGGTACATTAAACATTTTGTGCAAACTTGTGTCTAGCTAGTTCTCAGATGTTTCTGTCACGCTAAGATAGAGCCCCAATGCCATTAACCAGCTTCCCCTCCATTCTTCCCTGCCCCAGCTCCCAGCTGTCTCCAGTTTGCCTTGGTATCTGTGGACTTATCTTTGCTGAATATGTCATGCAAATGGCATCTGAAGGTTTCATACCCCTGTGGGTAGAACCATGAAGCAGCAGTCATGTGAAATACGGGGTCCTGTAAGTTTCGGTCAATCCCACCTGCTCTTTTCATTCTTGGTCTGAAGTTGAAATTCATGCACTTTCCAGAATGTTTTCAAGTAACTCTTTCCACAATCACTTCCACCATCTTCTCTCCAGCATCCATCAGTGAGGTGGAGAGGAGGGGAGAGGAATATATCTCTGCTCTGCTTTGTGACAACAACTTTCATCTAGCCTGATGATACTAGGTAGTATATATTAAATATACTCAATTTATACGTATACATATATGCACACACACATACACAAACATATTGTAAAGCATACTGGTGAGATAATACATTCAATACCTTTGATTGCCTTCAAAGTATTTCCCCCTGCCCTCTATAGTCTGGAAATGAGTGGAGACAGACCATAGAGTTCCCTTTACCTACATCTTTCCAGAAACACTTTTTTGGAAAGGTACTATTACTGCAACTTACATTTTATAGATAAGGAAACTGAGGTCAAGAAGCTAATTCAAGATACAAGACAAGTATGGTGTATACATTAGTTTTATTTTAAAGCCTGACATCAGTAGTGAGAAGAGATTTTATCCTGTTTTGACATATTTGAGGGCATGGCAGAAACAGCTGAGAGAAATGTGTATGGGAAGAGTACACAGAAGTGAGTTAAGAACCTGTGTGTATGAAGCTCTCAGTCTGTATTCAGAAGGCATCATTTAAAGCAGTTCTCCTCAGCTTTCCCTATGCTGCAACCCTTAATACAGTTCTTCATGTCGGACCGAGGTTTCTATCGCGTCTGGTCCTGCAGCTGTTCAGTTTCAAATAAACACACAGAAGCCTACATTAATTATAAACTGATTGGCCTATTAGCTCAGGCTTCTTATTCACTCTTATAACTTATATTAGCCCATAATTCTTCTCTGTGTTAGCCATGTGGCTTGGTACCTTTTTTGACAAGGCAGTCACATCTTGCTTCCTCTGCAGCTGGGTGACGACTGCAGACTGACCTTTCTTCTTCCCAGAATTCTCCTTTTCTCCTTGCCCTGCCTCTACTTCCTGCCCTTGCCCCGCCTATACTTCCTGCCTGGCTACTGGCCAATCAGCATTTCATTAAATACAATTGACAGGGTACAGACCATTGTCCCACAGCACTTCACCCCCCTTTTAAAACAAGAACTCTGAATCTAATATCTTTTGTTTAGCCTTCTTCCTGACCATTATCCATACAAATTGTAACCAACACTCTAAACATAGAAAAATATCCATAATTCATTTTTTAGGAATGTGGGCATAGTTTTCCAGGCTCCTTCCTGCTTACTGGGGGCACTGATAATCTTACAGGAACCTAAAGAAAATTTAGAATTCTGTTCATGTCCTGACTGGAGTATCCTGTGAGGCTTGATCATCTCAGGCAGCAGTCTTGAATCTGTTCCAGTTGTAGAACTCAAACATCTGGGCTGTCTGCTCCTATTGGAGATTTTTCAGAGGGTCTTCCTTGATCAAACCTGATTTTTCTTAATCTAGAATGAATCCACAGCCTCTCATTTCCCATGGAAACAAAAGCAAAACCTCTTCTCCAAAGTAACATATCTTTTGACTTCTATTTTGAAGTCAAGGCATTTTCAAAATACCTATCTTGGATTAATCCAACAGCATTTATAATAAAATGTCTTTTAGCAACTGTTGGTCCTTCCTTGGTCATCAGTTTAAAGACAACACAATAACATGCTATGTTCAGACTCTCTGTGTATTTTTCATCTTTATATGGCTTTATTTTGACCTCTAGTTCTTTTATTTTCATTTTTAATTTTTGGCTTTTTGAGACAGGGTTTTTCTGTATATCTCTGGCTGTTTTGTAACTCACTCTGTAGACCAGGCTGTCCTAGAACTCACAGAGATCTATCTGCCTCTGCCTCACAAATGTTGGGATTAAAGGTATGTACTACCATACCTTGAACTCACAGAGATTCTTCTGTTTCTGCCTCCCAAGTGTTGGGATTAAAGGTGTGTACCACCACGCCCAACTACTCTTTTTTTTAATTTTAGGGACTTTATCCTTTTTCTTTTAACTCTCAAACCTACATAAATTTTTAAACACAGTGTAAACTGCTTAGAGGATTTTTCTTCTGAAACTATCTTTATTGCATCTTTCTTTTTCTGACCACATGAGTCTTTTCATTTGCTAAGCAATATGGCTAGGATTAAAGCTATGGCTTTCATGTTTGAATCCAGCCATTCCTTAGCTTTTTTTCTCAGTGTCTAGCCTCATGGCAGTGGTACTGGCCAGAGCCATGTTTATTGCCACAACTCTATGGCATTTCAAGGTCTCTGACACCAGCATAAAGCATGCAGTCAACTTTTCATCAACACCATTTAAGTGTTTTGTGGCAGGACCTCTTAAAGGAGTTTCAAAGTTTTGCAGCTGAAGCTGAGTCAGGAAACCTCTCTTAAATGAGAGTGCTTGCCTCTAGCAAGCAGAGCCCACCCAAGAAAGTGCTGCTATCAATAAGCCATGCTTAACTNGCTGAGTCAGGAAACCTCTCTTAAATGAGAGTGCTTGCCTCTAGCAAGCAGAGCCCACCCAAGAAAGTGCTGCTATCAATAAGCCATGCTTAACTCTATTATTTTATGTCTAGAATTACTTCCCAAGCTCTCTTAGGCTTTATGTGGATGCAGTTGTCTACACTGGCATTATTCTGTTGACTGAGGTTTCTCTCCCGAAAACTAGACAAAGGAGATTCGTTCAGAGTTCTTTTTTTTTTAAAAAAGGTGGGGGGGGGAGTGCTGTGGGACAATGGTCTTTACCCTATTACTTGTATAATTTTTACTAAAATGCTGATTGGCCCCAGTAGCCAGGCAGGAAGTATTGGAGGTATAACTATGCAGGAAGTAGAGGCGGAGCAATGAGAATTCTGGGAAGAGGGAAGTTTCAGTCTATAGTTGTCACCCCGACACAGAGGAAGCCAGACACAGAACAAGCAAGATGTGACTGCCTTGCTGAAAAAGGTACCAAACCATGTGGCTAACACAGACAAGTATTATGGGCTAATATAAGTTATAAGAATTAATTAATAAGAAGCTTGACCACGAAAGGTGTTACAACCCGTGGGTTGTAAACCACTGATCTAAGGGGAAATAGGAACAGAATACAATGGACCTCTGCATACAATTCCTACAACTTCTCTGGAGTCAGCAATAGCACTTCACTATAGAAATTGATAATTATCTAAGTTATTAAAATATGTCTTTTATATCTATTTGGATATTCATATCTGTACTAATTTTACTGGAGATTTGCAAATGAGGATTGAGATCAGCTTAGCTTAGTAACACATTTTTGAATTGCTCACATACTGCATTTCCTCTGTGTGTGTATGTGTGTACATGCGTGTGAGCATACATGTACGTGCAGGCATGTAGAAGTCAGAGATCAACATCAGGTATTCTTCTTCAGAAGTCATTCCTCCCCTTTTAAAAATTTAGTAATTTTTTACACATATGACTGTTTTGCTTATATGTATGTCTGTACTCAGTGTTTTGTGTCTGGTGTTCATGGAGATCAGAAAAGGCATTGGATCCTCTGCAATTGGAATTATGAATGACTGTGAGCCAGCATGAGGATGCTAGGAACCAAACCCAGGACCTCAGACAAAGTCTTTGGGACTTGGTTCCTGCCAAGTTAGGGTAGGCTGGCTGACTTGTTAGCCAACCTCAGGTTTCTGCCTATTTCTACCACCATACCTGGCTTTCCTGCCATGGGTTCTGGGAATATAGCTCCCCATGTTACATACCAAGCACTTTAAAAGCTAAACCATCTCCTCACCCTACCACTTTGGAGGTCTAATCTACCTGTGTTACTTTCCTTGTCTCTGTCACCAATCTCTAAGGAGGAGCTGACCCTCTGTGTGAGGGTCAATTATGCTAGGGAGTGTGCTCAAGGCTGTCCTGGGAACAGGGAGTTGGCTTCCTCAGATTTGGGTGGATCCAGATGTAGTGGAGCAGGAAGCCAGGTTAGGTCGTAAACTTCAGGCTGGTCATGGAGGGACATGTCTCCAGTAAGACCCCACCTCCAAAAGGCTCTAGGTCCTCCCAAATAATGATCACCAACTGCAACCCAAGTGTTTAAACATCCAAAATGTAATAACATCTTTAAAAAGGCAGTCGGGGGGCTTCTGATGCCTCCCAAATCTATATAACAACCACTCCTCAACGAAACCCATACCTACTGCATTCACTTGTCACACTCCCAGGTGCCGCCTTCAAGTTTTAGACTATTAATCTACTTTCTGTCTCTGTGGATTTGCCGAAGTGAGGTATTTTACATCATGTTTGTTCCACTGGCCTGCAGATTTACTTTATGCAAGTGCCATCACCTGCAATCAGAAATACTGAATTGAAAATTCAAAAAATGAATAATTCAGAAGTTATGCATTTTAACTATTTAAGTATATTAGCTCCTTCTCGGATCATTAGATGTAGTATAGATGTAATCAATCATCATATTGAATCCTATAAGATATATAGTTAAAATGATAAAAATAAAAAAATAGAAGTGACCAGTATAAAGCTTATATTTGTGCCTATTTATATTTTATTTTGTATTTACACTTTACTTATAGTATTTTATGATATCTTAACAAAACTTCATGTGTGTGCAGTCTTTATTCTTCTGAGATCCATAGAATAGCGGAACATGATTTGTTTAAATAATCCACCATTGCAGGAAATTTTAAGTTGGCCTTTTTATACTTAGAATCTCCAATAATAAACTTTTAGGAAATATCTGTATATTTTTAAAACTTAAGGTGAGTTAATTTCATTCATTTTTTGATAGACAATTTCAACCACAGTGATAAAGAAAGTGGCACAAGAAATCCTGCTCTTCCTCAGGACCGAGCCTCTTGATCCTACCACGTTGCCAAAATGTCGCTTTCTAACAAGCTGACTTTGGACAAGCTGGACGTGAAGGGGAAGCGGGTCGTGATGAGGGTGGACTTCAATGTTCCTGTGAGGATAACAAATAACCAAAGGATCAAGGCTGCTGTCCCAAGCATCAAATTCTGCTTGGACAATGGAGCCAAGTCGGTTGTCCTTATGAGCCACTTGGGCCGACCTGATGGTGTTCCCATGCCTGACAAGTATTCCCTAGAGCCGGTTGCGGCAGAACTCAAGTCTCTGCTGGGCAAGTAAGTACAGGGTCGGTGCTGGTGAGCTCTGGGGGTAGGTAAGGCCTGCTGTTACTGGTTCTCAGCTTTCAGCTTGCTCCAGTCTTCATTGCTTGCTCCTCCCTCCCCCCCCAGGGATGTTCTCTTCTTAAAGGATTGTGTGGGCCCAGAAGTCGAGAATGCCTGTGCTAACCCAGCAGCTGGCACTGTCATCCTGCTGGAGAACCTCCGCTTTCATGTGGAGGAAGAAGGGAAGGGAAAGGATGCTTCTGGGAACAAGGTAGGACCCGTGCCTTTGATATTCTTGGGCCTTAGGATCTGAATTTGTGAGGCCACGAGTAAAGGATAGTGGAAGCTTACCTTGATTTTTCCCAAACACCTTTTGAAACTGAGTATACCATACTTGTAAAAATGTACAAATGCGGGCCACGGATGGAACTCAGGGTAGTAGTGTGCAATGCCCTGGGTACAATCCTCAGCACTGTAGAAACCAAAACAATTATTTAAATGCACAGTGTGATGAGCTACCAGTTGTTGTAGAGCAGAGTACACACACCATATAATCACTCCTCAGTGAGAGAAGGAAATGTGACCAGCACTGCAGAAGTTCTCTTCCTATTCACTTTTTGAAATGCCTTTGAAAAGTACATGAATGCTCGGGTAACCAGAGTATTCAGTGAATGTAAAGGTCATGGTGAGATTACTTAAGGCATTGGACTTAAGGCATTTCTTTCTTGGGTGGGGTAGGAGTGGTTTGAGACTGGTCTTGAACTTGAGATGTTGCCTACTAGGATGACCTCGAACTCTTGATCTCTTCCACCTTCCTAGCACTGGGTTTATAGGCCTGTCCTCTCACCTGACTCAAGGATTTCTCATGAAATATAGTGTTTTCATTTGAGTCTCTGTAAGATAAATAGGTACAGGTGTCATCCTCATTTCCTAAGCAAACAGATCTCAGCATAAGAAGCTTGGGTTTCAGGCAAGTTTAAGTTAGTGGTTGGTACTGTTGCTGGACTTTATAGTTCAGGCAATTAGATCTGCAAGCTTTTCTACAATGAACCAGATAGTAAAATGTTAGAGGCTCTGTGGGTCCTGTAGTCAATTGCAATTGTACACAGTCTGGATCTACTCACATGCCATTGTCAAAGGCTGTAGACAATCCACAAGATTGGTGGCTAGGCTTGACAACAGACTTCAATTATTAATCTTTTTTTTGTTATTTTTGAGACAGGGTTTCTGTGTAACAATTCTTGCTGTCCTGGAACTCACTTTGTAGACCAGGCTGGCCTTGAACTCTCAGGGATCCACCTGCCTCTGCCTCCCAAATGCTGGGATTAAAGGCGTGTGCCACCACCACCCGACCTCAATTATTGAATGTTAAAACTGCCTCACTGAGCATGGTTTTGTGTTTGCCTTTTGGTTAGCTAAGGACACGCCCTAGTACTTTCCCCTCCTTGGGTCTTTAAAGATGAAAGAACAAGATGCTCTGAGGGTATTTATCGTTCCCTTTTGACTTCTGACATTTCTTAAGGTTATCTGGTGTTCCTGCTCTCAGTTTCTTTTCTTAGCAGCACAGGCCCTGAGCTGGCCCTACCATGCTTTGGCGTGGTCTTGCTACAGTACTACTCAAGTGCTAATCTAAAATTCAGTGCCCTTTTAAACTGAAACTCAAGATACCCAAACTCTAGTGCTTAGAAATGGGAAGCGGCAACTGGAAAGTTGATACGGGGTGTTTTATTTAGGAATCAATGGACCGACTATGCTAGTCTCTGACTTTTAGTTAATTTACTGGCTATTCAGTCTAATGGCCTAGAATGCCTGAAATTGGAGGAACCAGTCATAAGTTCAAACTGGACACAAACGAAATGAAGACAATTCAGTTTTTTTAAAAGCTTATTTTTATAGGCAACTGTGAGCTCTGGAAGAGCAGCAAGTGCTCTTAACCACTGGGACATCTATCCACTCCCATAACTGAATGCTGTTTAGTGTGTTCACTTGGTTATTTTTAGAGTTACATTATCTCCCTTGTACACATTGCCTGGTCCAAATGAGAGATGTCTGGATCATTAATTTCCATGTCATCTTTTCAATGAAATTTTCAATTTATCATATTTTCTCTCATTCTTTTTGTTTAGTTTTAATTTTTTATCACATGTATTTAGTGTTTGTGTGTGTGTTTGTACATATATGTATGATTTTCAGAAGGAGGCAATGGAGACAAGAAATTACCAAGGGACCTGGAATATTTGGGAGAAGGAATAGACCTCGCTGCTAATAGTAAAACTTCTCCTACTAACTCGGTTTTAGGATGTTCAAGAGGATTCTTGATGGCCTGAAATGCTTTTAAAGTTGTTTTTGGAGCCATTAATATTTCCTATGTTGAATTTTCCTTTTTCATTTTTTTTCTGCAGATTAAAGCTGAGCCAGCCAAAATTGATGCTTTCCGAGCCTCACTGTCCAAACTTGGGGATGTCTATGTCAATGATGCTTTTGGTACTGCACACCGAGCCCACAGGTACTGAGAGCTTTGTCAGTAGTACTAGACAGAATCCAGTGATCTTGGATGCTTGAGCAGCTCAAATTCTATTCTTGTGATTAAAAAAAGTCAAAACATCAACAGCAGCTTATGGGGAGAAAGGTTTTGTGTGGTTTGTCACAATCCATTGAGAGAAATCAGGGAAGGAAGCTTGGCTTACTTGTTTATTCACTGGCTTTTATTCAGCTAACTTTTTGTTTGTTTGAGGCAGAGTCTCATATTGTAGCATTAGATTGGCTTGGAACTTATGCAGGCCAGGATGCCCTTGGACTCAGACATATACCTGCCTCTGCATCCCAAATGTTGAGATTAAAATAAACATGAGTTCCCATGCTACCAGTGCTAGCCAGTTTTCCAGGCCCACCAGCCTAGGGATGCCACCACTCATCCTGGGTTGGGCCTTCCTACATCAATTAGCAATCAAAAGAATGCCTCACAAACATGCCCACAGGTCAATTTGATCAAGAGGTTCCTTCTTCCAGGGGACTCTAGGATGACCTAAATTAAGAAAATCCCAAGACATATTCATCCTTTGAACTTTTATCTCTACTTGAGGTTATCTGTCCTTTGTCAAATATCTTGATTTAAAGTGGAAATAGAGACAAAATGTTTGGGAGTGGTAAAACATTTTGTGAAGCTGAAGGAAGAGATTTCGTTAACTTTATATATTATTTGAGAACATTATATCAAAATGTCTATTTTCTTATCAACTGTGATTCCACCTTTGATCTGTTAACTATTAACTGGATATCTTTAAACTTTTAACATATTTTGCCTACATGTTTATCTGTACCATGTCCATGCAGTTTCCTCAGAGGCAAGAAGGGAGCATCTGTCTGATCCCCTGCAGCTGGAGTTAATAGAGGGTTTTGAGCTGCCATGTGGGTGCTGGGAATGAACCCAGGTCCTCTGTAAGAGCAGCAAGTGATCTTAGCCACTAACTGGGTACTTTATTGTTTTATTTATAAATTCTTCTCTCATATATTATATCCCATTCATAGTTTCCCCACCCTCCACTCCTCCCAGTCCTCCCTCCCACTTCCCTTTTCCCCAGATCCACTCCTCTGTTTTCCTTCCTAAAAAAGAGCAGGCCTCCCAAGGATATCAACTGGACATAACAATTTACAATAGAACTGGGCACATACCCTCATCAAGAATGGAAGAGGCAACTCAGTAGGAGGAAGAAAAGAGTCCCAAAAGCAGGCAAAATACTAAAGAGATACCCCTACTCCTGCTGTTGGGATTCCCACAAAAACACCAGCTACACAGAACCTAGCTCAGCTCCTAGTTATCTTAAATTCTACCTCAGTCCATTGCTCTTTTTTTACCCTTGGTTGTATGTAAACATAGTCAGAATTGTATCTAAGGGATGAAGCCATGGTCTCTTAGTATCCCAAGTGGTGAAAGCATTTTAGTGTTAAGGAGCTGGCTTCTGGGTCTAGGAAAAATGGTAGAATTTGACTGGATTTTGAATACATTTATTTTCTTTTTTTCCCTCCTAGCTCCATGGTGGGTGTGAATCTGCCACAGAAGGCTGGTGGATTTTTGATGAAGAAGGAGCTGAACTACTTTGCCAAAGCTTTGGAGAGTCCTGAACGACCCTTCCTGGCAATATTGGGAGGGTATGAAGAATACTTTTGGGTCATGTTTTGGTGGATAGTGTTATTCTGGGAGTCGATCATAACTTGGGTGGTTTATAGTTAGCCAGCTCAATCATATTGGGTAACTGAGAATTTAATAAAGGGATTGTTGAGAGGTGAGGGTGGGGTTTAGGGAAGTCCCTTAATAGTCTGGGGCTAATAGTAGCTATCAATCAGATAGCTATTCCAGAGAGGTAGTCGGTGGTAAAAGGTGGTCTTTAGTCAGGGGATAGAGGACTGGTCACCTGGTAGAGGGAACCAAGGAAAGATACATGTGCTTTTTCTTCAATTTTCTGCTAGGATACTCCCTGCACACACCACTTATTGGCCCAATTTATCTGGAATGCAGAAGGCATGTGAGAGCCTCTTAATGTGGTCTGTGTAGGTCAGCTTTGTTGGACAGAAGAGAGTAGAGAAGGGCAGAAAATGGTTCCACAGGGAAAAATGGAGAAAGAGCCTTTGAAGGTGGTCATGAGGCTCTTTTTCCCCATTT
The DNA here is from genome assembly GCA_001685075.1 of Bramus lutescens. Taxonomy (NCBI): domain Eukaryota; kingdom Metazoa; phylum Chordata; class Mammalia; order Rodentia; family Cricetidae; genus Bramus; species Bramus lutescens. The sequence goes on from LOEQ01000366.1 coordinate 376,416, forward strand.
AAGATAAGTTCTCATACCCCAGGCTGGCCTTGAAATTGCTTTGTAGTTCAGGATGGTCTTGAGCCCTGACTCTCCTACTTCAGCTTCCTGAGTGTTAGCATTACATTCGTGTGCCACAGCTTTTCAAAGCTCTTCTTCAACCAGTTTCAAAGTTGGTATATTATAACCTGGCAGGGTATAACTATGAACTTGACATACCCATTTTATATTCTTATGGGCAAAGGCAGTGTGTGTAAGTGTAATGTAAATAGAAGTGAAGGATGAGAAAGCTGCCTTTCCGGTGGCACAGCTGCTTGGGCAGCCTCTCTCTGGACCATGGCCCTTCTCTGGCCTGGGCTTTTTCCCTTCCAAATGAGTAAGCACACTCAGCATTTCCTGATGAAATTGACTCTGGAACTGGGTGTCAATTTCACGGAGCAGGAGCATAGTTGCTCTCTAGGCTTCATGAGCCCTGTTTTAGGGGCCTAAAAATAACCCAGATGGGTATAGGTTTTTGTGTTGTCTTTTTGCAAAAAGGTTAGTTCTTGGAAACATGGACTCTTGTTTACTGAGTTAAAAGCATCAGACTCTGGCCTCTGGCTTCACTTCAAATTAGCATTTGAGCTGTCTGGGTTGACTCTTAGGTTTTCTGAAGATCTGGAATATGGGAGTGAATGCCACCTGCTGCCATGATCAGGTTTTAGAATAAGACTGAAACACAGCAGTCTACTTTAACCACATGGCATATGTTGTAATATCTCTGAACACTTGAAGTCAAGGATAGCATAAACCCTAAAGAATAGACTTTTTGTGGGTCTACAGGCAGCAGGCAGAGACAGACTGGGCCTGGCATGGGTTTGGATACCTTAATTCACACTCATACTGACATGTCTCCTCATACTGTCTAGTTAACTGGAGATTAAGTATGCAAATATGAGTCTATGGAGACCATTTCCATGCAGATCATCAATTACTAATCTGGCAGTCTGGACTTTGAATTTTGAATGAGGGTGCGGTTGATAAGGTCTTACTTTTCTGTTTTTATGGTGCTGAGGATCAAATGCAGGGTTTTACCCGTGGAAGACAAGTGTTTTTATATTTAGTTATACTCTTAACCCCAGAAAATCTTTTTTTTTCTAGACAAGGTTTCTCTGTAACTTTAGATCCTATCCTGGAACTAGCTCCTGTAGACCAGGCTGGCTTTGAACTCAGAGATCCACCTGCCTCTGTCTCCCGAGTGCTGGGATTAAAGGCATGCACCACCTCTGCCCATCGAGAATATCCTTTTAAACCCTTGTTTTGCAGCTACCTTTAAAGGATTTATTCAAAGTATGGAGTGTTGGAGAAATGTGGCCAAGCTTGGCAGTACTTTTGCCATTTGGGCATTTTCTTGTCTCCTACTGTGTCTCTGAGTTTAGCACTATACTCACCAATTGTGTGCTTTTGATGATGAGTCTTGCTTTCCCTTCTAGAGCTAAAGTTGCAGACAAGATCCAGCTGATCAGTAATATGTTGGACAAAGTCAATGAGATGATCATTGGTGGTGGAATGGCTTTTACCTTCCTTAAGGTGCTCAACAACATGGAGGTAGGACACCAGTGACAAGTGGCTGGGAAATGGCTCTGTAGTGATAGCAGTTTATGGGAGTTTAATGTGAGTCCTAAAACCGTTTTCATCTCATCTGAAGTTCCTCTATTACTATATAGTTATGCTCCTGTCTGTTTTGGGTCAGTCATGTTCTTAGTTCAGAGACTGAACTTCATCTCCTTGACTCTCTTGTGTAGATCGGAACTTCTCTGTATGATGAGGAAGGAGCCAAGATTGTCAAAGATCTCATGGCTAAAGCTGAGAAAAATGGTGTGAAGATTACCTTGCC
>LOEQ01000367.1:30770-52674 GCA_001685075.1 Bramus lutescens
TACAGAAGCTTTTCAGTTTCAGGAGGTCCCATTTATTAACTGTTTCTCTCAGTGACTGTGCTGCTGGGGTTGTATTTCTTTACTTACTCCTTTTATGCCTCTGACAAATTGAATTCCCTTGGCATTCCTGCCTCTGCCTTGCTCTCCATCCTTCTTTCTGATCACACCTGGGTACCACCCTATCCCACCAGGTATGGAAGTCCTGTCAGCAAGCCACTCTCAGTGCCTGAGGCCTGCACTTTCCTGGTTCCTCCTAAGGTCACCCTCCAGGAGCAGGTTCTTCTGGAACATTCCTTAATTCTCCTCACTCTATCCACGGGAGACTGCTGGACAAGCCGACACTCCCAAGTCAAACTCAAGGACCACGCTTGACATTCCCCATTTTCCATGGCTGTGAATGGCTCCCTGACATGTCTGTTGCCCAAAGTCAAAACTTTTCCCACTTCCCCAGGGTTTTTCAGTCCCACTGTTCAGGCAGCCACCAAGCCCAATCAATCCCAAGCCCTAGGTCAGTCCTATTCCTCTTTTCCCCAATACTGAAATTTTCCTTGAAAGTGCTTTTCTGAATGTCACCATGTGGTTATTTGTGAGATTTTGAGCTGTCTACCTACCTTCTCCTCTCAGGACAGCAGGATCAGGAGGGCAGGGCTGGCTGGGGAAGCATATGTCTCCAGTACCTAGCAACACCCAACATAGGTACAAGTTCCACGGTGATCTGGTGAATTATTGCCACCCCCATTCAAGGAGTTCATTGCTCAGCCCTCCAAAATACTCTTGTCTTTCCTGACCCCGATCCCTCATATCCCTGGCCAAATGTCAACTCCTCTAGGAGTCCTTGATCCCGAAATCACACACTCAGAGCATTGTGTGATTCACCCGAGGAGCGTGAGCCCATGCTTTTCTGATTGTCTCACGTTGGCTGCCTCTTGGTGAGCTCCATGTGAGTTGGACACTAAGGCAGGAACCACACCTGTCTCTCATGTCCTCAGTATTCACAGCTCGGCGGGAGCTTCTGGGAATGTGTGCAGGGGGCTAGGACTGGAAAATGGTGACATTGTTCCAAAGGTTCTCCACCTTCCTGGGTCCTCTTTAATCTATCACACAGGTCCCTGTGTGGGAATTGATTCTGAAGTGTCATGGTGATATAGAGACAAGGAACTGTAGCACAGAATTGGTGGGCATGTGTAGTTTAGAGGTGGCTCAAAATAGATCTGAGACCTTCCTCCTCTGGACACATGTGCACCCTCACCCTCCCTTTCTCTGTGTAGGTTATTATTGTATGACAGCACATGTTATACACATGTGTTTATGACCACATGCCTACTTAGGGTCTAAATTCTCAGGAAGAAGGAGCTGGGCCTGTGAAAGACTCTGGGGAAAAGTACTTAAAGGAAGAGGGGAAGGGATCCATATCTAGTTATCCGCTGCCCTCAGAGTTCCTTTGCTGTGGAAGGTGGGAGAAGATGTCTGCTATCCCAGAAGGGACTCAGGAGGACGGATCCCTCCTGAAGGGACCCTGCCCCTTTACGTTGTCTGCTTTGAGATCAAGTACAGATGTAGCTCTAGATGTTGCCTCCTTTTCCAGAATCCTGATGTTGGAGGAGACTCTGAAAATTGTGACTTGGTTTCTCTTTTCGAGTTGGGATTCCCCCAGTGTTTGTCTTTGCGGATTTCACAGTCAGCATTGGAAGAGATGTTGGACACCACAATTGCTGTTTGGTTAGGACTTCCTATAACAAAGAACATCTCTGAGTTAATTCTCTCCTGTCTTGAGTATCTTCTAGTTACTGTTTCCTGGGCTCTGCCCACAGAATACCAGGCCCAATGGTTCTCCCAGGGGTGAAATAGCTCTCTAGAATCTTGTAGGCTCTTCCTGTGATGGGGTCCGGGACCTAGATCTAACTCTTCTTTGGAAGACTGAGTAGGGATTATCAGTAGGGCTGACAAGGGCTGACAGGCCCCCAGATAGATATTTCATCTCATTGTCCTTCCTTCCACAGCAGAGCCTTCCTCTTGGATGCCGTCTGCTCCCCACGCATCTGTCACTCAGCTGTGACTTACCTAAATGCATGTCACCCGGAGGACAGGAACATTTGATTGCTGAGGAAAAAGCCTTTTTTTTTCTTCAAAAAAAAAAAAAAGCTTTTTGAAAAGTGAGTCATGATTGGCCTAAAAATAGACTGGAAATCAGAAGAAACAAACACATACAAAAACGATGCTAAAAATCTAGAATGCCTAATTATAGGAGAGAGGAAGTACTTTGGAGGAATTGGGATTCCAATAATGCTTTCTTATTTTCTTTGACTCAAACATTGTGCCAGGGAGTGAAACAGAGTTTCTTTGTTAATAAATTTTCCAACCCAGGGACACAAAGTCCCTCTGCCGTGCTATTTACAGCCTCCCTAGGCATCCCCAAGTCTTCAGGACTTGGACGCACTCCCCTCTCTGCTTTCCCTGGGCAACCTTGGTACACCACCATAAAGCTCACACCACAGCGATGGATCAGGCAACCTGTCACCGTTGCTCAGTCCAGACATTGAGCAAGCACCTTGGGGGAAGAAAGCTCCATAGAGGGCCGTGAAAAAAAATTATTGAATAGATGGTTCATGGGCATGTAGGGGGAGAAAAAGGTAATCCTTAAGAGTTATCCTGGTTTCATGAAGTGCAAGTTCAACTGAAACAAATTCCGTCCTCTGGCTGATGGATTTCTGCACTTCTAGACAGACAGCTCACCAGGGATGTGGCAAATCTGGGTTTCAGCAGGTGTTTTGTAAAGACTACGATATCATCTTCTAGTACAAGATGGAGATTTGTGGGAAGACAGTAATGGCATTAGATGGATTAGCAGACAAAGTGCCATGTGAGCCAGCCATGTGGGGAGCTGCCAGGGGGGAGCACAGTCTTGAGCTAAATTAATCAAAGTGCAGAGGAGGGGAGGTGATAGTGAGTTTCCTCTGAGCTTGGCAGTGGCTGGACCACATCTGGAGCCTTGTGTTTCATTCCAGGAGCAATGGTTGAGTGAGGATATTGACAAATGGTGTGGCAGTTGGAGGAGGGAAATGGGCTAGCCCAAGGTCAGTATACCGTGCCGTGCAGGGAGTGGTTGCTTGATTGCTAGGGAATGTAAACCTAGGATACAGAACAGCTAAGTGGATCCTGACAGTTTTTTTTTCTCCCAAATATTTAAAGGTCTCCTGTAGAAGATTGTATGGAAATACTAGTGGCAGTGTTAGAAATGCAATGATTGACAGGCAGATTTTGGTTCAAGCTGTAGTAACCAGTAAAAAGAAGGGCAAGTTAGGAGCCCTGTGGGGGCAGCTGCCTTCTTCTGCCTGTGAGGTTTCCTCCTTCAGAAGAATTGGGTACAGGGATCTGTTCTTTTCTGCTCATCACAAATGAGCCCAGCCCTGTGCTGAACCTGGAGGAGGATACCAGGACACAATATAGGACCCTTGCCTCGAGGAGCTCTTATGCAAGTCAGAGAGTTGGATCCATGATCCATGATCCGTGATCCATGGATACATGGATACATGGCTTCTACTGCCTAAGAGAAATAGCACGGGACTGCAAAGTCAGAGCCTGCTCACTGTAGGCTAAGGAGCTGTGTGACGCAGGGTGAATGATGGCTGGTTTCTGTGCTCCACAGGGCCTTGTGTCAACAGGAGTTAATTAGTTAGTTTGTTTTTTGATAAGGTATCAGGTTTAAATTGCTACGGGTAGCTGAGAATGACCTTGAACTTATGCTCTTCCTGTTCCTACCCCCTGAGAGCAGGGATTCCAGGTGTGAGCCACTGCACCTGGCTTATGTGGTGCTAGAGATGGAACTGGGGCCTCATGAATGCTAGGCAAGTCCTCCACCAGCTAAGCCACATCTCCAGCTTACTAGGAATCTCTACAGAACCACTCTCGACCTTTACAGTGCCAAGTAGTTAATGGGAACACATTTCTGCCCCAACACCTGGGCAGGGTGGCAGGGTGGCTCTGATCTAGGGGTCACTGAAGATCCTTAACAGAGGGAAGCAATACAGAGGCCTTTCACAGAAATATCAATTTACTGTGCGCTGAGAAGGATGGACAGGTGGGAGACTGGCTAGCAAGTGGGTATCTTACTTGGTTTAGGTTGAGGAACCTATAGACCATAATAATTTATTCTTGAAGTTCTGGAGGCTGGGAAGTCAAAGTTCAAGATGCTGCCCAAGTCTTTGTTTGATGAGGGTTTATGGTTCAGAGACAAGGGCTTCTTGCTGAATTCTCACAGGCTGACAGGATGAACTATTTCCTCGGAATCCTTTTTTTGGGAAGACGCTAATCCTGTTTGCATGGTCTCCATCCTCATGACCTAAGAACCTGTCACAGGCTGTTTCCTAATGCCATCACCTGGCAGTGGATTCCAACACAGAAAGTGGAGGATACAAACATTCTTTATGATGCAGAGAGCTACTGCTCAGAGCTGGAGGAGAAAGAATGACAATTAGCCCAAGGGCAGAGGAATCAAAGCCTGCTGCAGGGTCTCATTGGAGAGCCCACACTTGAAGGATAAAGGGGGGAAACACTAAAGATGATGTAATGTATGAAATTTATCATTGGAGTATGGTGAGCCGCATAACTGTAATCTTAGCGCTTGTCAAACAAAGGCAAGGGGAGAGCCATCATGGGCGAGACCAACCTGGGCTATACAAAGAATTCTAGGTCAGCCCGAGCTACAGAGTCAGACCCTATCAAAACAAACAAACAAATAAAAACCCCAGAAAAACCAACAGCAACAACAACAACAGCAGAAAGACAAAACAGAACTCTGTATTCTGAGAACAGGACAATGTATAGTCCCACTCTGCGATCTTGACCTGGACTGTAACCACTGATCAACCACAGGGGAGCTGGCGCGGAGAACATGACTGTTCACAAACTCCCTGGAGCAGGAAGTAGTTCTTCTCTCACTCTAAGCCTATGGTAGTAGGGCCCTGGTGGAGAGGCCTGATCTCACTAGGTTATTGCCCAAGCCAGCTCTACTGTGGAGGCCCTTTCTCCACCAGTTCGGCTCACACCACACCACACCCTTCCTCCTCTCCCCACATTTTTTTCTCCTCCTCCTCCTCCTCCCCTTTTCTTTATTCCTCTCCTCTCTCTCCCCTTTTCCTTCTTCTCTCACTCCCTCCCCTTCCTCCTCCAGGTGGCAACATCAGCAAAATAATGAGATTGCCCAACTGGCAGTGTGCATGCCATCATGGTGGAGAATGAAGACGGATGACTGTAGCTAAGAGACAGTTTGAAAAGTGATAAATACAGGCAACAAGTTATTCACTACAGCAATTTGTAAAGAGCGTTAAGAACCTGCAGATGGGTTGTTTCACATCACCTCCTTTTCCATTTGCAGCCAGACAGGCCAGGGTAAACGACAGTGATGGATGGCTTTGAGCAAGGCCCCTTAATCTACCGCTCTGCCATTGATTAGTTTGGCTCGCACTGCACCCCACCCCCCCACACCCCCGGGTGGTAGACATGACCTATCTCTTGGAGTCCAGAGAGCCTAAGCTGGGCTTTTGGACCTGGAGAAGAGTGCTTCCAAAGGGAATGAGGTAGAGGTGGGGATGGGAAGACTTGTCACAAAGAACACAGTAACTATCACAGTCCAGAAGGAGGATTTGGGGGGCATGGGATTTAGTTTATAAGTGAAGATATGAGGATAGAGGGAAGGAGTAGAGACTGGGAATCAAGAGTTAGCTCCCCTCCCCCATCCAGCTACCACGAGTGGCCCCATCCCCTCCATCCTGACTAGCACAGTGGTTGTGACCAAGGGTTCTCCTGAGGCGTGTACTTGACTTTGTCCCCAGTGTTGGGCTAAATGCCTTGCTCCGAATGCATCAGGAATGGTCGTTCCTCCAGGGGTCTAAGCAGGAGGAGCAACCCCCCACTGGATTTAGGTAGGTAGCGGTGATAGTCAACTAGGAGGTCTGACCTCCAGCAGGATTTAAGACATCTCAAGGGACAAGAGCAGGAGAGATAAGAGTAAAGATAAAGGCCGGCATTGCTTGGAGGTGGGGAGAGCACAGCTGGCAAGCTGCTGCAGAGGGAATGTGGGACGACAATGCATCACAGGATGCATAAGGAGAAAATGCAGAATTCCTCTCGGGCCTCAGCAATGAGAGAGAGAAGACATTGGAGAAGAGGGTGCTCAGTACTGGAGAAAGCCAATTTCTCTGAGTGGAATGTGAGGACTCCTGTCTTCTCCCTGCTCTGACGGTGGGGGTGTGGAGCTGGCTGGATGCTCTGGGCAGTGGCAGAAACCTTGCTGGCTTTGGCATCTGGAGATCTCAAAGGGGAAATGAGGAAAGTTGCTGCAGCCTTTGCTGGGAACATGATCTGCTCTTTACAGACAGCCTTACTGTGACTGTGATCCCGTTCCATCGTTTTAAACACTCCAGAGGGTGAAGAAAGATAAGAACTCTTGTGCCCACTTTAAGGTTAAACAAATAGAGATTCAGAGTGGTCGTGTAATTTGTCTAAGGTTGCATAGCTTGTAAGTAGCAAAGCCACCTGGCTATGAGACTCCTATCCTTAGAGAGCAGTGGGGCTATTGAAGTGCAGATTAAACAAATTTCCAACAAACCATTGCCTACGTTTTAATCTTTAGAACAAAATGTGTACTTGTAAAAACCAGGCAATTGCTGCCTGCTGGTCCAGGCATCTGAGAGCCCCTGAAACGCCCCAGTTGTACCAGAGAGAAGATGAGAATACAGATCAGGACTGGTTTCCTTAGAAACAGGCTGAACCATGAGTGAGACGACCATCCTGGGGTCTGGCATCCTTACCAAAATGCTCCCTATTTGAAGCCTTGCTATTTTCACCATCTAATTCAGAGCCATTCACCTCCTGGAAGTCCTCCCAGACTGCCACAGTGAACTGAGGACTTCCCAGAAACTCACAGCTGTACCATAAGGGAGTACCTGCTCACCCCTGCCAGATGTTCCTGCATCTGCCTGACAAAAGTGATGACCTTGCACCTATGTTATAAAGAGCAGAATCAAGGTCTTTACTATTTCACTGAGGCAGTGACCCTGCCGGTCAAGTATACCAAGTTGAACCCTCTCTGGGTAACTAAGCTACCATCTGCCCTTGGACACTGACTTTGTCCTTCGAGGGTTTGTAGTTCTGAAATTGCACATTTCGAGGCTGATAGTAGTGAAGAATGAAGCCCTCCCTGGTCAGTGGTTCTCAGCTCTGGTTGTCTGTCAATCAGAAACACCATGGAGTTTGTAAACTGTAGAAATCCGTACTGAATCAGAATAGGGGGAAATGGCTTTGGCTTTGGGACCTGACTCTTCTTTCTAAATTCCACATCTGATTTTAACGGTCAGCCAGGGATAGGCAACAGTGACCTCCAAGGGGAATCACAGTAGCTCTTGCTAAGTGAGTTCTATACTTTAGGGCACTGTGCCATATGACGTTTTGCTGACTGCATCTTGGTGGCTGTCTCAGTTTGGGGTCCCAAGAAAATGACTCCAAGGTAGGGATCTATGGGAAGCAATCAAAGAACACTTGTAACTGACTGCCTTCTGCCCTGGAAGATGGTACCTATCTAGAGGAAGGATGCCTGCTATAGGGAAGGGTGGTTCTTTGCTTCCAAGGAAGTTTGTGGAGAAGGACTCAGATGGGTGCCAGAAGTTGGCAGTGCTCAGGTGGTAGGAGGAGTGGCCTGATTTCTGGAGGGTTCTAGGATGCCCACTGCAGAGACTGCAGTAAAGGGATGATGGGAGAACGAAGGCTAGAAGTACAGAAATAATTGTCTGCAGAGACTGGATGGGCCGTGGCAGCAATGTTAAGACATGCCAGGTCTGCTGGCCCATCTCTGTAATTCCAGCATTTGGGAGGTAGAGGCAGGAAGGTCACAAGTTTGAGACCATCTTGGGCTGCATAAGAAGACCTATACTCCCAAGTGAAAACCTTGTTCCGTATTAAATTTGTTGTAATAGAATAGAAAGTATGCATCCTTTTGTCTTAATCTGTACATCAGAAACATGTTTATTTTCATTCTTCAGAGTAACACGCTTTAACATCTGGGCAGCTGTTAGGCCATGTCTAAGAGCATTTGAATAGCCTTCTGAAGAGGATGATGCCTCTGTTTCCTCCTGATGAGGGCACTAGAATGGCCTCATTTGTTCTAGGACACCTCCATGCACCCTGGCATGAGGCTAGCTGTACAGACCAACAGGACTGTCAGACAGGTCCCTTTATTTTCCAAGGATGAGGACATATTGTCACCCTAGTATTTCCCTATAGGCTGGACATAGATGGCTGTGTCTTCTTCAGAGCTGATGGCTGTTGAGGGGTGGCACTGTGTAGTCATCTTTGCTTTAAGGCTTTCAAAAGTGACACAGGAAGGGAATCAAGTGAGTATTGGGTGTGCCTCAGCCTCTAAGGTGCAGGGGTAATACTATATATGTGTCGCTGGTGGAAGCAAGGCTGGGGAGGGAGAGGAATATTCCCTGGGAGAAACAGTTCTGAGGAAGCCATTGCAGGAAGAACTGGACCTAGGGATGTCATGGTAGGGTGAGACATTCTTTGGTCACGGGACCACTGTTGGGCTCCTCAAGGTCTGTCTGTGCACATCTGTATCCACCCAAACCACCCTCATCTTCATTCATTACTCCTTCACCTGAGCTCACCCAAACTGAGGAGTGTGAAGGTGGGGAATCAGGTTCGTCTCAGTCACCTGGCATCCTCATCACCATCCCCACCTGGCATCAGTGGAAAGAAGGGGTTTCCTTATTTATCCAAGCAATTCCTGCCCATTCAGCTGGGTGCCTCTTGTTCACTCCCCAGGAAGCAAAGCTCCCCACAGTACACAATCTGGGGATTGAACTCCTGAGCTCTGGTATAGTATTATTAAGTTTCTATTTAATCCACATTTCCTTATTTTGACCCAATGTCCTTTCTCTGTCCTAGGATGCCATTGGCTTCTGAGGTTATCATCTCCTTAGTTCCTAATTGTCACAGTTTCTGAGACTTTTTTCATTTAATGACCTTGACAGCTTTGAGGCGTGCTTGCCAGGCATTTGATGACAGAACAATGTTTTTCTCGTAAAGCCTTTCTGTAAGCCTTCATCACACTTTCCCTCAATAATGTTGGTCGGACACTCCACACGAAGGTTGCCCCTTCTTCCAATTCAGTTTCCTCTTTGGAAGGAACTTCTTGTTGTCTTTATAGCATCAAAGAATAATCCTATAATTAACTGTAAAGACTATAAAATACCTTCCCAACCACTGACCAATATAACCAAAATATAACTAGTTTTTAAATGTTGTGGGTTTAATGATTGTGGATTCAAATGGATTTAAATTTTTCTCAGTTTTAATTTCTAACATATTAATAACAAAGGTTAGGAGAGAGAACTCATGTAAACGAAAGCTCCTGAGATTCCTTGATTATTCTTAAGAGAACAGAAGTCCTGGACCACAGCACAGCGATCCACTTGCATCATTTAAACGTTTATGACCCAAAAATGAAAGAATCATTTCCAGAGAAAGCAAGCCAAAGCTGAATTCCAAAGGCTTAATAAGTAAATTGCCTATTCCTGAATTTTTCTTTTGAGAAATGTAATTTTCTTTTGGAATTTTATTTTTTATTGTTTTTATTGAGCTATACATTTTTATCCAAGCCCCTCCCTTTATTCCCTCTCCCCTTCTACCCTCTCTCGTAATCCCCTATGCTCCCAATTTACTCAGGAGATCTTGTCTTCTTCATCTTTTTATGTAAATCCACGTATGTCTCTCTTAGGGTTCTCTTTGATATCTAATTTCTCTGGGGTTGTGGCCTGTAGGCTGGTTTTCCTTTGTTTTATGCCTAAAAGCCACTAATAAGAGAGTACATATTATATTTGTTTTTCTGAGTCTGGGTTACCTCACTAAGTATAATTTTTTTCTAGATCCATCCATTTGCCTGCAAATTTCAAGATGTAATTATTTTATACTGCTGTGTAGTACTCCATTGTGTAAATGTACATTTTTCTTTATCCATTCTTCAGTTGAGGGGCATCTAGGTTGTTTGCAGGTTTTGGCTATTACAAATAATGCTTCTTTGAACATAGTTGAGCACATGACCTTGTGGTATGATTGACTGTCTTTTGGGAATATACCCAGGCTTATGTTATTAAAACAACATAAACGCCATATTTTATAGATCTCTGAAGTATTTAAATATATCTCTGTTTGACCCTGTAAACATATCTAACATGACTACAAATTTGATTATTGTAGATGACTAATTACTAACCTGTATTACATAATTATCCTAAATAATTTATTATAATAACATTCAAGAACTAGAAATTTACATCATATTGTTAAATGAGCTGCATAAGTACATTACCTTAAACAAGAGCAGAAACATATAAATGGTATAGTAAAAGTAACCTTAAATTTGTATCAATATACAAAATGCATCAAAATCCAAATCTAGTACTTGCTTTTTTAGTTCAAAAGTAGATTCAATAATCTGTGCATATTATCCTACCATTTCTATATCCCACCATTTTCTTTTCAGAAAGAGATCCTTGGATCTAACCTCCCTTGCTTAGTTTCCTCCTTACCGTGACCAGGAACAATTTGCAACCAACTCCCCCTAAGTAATGACCAACACCCATAATCCACCAAATGACCAAAAACCACACAGCCTACCTCCTGGGAATATGGGCTTTTGTTGTTAAAATTACTTCCTGTTGTCTGGGGGTGATGGCATCTTTAGGGAGCCCTGAGAAAATTGAGATAATGGTCAAGTCCTGGGAAAACTAACTGTAACATTTGTTGTATTGAGAAAATGCAGTACTTATCTGAAGTCCTTGCTAGAGTAGCCTATGAGGCTGGACCCTTTCAGCTAGCAGTTTTGAAGCTGTCCTGAGCAGTGTGTTGTCTGAAACTGATTTTTGGGTAGTGTTTGTCAGTTTAATGATATTACCACAATCCAGGTGTAATTGTTGTTGTGGGGCCCCACCATCCTTTTGGAGACTTCAAAGTTCTCTGTTAGGGATGGTCATGGTTGGAGCAGCTCCTGGAAAGGCTAAAGGACCACAGTTTGTTAAGTACATCTGGAACGCACAAACTTAATTCCTAGTTGCCTGCCTCAGACTCAAGCCTGAAATCACACACAGGAAGCTACATGAAGCCTAGTTCTAGAATTAGTTAGTGCTCTATATGACCATTAATACCATGACTGGAAGTTTAAATATATATGTATATTAAGCATATAAATTTAAAGATAATATTTATGTCTTAAGAAAAGTTTTAAAGATCAAAATAAAATCAAAGGATTATGAGATTAGTGGCAATAGAACAGTCCATTAGTTTTGGTTTTTCTTCTGTCCCATACCAGGTGGCTTTTCTGACAAGAGACAAAGATTTTGGTTTTTCCTTTAATAAGCTTTTTTTTGAGTTTAGGGAAGGAGAGCGCCACAACTCCAACTCCAAAGCCAGCTTTAGTGTTTAATTGGATTAGGACAACAAAAAGGCCATTTGCCTTAGATATCTGTAGAGAACAGTAGAAACAAACATTTGGAAAGATTTGTGAAATGTGCTATACCACTAGGCCAATTTACTCTTTTTCTTGGGACATTTTCTACGGGACTCTTCTTTCTTCAGATGTCTCATTTGTCCAATGGTCTTCAGATTCTTTAGGTGAATGCCTTTATTCCCCTGAAAGGACAAAAACAAAACCATTCCCTAACCCTAATTTTGGAGAGTTTCCCCTTTTGGCAGGTTATACCTGATTAAGTGAAAGGCATTCATTAGACTAATAAGTTAGATTGGATTGGATGACCAAGCTATTTGATGAGCTATCACTTCTCCGAATCAAGAGGTCTCTTCTATTCAAATATAATCTCTGTCAATTTTGATGGTATCCATAACTTTTCTTCTCCTTTGGAAACAAAATCAAAACCTCTTCCCAAACATAACACATATCCTGGTTTCCATTCTGAGGTCAACACATTCTTAGAGCATACAGGTTAATTTAATTCAGTTTCAGGATAGTTTTTTTCTACTATACAATATTTCTCCACAGGTGTCATTCCTTTCTCATTAGCATTTTTAAAATTTAAAGTTAATAAAACTTTGTGCAATCTATCTCTGGGGTCTTTATTACCCCTTTCTGTTTATTAATCATATCTTTTAAAGCATGATTAAATCTCTATAATTGCTTGTTCTGTAGGATTGTGTGGTATACCTAGAATATGTTTTATGTAGTAGTATGCAAAAAAGTGCTTCATTTTATTAGAGGTATATGCTGGAGCATTGTCAGCCTCAATTTGTACAGGTATCGCATAATGACCATAACTTCTAATAAACGTGTAATTGCAGAATTGGCCTTTTCAGAACTCAAAGCAGCTGCCCATTGAAATCCTGAATATATCTATGGTATGGTGAGCATATTTTAATTTTCCAGACTCTCTAAAATGAAACTCAATTTGCCAAATTTAATTTCTTTGAGTACCTTTTGGGTTACTTCCTGAGGATAATGGAGTTTGGTTATATAAAGAAAAGCAGGACAGTTCCTTATAATTTCCTTGGCTTGTTGCCAAGTGATAGGAAAATCTTTCTACAAACCTTTGCTATTAACATGGTGTTTTTATGAAATTCTGAGACTTTTAGCATATTTCCTACCAATAGTTGATCAATTTCATCATCACCTTGTCTTAGAGAGCCTGGTAGACCCATATGGGATCTGATATATCTTATATGCAAGGATGATTTCTATTCTTATTGTTTCTTGTAATTAAATAAATAACAAAGTTAATTCTGAATCATCTGGAATAAGTTCAATGGTTTCTATATGTAATACAGAATATATGTAATATATGTATATATGTAAATATAAATAACTCTGCAATTGAGAGTCAGTAACTATATTAAGAGGTTCTGGAAAATCTAATAATACCAGGAAAATAGCATATAATTCTGACTTCTGAAAAGGATAATAAAGGCTTTGAGACAATTTACTTAAATTTTCTAACTTATAACCTGCATTTCCTGATTTACTTGCTTCAGTATAGAATGTAGGAGCTCCAAAAATTGGTGTTGCTCATACAGTATGAGGAAGAATCCAATTAGGTCTTATTATTAATTATGAATGATCAACTTTAGCTTAGTCTTGTCCCCAACTAGCTCTTATGACTTAAATTGGCACATTTTGCTTCCTCCAAGCCTGGCTGGCAACTGCTTTTCTTCTTCCCAGCGTCCTCTCTCTGCCAGGAAGTCCCACTTATACCTCCTGCCTAGCTATTGGCTGTCCAGCTTTCTATTACACCAATCACAGCCGTACATCTTCACACAGTGTACACATCTCCCACAACAGGGGTTAGCCAGGAGTAAGTAGGAATGGGGGCAGAGACTGAGTGTGGCCAGGAGTGGAGAGTGCAGTGAGTTCTCTGTTTGGAGAAAATGGCACATCTTAATGTCTGTCCTGCCTAGTACCCCTGCCTTCTAGAGCAGCTGTGGGTACCCATGGGAATGCATGCACCAAGCAGGGTCTTGCAAAATGACCCGGAAACGAGTGTGAAGACTTTTCTTCAGGAACGAATGAGCCTATTGAAAGGCAGGTGCTGCAAACTGTCATTGCTGTGGGCTGTGACCCTGCTGGCGAATGATTCCATAGTGATCAATAGAAGGCGGTTTTGGCCAGATAAAAATGACCTCCTCCCAGAATAGAGAAGAGAGCAGAGGGGCCCCAGACTCTGACTCCCCCCTCTACCCAACAAGCGGAGCCTTTATAGTGTCAGCAGGTGCTCATGGAGGGTGGAGGAGAGCCAGAGCCCAGTGCTGCCGTGCCTCACATCTTTCCCAGCTTTCTGCCTTAGGGGTTCTAGTCAGCCTCTCCCTTCTCATGTAGAGGGGCTTGTGTGTTGGATAGGACATGTACCTCGGTAGTCTCATGTGTTGAGTACTTGGTCCTCAGGTGGTGAATCCAATCACTCAGAAATGGTGAGGTCGTGAGGGCTCTGATGTTATCCTTAGATTAACCCATCAATGGAGTCATTTCCTGACATCATCAGAAGGAGACCCTGGAGGATCGGGGGGGTGAGATCTGGGGTTCTCTAGGGGAACATTTTTGAAGGGTTATCTGGTTCTAGCCCTTTCCTATTATTTTTCTGTTTCTGGATGCCATTAAGTGAGTAGTTTCTGTCATGTGCTTCTTCCACCATGATACCCTGCCTCACCTCAGGCCCAAAGCCATGGATCCAGCTGAACTTGAATCCTTTCTCTCAGGTATGTTACAGCGACGCAAATCTGACTACTATTTCTGGCCAAGCCTGCAAAAACTTCTCAGGGTCTGAGCCTTTCCCTAGGGTATGAGCCCTGGTCCTGTTCAAGCAAGGGGCTTTGTGTCTTTATCTTCTCCTATATCTTCTCTGGAGGCTGGATCTCAGGGAAGACAGGACGGCCAGACCTTTTGACTTAGCAACCCCCCAAATTGGCAGCCCCTGACAAATTATATCACAGTGGTTCTCAACCTTCCTGATGCTGGGACCCTGTAATACAGTTCCTCATTTTATTGCCTTTTTCATCACTGTAATTTTGCTACTGTCATAAATTATAATGTAGATCTCTGATAAGAAGGATATCTGATATGTAACCCCTGTGAAAGTTGGCTCATGACCCACAGATTGAGAACTGCCGTTCTAGGGAGATGGCTACTGCCCCTTGTAAATGAAAGAGCCAGCTGGAGTTTGAGTTCCAATCCAAGGCTCTTGGGAATAAGCGTGCCCAGGGCTCTTCTCTACCCTGTGTCTATGTGGGTTTTCCAGGATGCGTACACGAGATGTTTGGAGAGTTCCAGAGCACTCAACAACAGAGTATCAATGTTGCAAGGATGGCAGTGTTTCTCTGTCTACATCAGCATCAGTCCTTCCTGATGGCCGTTCATCTTCTTCCCAAACCCAGCCTTTGGCTAAGATAGATATTTCTAGTGAGCACTAATGTCATCCAGTCCCTTGAGGCTTCAGGACCTCTATTGCTTGTATTTATCCATGTGTGTATGTGTGAGGCCACCATGAGCATGCCATGGCTTGTATGTGGCTGAGAAGACAACCTCTGTAGTTTTCTCCTTTCACCATGTGAGTCCCAAAGATTGAACTCAGACTGTCAATCGAATGCATTCACCCACCAAGTCATCTCCCTGGCCCACCCTTCTGTGTTTCTCTCACTGAAGGCAGTCGGCAAACTGTGGCATCCCTCTAGAGTGCCCCTTGAAGGAGGGAACCCTGCAGAGAAGGGCAGAGGAGTGGAGAAGATTGTGGCACATACCACTCTAACTAGTTTGAGCAGTTTTGAAGGTCATTTTCCCCCCTTTCCACCAAAGAATTTAATTAGGCTTCCACGAAGCAGTTAGATTTAGGAGCGGAACATTTTTAGCTCCCCTGCAGGGAGGGCTCATGAATATTAAAGGACAAGGATGGAGGCAAGAAGCAGGAGCGGGCCAGCTCATACTCTGCCGGATTCCCTGGGGAGTAGGCATGTGGGTACAGGATGAGGGCATCTGCGGTCTCTGGGTGGGGCATCCATTACAGCTGCAGTCCCATGTCACTGAAAGTCACCGTTCTTAATCAACTGGTCATCATCCTGCTTCACAGTGTGGTTGGGACAGAGGTGCCTGTTGGCTTATGGGCAAGGCAACAGAGGAGGGACTAGTCTGGAACAGGACACTGAACAGGGATCAGTCTGGAACAGGGCACTGAAGACCCACTTCTGGATCTCCTTTCTTGTTCTTGCCACCCTGGGAGTGTCAAATGTCAAGGTAGTCAATAGGGAGTTTCTATAGCCCCTCTTCTAAATGGGGCCTAGCTCGACCACTTCATAGAGCAGGGGCTGATGGGCCAAGATGGCTTAACAAAGGCGAACAAAGATGAACCTTAATTTTCTATGTGGGGAGACAGACAGGCATTCCAGAGTCCATTGGCAGGTAAGTGCACAGGCCAGAACTTGCCATGGTAAGGTTGGATTCTTGGGTCTGAGGAATGTGAACAGGCAGAGAACGGCAGATCAAAGCTCTACAGGCTGGTAGCTGGCATTGTGAGGGTTGGCTTTCTCACCACCTCAGGACCCTCCTTGGCCAGTTCAGCAATTGATAGCAAGCAGATCTCTCCTGCAATAGCCCTGCAAAACACGAATCTCCCCAAACATTTTCCTTCCCGTCACCCTATAAGAGCCTCACTCATTGCATCTCCAAGAAAGGGATGCATCAGATGTGGCCTTCTGCTTCCATTTCGCAAGTAGGAAAAGGAGACACTGTGGACATGAGCCCAGCTCCACATTTTTGCCTGCAGTCGCGGAGTTGGTCAACAGGAGTATTGGGCCTAGAAGGCAGGTCCCAGGTACCTGGCTCAGTATGTTCCTGTTTAACCAGTCACAGTACTAATTAAGCACAGTCAAGGCCTTGGAGATGAGGTTCTTGGGTGTGTCAGAAGGAATTTAAAGTGTTGAGATCAACCTGTACCCTGCTTTAAATGACATATTAGAGGACACATTGGTTTGTTATTTAATACATTTTGGCAGTGTGAAAACACAGGATTCTGTCTATTCATGCTTGTGGCCTAGGTTGCTCATGTCTAAAGGCTAGCCTCTTATCTCTGCACCTTTGTCAGTTCAATCTCCTACTACAAAATATGGCCATTGTTTAGCACTTAGGGCTGCAGGGGGACCTCAGGACCCCATGAATACCCAAATCTCTGACTACTCATATCCTGTATATTAAATGGTTTAGTAGGCCTGTGAGATGGCTTTGTGGATAAAGACACTTGCTACCAAGTTTGGAGAGTTGAGTTCGAACCCTGGAACCCACATGATGGAAGGAAAGAACCAACTTTCACTTTCACATGCAAGCTGTGGCATATATAATCACATATACATACGCACAGACACACACACAAAACAGATAAATGTAAAAAATATTAACGTGCTATAGTGTTTGTGTAGCGTCTTTGGGCTTCTTCCTACATATTTTAAAACATCTCTCAGTTACTTGGAACACCTAATACAATAGGTGGTGGACTGGGTTGTAGCCCAATGGTAGAGTGCTTCCCTGTCATGCATGGGGTCTTGGGCCTGATCTCCAGTTTGAAGAGAGTACCAGTGGTTACTAGACTCTATTATTTAGAAAATAGCAAAGGAGGGGAGAAGTCTGTGCATGTCCCATACAGACACAGTTTCTCAAATATTTTCAGTCTTTGGTTAGTTTAATATATGTCTAAGCACCCAGTAAGGGCTGGGCACTATGCTGTACTTTTTAGATCATGCAAGTTTCAGGAAGCCAGGGTGCTGTGGAATAGGATTGCAGTGTCCTGTCAGCCGGGAGAAAGGGACTTCTTCTAAAGGAGCTAACCTCCAAGTACTTGTTTTCTGGTGCACAATGCCCAGGGCCAGTGTTGGTAAATGGAGCAAGGGTCAGGGTGGCCGTGCATTGCAGGTGTGCGAGATGGAGCTGTCCTCCCTGAAGGCTGAACTTGCTTCTGTCCTTGTTCATTTGCTACAGAAGCCTTCTGATTCCCTGAGCCCTAGTCCAACACGGGCTGGCAGCAGCCAGAGCTGGCCACAGGACTCACGACAGAGAGCTGTGGAAGAGACCACTAGCTCTCTGGGTGCCGCTGTCACTTCAGCTCCTCCATAATGATCAGCCCCAAATTATCTGTCTTGTCACCGAGCCACTGGTTCGAACCATTGAGTGATGCATGCAAGAAGTCACTAACAGGTTGTAGGCCTAGCTGCCGTTTTTGCTATTGTGGCAGGGGACTCTGGTGCGTTGTCTCACCAATCCCTTGTTGCTTTGGGGGAGCAGGGGCTGCACTGAGGCTCTGGGTTGTAGTGTTTGTGAATGCCCAGGGTCTTTTGTATTCTATTATTGACTTATTGTAGACTTGCTCTGCGACTTGAGCTCGACTCCCACTCTCTCTGAGCCTGCTTCCTCTTGAGGACAGGATGAAACTGGATTCGAAGCACCTGGAGTTTTCCCACCCAGTCGTAGATTTGTTTTTGTGGTTGTTTGCTTTTTCTCAGCAGGGACATTTTTTCCAAGCAGCTTTACCTTCTGAGAGCAAATCCTAAGGGACACAAGGGGGACAGAAGCGCTGTCAAAGTCTATATTTAAGTCTCACCCCTAACCTCTGGGTGATTTGTGACCCTCCAGGGAAGCTGCTCCTGAGTCAGCAGGGGACAGGCAGGGCTGCCAATGCTGAGTGGGAGTCTGGGTGGGACCAGAAATGGCCTCATCTTCACTCTGCAGGTGCTAGACAGACCCTCTGCTTGGTGCTGGGAGGCTTCCTAGCGCTTCTTCCCCCTCCCCCTTGCCCCCTCCACCCTCCGGCTCACCATCTGCACTCCCTGGCCATCCATCCATCTTGCCTATCTGAGTGCCCGCAGCACATGCTCCCAACCTTGTCAACTTGAAATTAAAGACTTGTTCCGCGAGCCAGGTCCTCTCCAGAGACGCCGCACTTTGATTATCCCCTTGGAAGGAGTGGAATGGCTGATTAGTTAGTGTTTTGGGTGAAGGTGTTGGGAGGCTGGGGAGGTGGAGTGGGGAGAGGCCAAGGACTGCAGGAAGCTTTGCCTTTTGGGAGAGGAACACCTGGCTGAGCCGAGGAAGCTCTGTGCCAGGTTTTTCCAGGAGAAAAACTGACCTCTGGTTTGGATGGTTATGCCTGCTGGGAGGGGCTCTTGCCTGCTGGTTAGATGGGCTGCCTCCGTGGGCCTGAGGAAAGAGCCAGAGGTTGAGGTGAAGGCGCAGTCAGTAAAGTCTTGCCATGCAAGCCGAGGATCTAAGTTTGATCCCCAGAGTTCATATACATATGGAGACAGGGTTTCTCTGTAGCTTTGGAGCCTGTCCTGGAACAAGCTCTGTAGACCAGGTTGGCCTCAAACTCACAGAGATCTGCTTGCCTTTGACTCCCGAGTTCTGAGATTAAAGTAGGACGCCACCACTGCCCAGTCAGAGTTCATATTTTTAAGAAAAGCTGCCGTGGTTGTGTGTGTTGTAACCCCATCGCTAAGAAGGCAGAGAAGTGGATCCCTGGGGCTGGCTGGTCAGCCAGCCTAACCTAACTTGTGAACCATACCTCAATGAGAGACCATGTTTTTATAACACAGGGTAGATGGCACCCACGTAATGACGATTGAGATTGTCCTTGATAACTACATACCTGTGTACCCAGACATGTGCCTGCACAGAATTACACACACATACACAAAAGTGCAGGGGAGGGGAGCATATCTAAAGGAGGCTCAGTGCTCTGAGGAGGCTAGCCTCCCCACCCTTGCCATGTCTTTCTACCTCTGTTCCATGTTGGTTGAGTCAGGAGCCACCTACTCTTTCAGATGTGTTGATCATAGTCCTGAGAGGTAGCTAATGTGTTACATAGCCAAAGGTACCGAGCATGTGGGCGTCTGACTTGTGTGCCTGTGGGAGCCTGTGTCTGGAGCAGGAACAAGGTCTGACTCTAGGTCTGAGATCCTGAACCCCCTTCCATATCACTGTTTGGTGCTGACTCCTGGGAGTTCTCAGAACATCTAGAAAAGGGAGTGAGTTGAAGCTCTCAGGAGCACCTTGGAGCCCACTCTACACAATTTGCTTTGCTATTCATTGTGTCGTACCCCAACCCCACCAGTGAGTGCTCTGTGGTTTCGGTATAGATGTGGGATTCAATTTCTTCCTTCAAATTCAGCTTCAAACCTGGTTTGAAAAGATAGTTCAGTCAGTATAGCATTTGTCACCCAAGCATGAGGGCCTACATTCGATCCTTAGAACCCACATTAAAAAAATCAGGCGTGAGGAGGAATGCTTGTGTTCCCGGCACTGGGGAGGCAGAGACAGGAGGACCCCTGGAGATTGCTGGCCAGGCAGTGTAGCCTAACTGTCAAGTTCCAAGGAGAAACCCTGTCTTTTAAAAAAGGACGGCATTTAAGGAACATTGCCCAGTGTTAACTTCTGTCCCCCCCACGTCTACTCATAACCAATACCATATGGCTCCCTGTGTTAGACTTAGCCAAATATGGGGAGATAGAAAGCAGTGTTTCAAGGGGGTCAGTACCTGCAGAAAGGTTGGAAAATGAGCTCATCTGAAAACAGGAGAGATAAAAATATTTGGATCAAATTGATATAAACCTCTTTTTAAAACACCCTACCAGCTCTTAAAGGTATAATTAACATACAAAAAGCGACATGTTTGAAGTGTTCCCACTGATGAGTTTTGACAGCTAGACTTACAACTGTATATAGAGACACAGACATGCACCTGTGAGACCATCACCTCAGTCAAGGTGGTGACAAGTGCAAGACCCTGAAAGGTTCCTCCTCCCCCAGCCTGAGCAACCAGTGACTTCTGGGATAGGTTGGTGTCTGGGCTTTTTGGATAAATGAATCATGCAGTATGGGCTCTTTGAAGATGGAGAGGTTTCTCATACATAGCACAAAACACAACAGCTTTCTGTTGCTTGCTTGAAGTGCTCATTCCTAAGTCCTCTGTGTGTCCCATGGCCCCTCCCCCCACTTACACACACACACACACACACACACACACCATGCTCTGCTGTGCCCGCACTCCTGGGATTCTCTACGTTGTTTAGTCCCCTCCCTCATTTTGTCTCATTTTAATGCAGAGCAGGCCAGCTATCTTTTTCGTTTCCTTGGCTTCTCCGAATCCATGTCCTTAGAGAGTTATCAAGGTAATTTCTCGAACGAAAGACTGTTCCCTCTCTAAGATCAACTTCAGTGCCAGCTGTTAGGATATATATTCCTATCCGCTGAGGCACGTGTGTGAGTGGAGTGTGTGCTGTGTAAGTGTGTATCTGAATACACAGTGTCTGAGACTGTGTAGGATTACATAGTGTATGTGTTCAGCTTGCGGGTAGGGGAAAGGGGACTGACTATGGCTGTTTTATTTATTTTATACATTTGTGGATGTCTACTTGTCTCAGAAGCCAGCTAGCTAACCGCTTTCATATACTGTCTCATTTAGTCCTCGCAGCAAACATGTGACATTTGGATAACAATTCACTTTAACAAATGGGAAAGCACAATTTAGGCTAAATTGTCAGCCACAGATACACTAATGCAACCATACAGTGGAAAGCTGGGCTGAACCTGGAAACTTTTGGACACCAAACTCAGTTTTAATTTTCTGTTTGGGGAATGAAAGGTGGGTTAACTCGTCATTACCAATGGACTGGAGGTAGGTAGCTGTCTGCAGAGCCATACTGAGCCAGCATCTGTGCTCACCAAGGGGTATCAGGATTGATTATTAATGTGTGTCATGGGCACAGGTTGGTGGCAGTGATGTAAACATGTCCTCCTTGGCTTATATCATGCTCTTCAGGCCTTCCCGCAGCACAAAATGGAGTTATTACTGTTCAGGATGAGACTTGGGTCTCTGAAGAAGTGTCTGTCCCCAGGGTGCCTCTATAGTTAGTGCCATATGATGTCTTATCTCCAGTGGGGTTTCAGCCCCACCCAGCGTCTCTAACCCTGATGGACTGTCCAGGGTCTCTGAGATAGTTCCCCTCACAGACTCTCTCTCTCCTGCTCTGTCTTTGAAGACTTATGGATCCTGGAATTGTCATCTTGTTTCTCTTTTCTAGGGCCAGGACATACCTGGTCCACCTCCATCAGCTCATCTGCCTCACTGTCAAAGCCACCTCCACTCTTACCTCTCAGTGGCCTTCTCTCTCTAAGGCAGCAGGAGAGGTCGGTCCAGCATGTCAATGGATCTTGCCACGCTCCCCTCACAAGTCACCAGTGGCTTCCCTTCCCGCTAGTTCTGAAGTCTTACTCCTGTCCTGGAGGGTTTCCAGGCCAAGCCCTCCACCCTCTCAGCTTGCTAGGCCTTCCCAGTCTTCCTCCCTCTAGCCATTCTGGTGGCCTTTCTGCAGG
>LOEQ01000367.1:64635-99166 GCA_001685075.1 Bramus lutescens
TAACCCCCCAAGACTGTCACTTACTGTCCTTCTTCAGCCCAGACTACTCATTCTATCAGAGGCTTCTTTGAAGCACGGACACCATCCTAATGACATTCCTTTTGAAACAAATCCATTTCCAGCGGCTCCCACCACATAGGGAATTATTATTATTATTACCAAGATTCCTGGCCTGATGTTCAAGCCCAAATGACTGGGCAGGGTATTGACTCTCTAGCCTAAAAGCCTTGCTCTGGCCAACTGGGTCTTCTCCTTGCTGTCCACTTTTTGTGTATTTCAGCTTTGTTGGTAATACTATGAGCCTCTCTTCTCTTCTTTATCTTTTCAAAACCCTCTTCCCTCTGTGGTTCCCAGTTGAACTCTTGGCTTCTCCATGAAGCCCTCTTTGACCACCCCAATACAGTCCCTATTTCTAGGGCTCTGGTCACATGTACTATAGCTGAACTATCCCTGGGCACTTGGCATGTTGCTGGTGTTGTGTTGCCAGGACTTGGACGTTTTCTCCTTACCTCCTTCTTCTTTTGATACATGGTTTGCTTTTGTATTTCCTACTCTGCCCCCATTTTCCATATGTCCAGGTGTCTCTCAGGCATTGAAGTTACTCTCCTGGGACCTGGTGACTCTTGGGAAGTTAACAGAGTTACATAAAATCCAGGAGGCAAGGAGCATACTGCCCTTGTGCTCTCAGGTCCTTGTAGCAAGCTTGGCACAGGCTGGACAAAAGATATTGGCTGAGTCAGATTGCTTTGAACTTCATCTTTTCCTCTTCAATGTCATTCGCTGCTTTCTGACTTGTGTTATAAATGATATTCTCACTCTGTAGCCTGCTCAGAGTGTTGTTTCCCCAGCAACATCTCGCAGGGTACCTGCTGTAAATGCCAAACACTTTGATGAACCTGGAAGAAACCTTGAGCCATCTCGGGAGTCTGTCTGCCGAGGGGAACCCACAGGAGGAATGCCAAGTGGGGCATGCCACCTAGGAAGGCTTCAACAGCCCCTCAGGACACATGTATATCACAAGCTTTCTGTCCATTGGATGTGTGGGTATCATCCACATCCTGGCTCTTGGGAATTATGCTGAAATGAACTATTATTCTGCCTTAACATGGAAGGAAGTCCTGTCCTATGGGAAAACATGGATGAACTTTGAGAACACTATGCTTAGTGAAACAAGCCAGTCATCGAAGGACAAGCACTGCATGGCTCCACTTGGATGAGGTGTCTACAGTAGTCAAACTCACAGGAGCTGGAAATGGATGGGATGGTGGGTTCCAAGGGCTCAGGGAGGATGCAATGAGAAATTGCTATTCAATGGATTTAGACTTTGTCATACAAGGTTCAAATTCTAGATGCCCACTGCATGCCATTGTGCTTATCATTGGCAATGAGTTGTGCACTAAAAAATTAAGACAATACATCTCATGCTACGTGTGGGGATTTCTGTCACAATAAAAACATAGGAACATATATAAAGCAATTAAAAACACATCTGTCTGTTTTTAAAAACCTGGGCCCTCGGCCCGTCCTACCTTCTCCCTTTCTTGCCCTAGGACCATCTGCAGCTTGGCAGCCCTGTGTCCTATTAAGAGCCCTAAGGGGCAGCTCTCTGCCTCTGCACCTGTGTAATGTTTGCAAAATTACTCTACCCCTTCCCCCAAGCTTCTTTATCTTTGAAGTGGAGTGCATGGAGCTAGCAGCCCTGGCTCCATCACAGAGCTTCTATGAGACTCTGATGAGCTCACTCTTGAAGAAAGCACTCCATAAACACAGGTTGTTATTATGATTCGGGTGGGATTTCTGGCCAGATGGAGACTGGGGTCAGAAACAGTAGAACTTCTCTCATTCACTTGGTTTAAATTAGCAGCAACTGAGATAGTTCTACAAAGTAACTGGGAATGTGGGCTGCCTGGGGGCTGTATTTAGGAATGGATTCAGCCGAAGTACCCAAAATAGCAATGGCTTCTATAGATGGGAGTTTACACTGCTCTCACACGAACATCTGGAAGCTGCAGGGAATGTTGAAGAGGGAAGAGATGGCCCACACACTCCTCAGGGATCCATAGTTTTGGCAGTCAACTATTCCGAAATCCCCATGGTACCTCTGTCCTCAGTGTTCAAAATGGCTACTACCATCACCAGGAAACATAGTTTGGTCACATTTGCCTCTGAGACAGGAAACTGGTCATATCACTCATTTCTGAAATCTCTGACCTAAAATTTAAGGCACCCTTGTTTCACATGGCTTCTGGAAGGAAGGGGAAAGTAAGAAAGGACAAAGCTTTCAATGGCCAGGAAGCTTGCTATGCATATCTGCTTGCATGCCCTTGGTCACAACTTGGTTCCATGGTCACACCTAGCTGCAAGGGATGCTGATGGGATAGGCAGATCTTGCTCTCTGTTGACTATACATACTTATGAAAGTTCTATCGCTGGAAAGAGAGAAAAATAAACACTAAAGGGAAAACCAGCAGCTGCCATGGGAGCAAAGGGAGGTGGGGAAGGAGGAGAGGTTGGCCAAGATCCCCATGTCTTTCTGTTGGATATCAAATCCCTTTATTACTGTATTTCTTTGAGCCAAAGGCTTGCAGAGAAGGTGATGGTTGATATACATAGCACTTGGAACTTCTTGTCAGCTCCTCCAATCTTACATACTTAGCAGCCACCTGGATGCCCCACATTTGAGGATGGAGACTTCAGTAGTGAGGAACTACACCAGTTTATTGCTTCAGAGGCAAAAGTGGCCAAGTTGCATTATCTACTAAAGTAGGAAATATTTCAAATGATAAATACTGCTTGCATACATAGCTCTAGCTGTCTGTCTGTTTGGACACCTTCACTGACTTAGGAGTCATGTAGCAAGTACTTGGAAGTAATAGTGCCAAAGACTTCCCCTGCATCAGCATCTATGTTTTATAAAAGAGGAAACAGAGGCACCGAGACACCAAGTCACTTGACCAAGTCATACATTCGGTTGGTAGCTGCCAGCTGTGAACTCGGTATCTTTCCTTCCTTGCTCACATCCTTATCGTCTGCATTGGATGCTCTTCTGTGTCTTGGTGTCTCTCATTAAGCATGGCTCCATATACTCCTCCTCTGTGTCTCTTCTAACACCCATTTTCTGGACTAGAAAGTCTTTTCTAGAGCCCTGCACTCTTCAACATTCTTCTGAAGTTTCCCTTCCTCCAGAAAGGCTCCCATCACTGACCCACTTGGACTGGCCAGTATCAACCCAGTGACTTTGTCCAGCTGCTGCTGGTTGGATCGGGTTGTTTTCCTAGACAATTAAATATGTACCCACTGTATAATTGTGAGAGATGCCAACATTATGCTGATGACGCAGAATTCCACTTCAAGCATGCAGCTGAGACCCAGGCCCACTTGTCCTTCTTGGTTGCATGTTCCTGGATGTCCACTGTCATTACATTCTTAGCTTTTTTGTTATTGTTTGTGACAAGGTCTCTTGTAGCCCAGGCTGACCTTGACATTTTATGCTGTCTCAACTCTCAAATGCAGGAACTTTGCCTCCTTGAGCTATTTCACCACCAAACCTATTTGATTCCACAGCCTGTTCCTAGGTCACAGGTGTCTCCAGCTCACTGACTTTTGAGTCAGAGACTTGGTCCTCCTTCTTTCTGTTTCCAACTCAGCAATTCCAAGTGTTTCTGCCTCTACAGAGGTTCTCAACCTGTGGATCCCAACCCCTTGGGGTGGAATACTTTCACAGGGGTCACCTAAGGCCATTGGAAAACAGGTAATTTCATTACAGTAGCAAGATTACAGTTATGAAGTAGCAGTGAAAATAATTTTATGGTTGGGGTCACCACAACATGAAGCATTGTATTAAAGGGTCACAGCGTTGGAAAGGCTGAGATCCACTGGGCTAGGGCTTCCAAAACAAGTATACTAGCTGGAGCTGGAATGTTCCTGGGGACTCATGTTTTTAGCACTTTAGCTAATCTGGGAGGTTGTGGAATCTTTTGGAGGGCTTGGCTGGTGAGTGAGTCACAAGGAGTGGGTCTTGAAAGATGATGGCCCAGCCCCCGGCTCTGCACCACTCTCTCTGTTGCTACTCCTCTGTGACGTAAGCGTCTCCACCACAGGCTCCGCTCCTTGAACTCTGCTATGCCTCTGCTGCTGTCATGAACAGAGATCCTCTGAAGCCATGGGCTAAAATAAACTACTGCCCCCATGGAGGGAACTAAGGAAGTCCTGGGTGAGCAGATAAAGCCTATGAGGTCTTCGGTAAATGTGAATTATTGACAAGGACCAATACCTCAGAGGTGTGAGGACTGGTGTGCCGATGTTGGTGTGAACAGCAGGAGCCTCCTCCTGGATGTCTGTAGCCTGGGATTGCTTCCCTCAGAGACCTCAAACCAGTTAACTCCTCCTTCCTCTGCCTTACATAACAAATGCTCCCCCACCCAGGTTCCTGGTTGTTTTTGTAGTAATTGGTGCCCTCCATCAGGGTGAGCACAAGCCACCCCCAGCTTCCCTGCACCTGTGTCTGTCTGTCTGTCCTTTATTTCCTGCTCACCACAGTCAGGTTCCCAGGACCAAGGCATGCTGGCCACAGCTCTCCCACAGCGTGTTTCTATCTGGTACTTTATCACAGCAATATAAAAGCAGCCAATGCTACAGTCGCTTCTGCTTGTTCAGCCGTTCCCGGCTTTGCCCACTTCTCTGAGTAGGTTAAGGCCCTCTGTCGCAGCCAACAGGTGCACAGCTCACCCTTTTAGTATTTATAATTTACACTTGACATTTGGAAGCTGTTATTTACACAGTTGACTACTAGATGAATGCTTGTCTTCTTGTTTAGGCTGACAAAGCTACCTGAGGGCAGGGGTCACTTCTGTCTTGTGTTAGGAAGGAGGGAAGGAATGGATTAAACGAATGGATCAATGAGTGTCAGGAATCCCAGAGGTAAAGGAAGAACAGCAGAGAAAGCGATTGAGGGCAGGAATGAGCGTCTGGGACACTTGTTCAGCACTGGGCTCTGCACACATCTGAACACACACAGGGGTGGGGGTGGAGCCTGAGGAGATGGGTCCAATCAGCCAACTGCTTCCCTTGCAAGTACCAGGACTTATTTTGACCCCCAGATCCCACAATCCAGATGTGGTGACACATACCTGTGATCCTAGACTAAAGGGAGGAGGGTAGATCCTTGGGGGCTCACTGGTGAGCTAGCCTGGTCCAATCAGCAAGCTCAAAGTCAATGAGAGACCTTATCTCAACAAACAAGGTGGCCAGATCCTGGGAGATGATGCTTAAAGTTGTCCTCTGGCCTCCACACACACACAGGCATTACACGTGAATGCACACGCCAAGACCGGGTTCTGTGTGTCAGTCAGGATGCTGCGCATGTGTGAAGTGGGGAGGGGTTCATGGGGACTCTTGTCATCTGCGACCTTTCACGCCCAACTCCTGCCCCTCAATCCTGTCAGCAGCTTTCTTCAGCTCTGTCTCCATCCTGTATCCCTGAAGCTGCTAATGCCTCTGAAGTGTTTATTATTTGATATCCCTGAGACTTTATCAGTGTTCTTCCCTCTTTACTTTATGCCCTTACCTGTGGGGAATTTTTGCTTGTTTCCCTAAACTGAATTCGGAGGTCACTTTCTTTGATGGCCTTTCAGAATGTCCCCAGACTTTCTCTCCTCCTCTTGTTCTGTACAGCATAGGAAGATAGTTCATAAACAAGTCAATCTATGAATGAGCCAGACTCCACTCTTCATTGTGCCACAGCACTTAGCACATAGCAGGTGCCTACTAAAAGGGTGAATAGGCGAGTTCGTGAATGACCATTGTTTTAAGGGTTTGTCACAGCAGGAAGAAGAAATGATTACTTTGGCTCACGGTTTCAGAGTTTAATATCATGGTCTATTGGTTTAGGTGCTTTGGGTCTGGGTAGGGTTTGCAGCGTGTCATAGCAGGGGCATAGGCAGTGGAGACCACTTCACCTTATAGGTGGGACTCTGATGAAAGAGAAGAGACCCACATCCCATAATCCCTCTGAAGAGCACATCTCAGTGACCCCAAGCCTCCCATTAGGCCCCACCCCTAAAAAACTACACCACTGGTTAGGAGTACCATGCTGGGGACCTGGAGGGAAACATTTCAGACCAGACTAGAGCATCATGTGCCTCAGGTGTCTGAAAACAGCGTGGATGCTGTTCAGCCTGTCCCCTCCCCCACGTGTGCTCATAGTTCTCACACTATGGGTCCTGATTTTCTCCTGAAAATTGTGGCTACTGCAGAAAGAGTACAGTAGCTAACGGTGTCAGGTGTTTGGACCCCTAGGGAAGGCAGTAATAAGGCTCTGAGGGCTTCTGACAATGTCTGAAATAGCCTCGAGGAAATTGTGCTGTCGTCTACACCCAGGCTACACAGCCGAACTAAAGCACCGTCTTTCTCTGCTTTTAAACCAGGATCGTGTCAGCTCAGCAGCATGTTACCCGTGGTTAGCTCTCTCTAGCTGGGAGCTAAGATTGGCTGTGGATGAAATCATAGGAGTCCCCAGGGGTTTTGGAAGGAAAAGCAATAAAAGGGATCCTGGGAAGTTAAGAGTTTGAAACCCCCACAACGGGGATCTCAGGGCTGGGCTATATAGCGAAAAAGGCAAAAGGGGATGAGGGGAGATAAATCCAAACTCACTGCTGATACTCACAAGAGAACAGACTATAAGAGGGTCTCAATGCCTATGACGCCATCAGAGTCTACCCCTAACTCTTCTGGTGATGGTAGCCTTCAGTCTGTTTTCTAAAGAATGCCTTTGGTGCAGCTTCCTTCCTGTGGAGTTCCCTGGAATCTGCTTAAGGTTCTTACTAGGATAATGCTCACAAGGACTGACTGAGTCACCGGGACCAGATAGGGCCACCAGGGTGATGAAGAGGAAGGCTGAACTGTATGGAACCCCCAAAATGGGGGTTAGGGTGGTTTTTTTGGGGGGTTTTATTACTGTGAAGAGACACCATGACCACAGCAACTCGTATAAAGAGAATATTTTATTGGGGTGGCTTGCTTACAGTTTCAGAGAGGTTCAGTCCACTATCGTGATGGGGAGCATGGTGGCAGGCAGGCAGACATTGTGCTGGCGTAATATCTAAGAGTCCTACATCTTGCAGGCAACAGGAAGTCGACTGAGACACTGAGTGGTATCCTGAGCATACGAAATCACAAAGCCCACCCCCACAGGGACACACTTCTTCCCAACAAGGCCATGCCTGCTCCAGTAAAGCCACACCTTCTAATAGAGCCACTCCCTAGGAGATTATGGGGGCCAATTACTTTCAAACTACCACAGGGACCAAGGTGTAGCACAGGATGGCACATCAGAACCTCCAACCTACCTCTATCCAGGTCTCTCTTGAAACATGGTATCTTGGTGTCAGTCAACTTTTTGTTGCTATGACAAATACCCAAGGCAATCATTTTAAATAGGAAAGATTGATTTTAGCTCACAGTTACAAAGATGTCTGTCTCTGGTCACTTCAACTCGTCACTTTGGACCTAGGGTGGCCCTGTTGATCGTGGTGGGAACTCGTGATGGTTGAGAAGCGTCAAGATAAAGGCTGGACGGAGCTGGGTCCCACCATCCCCTTTGGGAGCACACCACCAGTGACTTGAGACCAAGTAAAAGGCTTCCCTCCAGGAGATTCAGCCTCTGTGAGTTCCTGCTGGGATCAGCCATCCCCACCATAGCATGCAAGGGGATAGTTTTATTTCCTTGCTTGTGTTGTTGGCCTTCCTGTTTGGTGAACTGTTTTTTCTACTTGTCTTCTCTGTCAGCCTGGTAAAATAACTTCCCAGCACAGCTGTTCCCAGCCCTGTGGCTGAGCCTGACCACCCCCTACAGGCGAGAAATAAGCCCTTCACCCAGGAAGCACCAAGTGCATCCCATGGCCTCAGCTGATGTCCTATTGGATCCTGGTCTGCTACTTGTACCAGCCAGTGGCCCTCTATCTCCCTCCATGTCCTCTGCGCCAACAGCGATAAAGATGATAAAGGTGGCATTGTGTTGGGGAACAGGGAGAGTTTCCAAAAGACCAGTCAAAGCATCTGAGTGGAGACACAACACAGAAGCCACCTCAGAAATGAGGGCCACGTCACCGAAATGTCCAGAAAAGGAAGTAGTGTCAGAATGCCCTTAGTCCGTTTCTTGAAAACAGACTGTCCTTTTAGCCACCCCTCCCACTTGCTTGTCCCATTTCCAAATCGCACTCCCTGCCCCACCCCACGCCCCCGCACCTTTGTCCCTACGTGCTTTCCACCTGAACCCAAGGCAGCAAGGGTAAAAACATAGCTGGTGAGTTAAGCAGGTGGCAGTGTGGCTGCCAGAGTGACCTCCGTGGGTGGGCCCAACAACAGGACCACGGGACTGTCTGCCTCCGTCAGGGACAGGTGACCGCGTCCTGCCTTTATTTAGCGAGCTAGATAGTGTCTGGTGGCCCCTTTGTCTCCCCAGGGCTCATGCTAGTCCTTTGCTCTGCAAGTTTCTTGCCTCTTCTGGGCTTTCACCTGTAAATAAAACAAGATAAAAGAAGGCTTTCTGCTTTTCAAACGCTGACAGGAGCAGCCTGGTAAATTACCTTCACACTTTTAAATAGAACTAGAAAGATTTGGGTGGATTGCCTCGCCTAATACAGAGGCACTTTTCTCCCGCAAGCGGCCCCAGATGGGATAATGACCGCGTTTTTATCTGTCTCTAAACAGAATGCAAAGAGTCTGGAGTTAGACTAACTTCCCTTCACAGTATTTCAGTATTTCAAGGAAAAGGTTGGTGTGGAAATGGCTTGGGTGTCAAGGACTGAAGGCTAGAGCCAGTTTCCTTCAAACAGACAGGAAGCCTCCTCTGGGGCTAGGAGGTTTGCTTCCTGTGTGCAGAGATCCGTTGCAAATACCGTTTGTGTAGAGGCATGTGTGAGTGTGTATGTACATGTGTGTGGAGGGCAGAGGTCAGCCTACGGATGTTTCATAGGAGATATCCATCCGATTATTCATTTCGGTTTTTTGTCTTTGTTTTTTGAGGTGAGAGCTCTCAGTGGTGAGAGCTTAGGCTAGGCTGGTTGGCCGAGGAGTCTCAAGGATCCGCTTCTCTCTGCCTCTCCACCACTGGGGCTACAGTTGTAGAACTATAGCCAGTTTTTTTTTTCCTTTTTTAAAATTGATTTTATTGAACTATACATTTTTCTCTGCTCCCCTCCCCTTCAACCTTCTCCCATGGTCCCCATGTATAGCCAGTTTTTTAAAACTGCAATCCAGTGCCTGTGAAGGCCTCTGATTCGCTACGTAGCTAAAGCTAGCCTTGAACTCAGGATTGTCCTGCTCCCACCTCCCAAGTGCTGGATTATAGGTATTAACACCACCCTCGGCTTATCTAGCATTCTCGGCCTTATTGTCTATATTACAGGACTGGGCAACAACAACCTAAAACTGTTTTGTGGGTTAAAGAGAAGTACGGGTTCCTGACACTTTAGTGGTCTTCCCTCCTCAAGGGTATCAGCAGGCACCAAGAGATGGAAAAGGCCTCGGGTGGGCCCCTCTGAAGTGTCCGCAGACAGGTAGGGGCTACTTTCTGAGAAAAAGGACTCTCAGAGACCCTCTCAGAGAGTTTGACAGAAACTGTGAGCTCTGGCCAGAGAGAGGCAGGTGGCCTTCGATAGCAAGGAGGGTCCTGGTTTCATTCAGGGACAATGTAGACCTTCAGTGAAAGCCAGCAGTGCCGAAGGCACCACACCAGGACTGAAGGGAGGTGCACCCTGTGCAGGCAGCCTAGAGGGGCCAGCGGTTGAGAGTAACCTTGCTCACACCAAGGAAACTCCTGGAGTGAGAACCCTCCTATGCCTGTGTTGCTGGTCTCCCGGCAACACCTTCCCTGGCCTCTGTTTCCCCCATCTTCACCCCTATCATACCTTAGAGGCGATCTACACAGAAGCCGACGAGTCAGGAAGGAGGGCGCATAAGAAGAATGGACCAAGGGGCAGTGTCACCATTCACCATGCTTCTCAAGAGGACAGCCTGAGCAGGCCTGGGGTTACATGAGGCAAGAATCAGAGGCTTCGGGGGTGGCTTGTTTCATTCTGTTTTTTGTTTTGTTTTGTTTTTGGCTTGTGTGCCCTAGGAGTCTTCAGAGTGTTCTGTCACTCAGTTATATCCCTGGTTCTAATTTATAAATGTGAGCCTAACTCCCACAGTGATGAGACTTTCCTAAGAGGCCTTTCAAAGACCAGGAAAGGATCAGCAGAGGGAACACACACACACACACACACACACACACACACACACACACACAAGGAAATACAGTCCTACTGACTGATTACATGTGTGTGTGTGTGTGTGTATGTGTGTGTCCCCAGAAAATGAGGGAGGGTGCCACAGCAACTCCTGAGGAGGTAGTCTCTGTGCCACATTCCCCCATGTGCAGCCTAACTCGGTTCAGTGTGGCAGGGAAGGGGCCGCCTTATATCTGTCTAATCACGATGCAGCACATTTCCACCCTCATTAGAAGATAAGTCAGATGCGAGTGAGTTGAGAGCAAGAGAGGGCACAGCCATTAGGCTGCTCCTTTTTCTGCGGTCTTCGCCTGGGGCCTCCTCCCAGCATACTGTGGTCAGATCAGGCAAAGGGACGGACCCTTGGAAGACTGGTCTTTGAGTTGTGACTTTTTTCTTTCATTATTTATTTTACTTTGAATGTTCATTAAAATTTTTATTCTCAGTGTCCAGAATTCCAGACTTGCAATTGCCTTTCCATTTGTGTTTAGAAAGACCCTCAACTCCTTCAAAAGCCAAAATAAATGATCTGTCCTTTAATCACAGCTTATTCCTCAAATGGGCCACAGAAATTGAGAATTCACAATATTTATTTCCTGGGTGAATTCAACTCCTTCTGGGACACTCCTGTTTTTAGTATTCTTCTGTCATCACAGAGGCTCTGAGATGGAGGGTAAAGGGAAGAAAGATGAGAGATGTGGTGTGGGGTGCTGGGGGCTCATAGCTCACAACAGCCTGGCTAGTCACTAAAAGAGAAAGGTGTTCACCGAACGGACAGAGGTCAGTGAAGTTGGCCAAGAAAGATAGAAGGTTAGAAGTGAGAGTTGGATGGTAGTAGACGTCCTTAGGAAGCTGTAATTGGTAAACAGGCTCAACCTCATTGCTTTGGTCCTCTGAAAGGGTAGAGCCCTAATTTCTCTACCACTTGAAGCCTCAGGCTGCTGTCTCTGGCCTTTGTGGCTCACCAGT
The DNA here is from genome assembly GCA_001685075.1 of Bramus lutescens. NCBI lineage: Eukaryota > Metazoa > Chordata > Mammalia > Rodentia > Cricetidae > Bramus > Bramus lutescens. Next base: position 75,873 of record LOEQ01000367.1, read on the forward strand.
AGATTGCTTCTGTCTGAGAGCTCTTCCTCCTTCTGTTCCCATTCTGGTGGACCCAAGGTAGCCCTTAACCACATTCTGTCCCACCAGCCTAGGGACTCCTATGAAGGTTGCTTTCAGAGAATCCTGAGCATGTCCATCAGGCACACTGTTTTGAAGTGAGAACAAGGAACCCTCAAGGGATTGGTAGCAGAGGCCCCCACTTGTCTGCTTTTATGAGAAATGAGTATATGCTTGGGAGAAATAAGCAGTAAGAGATTCTTAGAAATGATGTTAGGTCCCTTGAGAGCCAACTCAGTACATGCGCCCACCATATACATCATCTCAGTGAGCTCAGGCTGTGCATGCGGCGATGGGGGGGCACAGGTCTCTGTACGTAGAGTATCGCACAGGTCTCCATAAACTACCATGGTGATTATCTGACCCTTGTTCTGTGGAGGCTCAAGGGTCATAGACTCATGATTGCACTCAGTAGTCTCTGCAAGCCACATTCTGAGAGCTGTGTGGGGCTGGGTGTGTGACTCTGTGGTAGAGTGCCTGCCTACCTCGCCCAAGACTCCAAGAAAGTTGGGGTAGAGAGAGAAACTGAAATTGTGCAAATTGGCTTGAGATTTTCATTCTGCTCGCAAAAACTTGGGTGTCCCTGAAAGAGGAGCCTTTCAAATGCATGGACGGCTGTGAAGACACTCGGCAATAAATAACCCACAGGCCAGCAGGGTTACAACTGCTGAACTCTTGGAAACAGGAAGGATTCTGATCTCTGACTTCTTAGAGCTAGGCAGGATGAACAAGGAAGATGTCTTGGTTTGTCTGGGCTGCTGTAGAAGAACACTGGAGCCTGGGGAATTAGAAACTAGCAAAATTAATAAATCCTGGTTCTGCAGGCTGGCAAGTCCACCATCTAGATGCCACTAGATTGTCTGTCTGGGGAAAGTCTGCTTCCAGGCACAATACCCAACTATCTTCTCACTACATCAGTACACAGCAGAAGGGCTGAGGGGTCCTCTGGGGCATCTGATTCATGAAGCCACTCCTCCCGTTACTCTGGTCATCTCCAGTTATACAGAAGGCCACACCTCCAGATATCACATCCCTGGGTATTAGGATTTCACTGTAGGAATTTTGAGGGGTCATGAGCATTTGGTCCTTGGAAGGAGACTTTCTGTTCATCTGTCCATTCGCCTTTCCACCCATGTGTGTCTACTATGTGACCATACTGTGCCAAGTGCAGAGCTTTTAGGTGCAGGTGGTACAGTGTGGCAAGGACACCAGGCATGCAAAAGAAAACCCAGTAGCATAAATTTGGTCCTGTAACTGATGGTCTTCCACGGAGCCAGTGGAAGTGCAAGGGAGCAGTACCCTGAGTGAGGAGATGCAGCTAGGAGTCTTTGGGCTGGTCCTAAAGGTAAAGGAAGGTGACTGGATCCTTTTTTTCTCGGATCTCGTTAGAAACAAGGCAGGTGTCTTGGGCCCCAGGCAGGCAGGGGCTGCAGAGCATAACTTCAGAGCAATCTGCAGACACGGCAGGTGGCTCCTGGAGGGCAATGCCTGCCTGTTTGCACACACTGCTGGGTGTGTGGTTTTGGAGCCTCCTAGGGAGCAGGGAGGGACAGAGAAGACGTGGGGAACTTGTATTCAGTATTCCTGGGCTTCTTGGTTTCCCAAGTCCCAAGAAGAGAGAGATGCACTGGGCTCCCTGGTGACAGATGTGCTCTTGGCGGCAGCCTGATAAATGGAGCAGAGAGTGGTGGGAGAGTATTTGTCCAGGATACGGCTTCTGGGTTTCCTATCACAACTGCATGTCCCAAGACTGGGCATGGTGGCCCTGCTGTCCAGTGGACTGGGAGCAGGCAGAGGAGGTTTGCCGCTCCTTCCCCTCCCCCCTGCTTTCAGGGGTGTGTGGTAGAGGAGGAAAGCACACTGGGTAGTTAGCTCTTCATAGATAATCTGTAAAGAGAGGCCCAGCCCCAAAAAGGAGAGGGGAGAAGCAGCCCTAAATGTCTGATTCAGAGGATGTTTCCTAGATGCCAGGCTAGTCTTGGCAGGCTGTGCCCCTGGGAACTGCCGCCTCCCTGAGACAGAGGTAGCCTGTGCTAACAGGTATGAGATGGGGGACCAGAAAGACAAAGACTTAAGGGGATGAAGCTGGATTTCTTCTTTAGTTAGTGAGAAATACCCATCAGAGGATGGGAACATGGGAGTAAAGGGAGAACAGGAAACTGTTCTGCTTTCCACATACTGCAGGGGAGCCCCTAGGCTGTCTGGGAAGAGTAGACACCCCTAAACCTGCAGTTATGGGAGTCAAAGGTGAGACTGGGGTGGAAGTCCTTGCTTTCCACCTTCTTTCACACCTGGGCTTTTGTTCACTGATGCAGAAGCCAGGCTGGCTGGCTTGGGGATTCTCTAGACCCTTCCTCCCATCTCACTGAAGGAGTGCTAGCACCTGGGCTTATGTGGGTTCCAGGGACTCAGACTCAGGTCATCATGATTGTGTGGCAAGTGCTTTATCCATTTGAGCACCCTGCCCACCCCCGCCTAAGCCCCAAGAATTTTATTCTATTTTTATTTTTTTGATTTTTCAAGACAGTATTTCTCTGCATAGCCCTGGCTGTCTTGAAACTTGCTCTGTAAACCAGGCTGGCCTCGAACTCACAGAGATCTGCCTACCTCTGCCTCCCAAGTGCTGGGATTACAGGCGTATACCACCACCATCCGGCAAGCCCCAGGAATTTCAATATCCATTTACTTTAGAGAAACTGGGCAAGATAAGTGTTAGCAGTCTTTACAGATGGGAACACTGAGGCTTGGGGGTGTTCATTTGACCAAAGTTACCACAGCTAGCAAGAACTTGAGGCCCAACTCAGACTCTAAAGTCTTCTGCCTCCTAAGTAGGCAGCTGGGAGTCCACAGCATGGCCCAGGTTTTCAGGGGAGCCCTGGCCAGAGGCTGGACTCTATACTGTCTTCATCTAAGGTGGGAGAATCAAAGGTGGGTGAACTAGGATGCACAACCCCCATGTCCCTCAGCCCAGGCCTAATGAGCAAGCTGGAGGTTTAAAACATGATCTAACCCCACAGAAGATGAAGAGATTCATTTGAAAGATCCCTGCGGCAGAAGTAAATCCGAAAGTCTCCCCGGCACCCCTCCAGGTCCTTTCCTACTGGTTCACAGGGAATGGCACAGGTCCTTCCAAACAGCTGCACATGCATTTTACATATAAATACAAATAGAAATGTGGGATGCTTTTTTAAAAACATAAATGGCAAAATATGGTATGTATGATATGTGTGGCTTGCTTTTCACTTAAAAATAGGAGTTGAAGTTATTTCAAGTAATTTCCCCGGCAGTTAACTCATTTTAACTGCTAAATAATATTCTCTTGCATATGCATAGTGTGTATTTACATATGCATGAATGCATTTGCATAGATGTTTAGTTCTTTCCCTGTCTTGGACATTTGGACTACTTATGTTTCACTACTAGAAATATAATAACAAAGAGCATCCCTGTCTGTGTTTTTCTGCAAGTATAGGAAACGACTTAGAACGTAATTCTTCATTTGATCTTAGCCAAAAGGCTGAAAAGCAATTACAGTATAATTCCTGATAAAAGGGTAAAGGTACATTTAGTCTAAATGAATACTCTTAGGCAGCTTATACTGTTTTCTTTGTTTGTTTAGCAGTACTGGGGGGTTGAACCCAGAGTCTCACATGTAGGCCAATCCCCCACACAACAATTTACACTCTTAGCAGTGGATCAGACCTCTCACTTCCACACACTTCTTTAAAGAGTGGGCTTTATCAACACTGTAGTTTTTAACTGAAATAAAACGTTTTTATTTTCTTTGATTTTCTCCTGATTTCCAGGAAGTGTTTTCCACGGGCACACTTCTTATCTGGAATTCCTTGTCTATGAATTACTTGTTCATAGTATTTGTACAATTTGTAGATATATTTTACTTATTTATTTAATAGTATTAGTATTTGAGAAAAGGTTTTGGTATGTTGTTCCTGGCTGGGCTCAAGCTCACTATGTAGACCCGACTGGCCTTGAACTCACAGAGATTCTCCTGCTTCTGCCTCCCCAGCACTGGAATTAAAGGCTTGAGCCAATATATCTGACTTACTCCTAAGTTACTACATATCGGTTGTGCATACTTCATTTATTTTTCCCAGTCTGAAAATTACATTTTAACTTTGTTTATAGGTTTCATTTTTTGCAGCACAAACAATTAATCTTGATATAGTTAATGTATCCATTTCACTCTCTTACAGGTTTTGATCTTGGTTGCTCCTCGGTGCTGCTTTATACACTTCCGAGCCTGCTACATGCACAATTCACACTTTCATACGGGTCCCCAGTGGACTCAAGCGCTCTCTCATCGGTAGCTACAGACCAACCAATACAGTGAGCATTAGTCCTGTGCTTGTCTCACCCCTGATCACACATTGGAAATGCTAGGATGTACTGGGTACATAGTCCTGGGTACACACTCCTGTGCACAGACAAGGTCTTGCACATATCTGGCTCGGCTAAGGATGGCATCTTCCTGTCTGATTGGCTGTGGCTTGTGTCACCTACCCTCTTTCCTCTGGTTGGGTAACCCCTCTTCCTCACACTCCTCTTCCAAGAATCTCCTAGCTATTCTCATTTCTCTCTTCCAGATGAATTGAAGTGGTGCTTACCCAGTTCCATCCAATTCTCTTGGGATTTTGGTAGGGGTTGCTTTGAATTTGGGGACAAGTGACATCTTTATAATGTGAGCACTCCCTACCCAGGAACATTAGAGGTCTCACCAGTTGTTTAATCTTTTTTTTAAAATGATATTCAGTGGGATTTTATCAGTTTTCTTTCATATCTTATTGGGTTTATCCTTGAAACCTGCCAGCATTTGCCATTGTTCTTTCTGGTTTTTAGCAGGACCTGTGGTGGAAGTTATGGTTGTGGCTGCTGCCTGACATTTCTCCTCTGTGCTGGGACCCTACCATCTACCATGCCATTCTTCCGAATGTTCTACTAAGATGATCACATCATCTGGAAATACACAATCCTTCTTTTCTATTCCTCTTCTTTTTCCTTCCCTTGAATCAGCCCTAGGGCCTTTGTACCTGCTGCTTCTTCAATTAAAGCAACCCAGTATTCTGTTCAGATAGAATGAGGCGTATTCCAAAGGCCTTCTGAGAGCATGCACAGTTGGCCCTCCATACCCACAGGTTCTGAGGAACATGACCATGCATCCTGCAGTTCAGCCAAATACAGATAAAAAAAAATTTCAGAAAGCCAGCTGCATCTGTCTTTAGCACTTAGACTTTCGTTCTGAGCATGATTCCCCAAGCAATACAGATAACAAATATTTACGCAGCGTTCAGCCGTATCAGGCACATAAGTGATAAGGAATGATTTAAACAAAGTATGCAGGAAGAGCTGCACAGGTCATGGGCAAATAATGCTACCCGCTTTGATAGGAAAGGTGTAAGCATTCTAGGACTGGGGGCTCTTTGGGGGTCCAGGAGCCAGACTCCTGTGGCCTTGGGAGTATAACTAAGAGGCTTTATTTTGAGGCTAGAGAGAAGGTTCAGTGGTTAAAAGTTAACCACTTGCTGTGGTGATTCATAACTTTCTATAACTCCACTCCAGGGGATTTGACGCCCTCTTCTGACAGACACCTGCACACACACACACACACACACACACACACACACACACTCACCACACTCATGCTCACAACACATTCATGCACACACACAACACATTCACTTACACACATTAAAAATAAACATTTTTGCTTGCTTAAGAATGTTTCCAAGCCGAAGAGATGACCCATAAGTTAAGAACACTATTGCTCTGTTTTCCCACACCTCTGTGATAGAATCTGCCTGGGATTCCAGTTCCAGGGGATCTGACACCATCTTCTGGCTTCTGAAGGTTTCTGTACACTTATGATGCACATAAACTAAGACAAAAACACACATAAATAAATGTATTTTATAAAATATTTTTTTTTCTTTCCTGCTTTGTTAAGGCATGGTGTGTGTGTGTGTGTGTGTGTGTGTGTATGTATGTGTGTGTGTGTAAGTACATAGACTTTTGACAAACTTTCTTTTCACATATGATAAGATCTTCCTGGAGTATCCCACAAGCTGTGGAGTCTATTTCCTAACACTAAATCAGCTTGTCTGAACGGAATGAGCTCAGATTCAACATGAGATAACACTTCCTTCAGCTTGCTGCCCAACTTGATTTCCTCGTCTGTTATTTTAGATCCTGGCAGCTGTATTCAGCAATTGTACAAGAGCTGGGCCCTGTTCGTCTGTTTTCGCTCCCTCCCTGTCTGTCTGGTGCTTTTGTTTCCTCAGCCATTGACTCTCAATCATCTCTCCCTCTGACCCTTGATCTGGAGCACTGAAGGGCTCACTGTCCTGTCGTTCATCTCCCCAGACCTTCGGCTTCAGTACTCTCTTCATGCAGAGGTGACCGTCACATCACTGTAGGGCAGTCCTGGGTCCCAGGTGACACACTGTGTGACTAACCAGCCCCTGCTGATCATTTCGAAAGCAAAGTCCCAGGGCCCCCTCAGAACTGTGCTGCCCACTTGTACAATCATCAGCATCCTCCTCCAGTTGTGTGGCCCTCAAACTCTGCCATCGGCTGTCACACCATTTTGTCTTTCATGTCCCCCATCCAACCTACTGACAGATATTTGATGCCTCCTCGCTCATTATTTTTTATACATGTAGAGAGAGAGAGAGAGAGAGAGAGAGAGAGAAAAGATTTGTTTATTTATACACTATTCTGCCTGCATGTATGCCTACAGGCCTGAAGAGGACATCAGGTCTCATTATAGATGGTTGTGAGCCACCATGTGATTGCTGGGAATTGAACTCAAGACCTTTGGAAGGGCAGCCAGTGCTCTTTACCACTGAGCCATCTCTCCACCCCCTCCTCACTCATTATTACAGTCGTCACTAAGAGGGCTCCCTGCCCCTCGCTCTCCTTTTATTTACTGACACCTTAGAGGCTCTGTACCCCTTGCATGGCGCCCCTCCTCTTTGCTGACCATACTGGCTCCCATGCCTCTTTTCTAGCATGCTCAATGTGCCTCTGGGTCTTTGCACATGCTGTCTGCTCTCCTTGGGTCTAATGTTTCCTTCCTCCAGGCTTCTCTTCAGTAGTTGTTTTGTTGTTGTTTTGTTTTGTCTTGTTTTATGCTTAGGTCTTGCCCCACCAACCTGTAGGTAACTGTAACCCTGGCTCCTGGCACTCCTCAGGTTTTTGCTGCCCCTTTCCTCACAACTCTTTTCTCCATGTGACAACTGTGTGTTTGTTTGTTTGCTTCTGGTCTCCCTTCATCAAAATAGAACCTTCACGAAATGAATGAGAAGCCTTGACATTGTTCTAGAAACAGGGGGAATCAAAGGGTGATTTTTCTTGACTTATAGATTGGGTTAAATGCCAAAGAGATGTGTGTGTGTGTGTGTGTGTGTGTGTGTGTGTGTGTGCATGCACGTGCATTCTAATTTCTAATCTTTCAAAGGGTATTTGCAATGGCAATATAGACAGAACTTTTTTTTTCTTTTTTTACTAATTCAAAAACTGAACCTCAAAGAAAGCCCAAGGGACTTCTCAAGGTCAGGGCCAGTCACCAGTGACCTGTGTTAGAATTGTCCCCCAGTGTAGGCCTGAGGAACGCAGTGTGTCAGGGCTAGGGAGCTGTCAGGAGTAGGAAGCTGAGATCAGATGAGCGAAAAGGACCTCAGGAGCATCCTCACTCACCTCCTGTCTCACCTTCTCAGAGATGAGACACCCAGCCAGAAACCATTAGTGAGAACATGTGTGTGGGGCCTGGCTCTGCCATCAGCACTGACCTTGGGCACTGGGAAGAGAACTGGTCTGTGTAAGCTGACATCTGCTGCCTCCCCTTCAGGTCACTCTTGGCGTGCTACTGCTCTGGCCCAGTCCCCACCCTCTCCAGCCTCCCCAACTGGCTAGCCAGCCAGCTTTCCTGTTCTCTGACTTTGGTGTGGGTCAGGCTGGTGGGTGATCAGCAGGACACTGGAGAGCAGGAGGACTGGCATCGAGGAACTCATGTGCCTGCTCTTTCCCAGAGAGTCCCCTCAAGATGGCTGCATCCCTTGATCAAGGGCCACGGATCCACAGGACAGCAATCTCCAGACAGCTGGTGTCTCCCAGAGGCAGGACCCACTGTCTCTCTAGTTCCTCTGAGCCCAGGGCAGTAGAATGTCACATGTTGTCACCCCCATGCCCACTCCAGGATAGTGGGCTACCTCTCTTAAGCCCCCTTCACTCTATGAACAATTCCAAAATTTTTCCACAGTATGTCATTGTCTCTGTGGAGTCCTGCCACTGTGACTCTTACGATTCAGTTTCAACAAGGTCTCCTTGGCACTTAGCACAGTCCTGGTACTGAGTGGAAGCTCCAGGGGTTAGTCCCCTTCTTTCACAACACGAGTGGGCAGAAAGGGGCAGTAAAGAGGCTGGCCATGGTGGAGAAGCCTCAGGGGTACTTCCTGGTCCTCTCCACAAAGCAAGGACCTGACTTGGAGCATGAGAGGGATCGATCCATCCTCCTCTCCTGCCCATTTCTCTCAGAACCTCCATCCTGCGGCGTGGTCCAGCAGACAACCCCAGGAATGTGACTTCGAGTATTGCTGCTCGGAGCCTTAGAATAGAGTGAGGAGTGCTCTGACCTGCCCGCCTCCTCTGTCTCTTAGCACCTCAGCTCCCTGAGGGCAGAACGCTCCTTGTCCCGCCTCCCACAGCCTGGCTGCTTCTGTGAGTAGACTGGGTGGGTGGAGGACACGGGCTGTCACCTCACATCATGTCAGCCTGCAGCTGGGACTCCAGTGAGGCCAAGTGACTTTGTGGGTTCTGTGGAGACAGGAACTGATGAGTAAGCCCGATAAGCGGACAGCACCTTCCCCACGGAGGGAGGAGGGGGTCCAGCCTCTCTCCAGATCACTGGCCCCCACCTCCCAGTTGCTGCTATGGCCCGCACTCCCCCCACCAGCAGCCTTGTGGCACCTGAGGCGGTGGCGGGGGTCGGATGTCAAGCTAGAACTCAGAGTGTCCTCTCAGACTCAATAGGCCAGGAAGAATGCAGTGTACAGAGGTGAGGGTTGACTTTGGGAAAATGTGTTTTCACCTCATCTTTACAACCCCCCTCCCCCTCTCCCCACACCAAGGCAGGCCCACTAAGCTGTTTCCTGCAGTAGAAGAAGCATATACCTGCGATAACTTGAAGCAAATACCCGTGTTAAGGGCCCTGTGTGCTGGTTGGATCCTCAGAGCCAAGGGGACTGGTGTGGGAACTGGGTGGAGGTAGCAGGCCACATGCTTTACTCCTGTTTGTATTTCCCTAGTGTTAGGTGTCAAATCAGGGACCTCATATGATCTCAGCAAGCATGAACTCCCTCTGAACACCCTCACAATAAATCTTAAACGATGAGGTGAATCCTTTGCCTGGTTCCTCTTTCCTCCAGGGAAGTCAAGTACTGATTTCATTTCATCAAGGTGGGCTTCCTGGAAAAGGAAGATGTGTAACATGCAGGACTCTTGATCGCAGCACTTACAACAGGATTGTCTTAAGAGAGACAAGGGTGTCTGTCTTCCTGAAGGTGCCTTTCCATAGCTCTTTTACCCCCATCTTTGGGCAAGCCATATTTTTTTTCCCTCCAGCCCTCAGCAGCAGAAGAGATTTCAGTTAGACTTTGGGACAAACTTTCCTATTCGTCCTTTGAAAGGGCTCAGAATGGTTTATCACCTTCCAGGGAGTCCCCAGTACGGGTTAGGTTGCTATTTCTTTACACTGAATTTGGGTTGCAGTACTCTGGGCTCCTTCTACCGGCCCCCAACTGGGTACAGTGCCTCTGATGCAGAGCGGCCATCCAATGGAGCATGCCCCTATACTGAGGGGGTGGAGAGGAAGCCATGTTTTGGGGAGATGGTGACATCCTCTTGAACAGCCTCCATCTGTCATTTCTGGCTTTTTCCTGTTATAACAGCACCGTGGTCCCTGCCAACTGCTGTGGAGTCTGTATGTGGTTTAATTAGCCTGTAACGCCAGCCTCTCCCACAAAGCAGGAAAGCAATAAACAGCTTCCGGGTCACAGCAGGGACTGTCAGAGACCTGAGGCCAATGGGGTCTTTGAGGACAAATGAAGGACTTAGGACCTGCAGAGGGTGCTCAGCTTCCTGCTTGGACCATCGCAGCATGCCAGTAAGCGGGCCTTCAGAGGAAAAATAAAACAAAGATGAGGAGAGATCCCTAAGTCCCTCGTACTAGGTTGGGACTGCAACTCGGTCAGTAGAGAGTTGGCTTAGCATGCCGTCTAAGCATGACACAATCTCTAGCATGACACCCACCAGAGGTGGTGGGGTAGGCATGTAATGTTAGAACTAAGGAGGTGGAGGCAGGAAGATCAGAAGTTCAAAACCATCTTCAACTGCACAGCAAGTTTGCAGCCAGCTTGAGACCCTGACTAAAAACAAACAAACCAACAAACAAACCTACAAAAGTCCCCTCTATTCACAACCAGCTCCACATGCAAGGAGCTGTCTCAGAAACAGTGTCTTAGTGGGCACCACCAGACATCTCAGTATCTTCTATAAAATGAGGCTGTGGGGCTCCAATACTGGAAAGCTTTCTTCTTTCTGAATCTTTGGAGGGTGCTGGGGTCCTAAGCACATCTGGGTGATGCGTGGATACCCGAAGCCAGTGTCCAATGAGAAATCTCAAGGAGAGAGAAGTGACCAGCAATCGGTTGCTCAGAGCATCCTGCCAGGCCCTGGGGGGATCTAGAGACAGGGGAGACAAGAGGACTGCTGATGCCTGCCTTCTCAACTCAGGAGATGGGAAGAGGAGTGGGGGCTCCATTGCCCCCTAAGAGGCACAGACTGGAGACCGCACTAGCTGAGCAGCTCCATATGCTGACTTTGTCCTGCCGACCACTGAACCCTAGTACCTAACAGAGTCTGGCATGTAGGAGGGGCTCCGGTAACACTGGGTGAATCTTAATTTTTAGGACCCTGCTCACCGAGTTTCTAAGAAAGAAGGGGTCACTACAGAGACATCCTGTCTTCTGTGGCTTCTGCATCCATTTTGGTAATTTCTGAGAACCCTGACTCCCAACACTTCTTCCTCCATCAACCCCCTCCCTTCAGGGAGGGAGGTTTCGATCTGCATCCCCAACCTCCTCTGGATATGCCACGGCCAAAATACAATATACAATTATGGGGATGCACTACATCAGTGAGCACAGAGGGAGAGAAGCCCATCTGGAGAGCAAAGCCGATGGCCAGCATGTAAGTATACGGCCGTCAGTTCAAGGGTCAGGTTCCTGGATGGATGCAAACAGCCGACACCACAGAGAGAACAGTTTGGCATTCTTCCCACTCCTAGCTATACCTGGCCTTTGCCCTTCTGCCAGGCCTCCCTTGCAGACTCAAGGGCCCTCAGCTCCCTCCACCCCTTTCTGGTGTATTTGCCCCATACTGTTCCTTGTGGTTGTTTCTCTGCTAACTTGTCTAGAGCCAGGGACTCAGTCTCCCCAGTATGACTTGGATGAGTGTCTGTGCTCTGCCTGCCTTAAAGACCTTTGCAACGAAACTGTCACTCAGGCCTTTGAGGGCAGGATGAAGGCAGGATGGATACAGAGGCCATGTTTCCATACTTACTTAGAGTGTGGGTTCGTTTTTGTTCTTTTTAAAAATGGTTTTTTTTTTTAACTTGTGTGTTAGTGTATGTATTTGTTGCATGTGTGAAGATGCCCTCAGAGGCAAGAAGTGGGCCTGGATCTTCAGCAGCTGGAGTTTAGAAGTGGTTGAGAGTTGTCCCATGTGAGTGCTGGGAATCGTACTTGAGGCCTCTGGAAGGGCAAGAGCAGCCACCTTTCTAGCTCCTTAGTGTGGCGTTTTCTTTATCGCCTCAAAAGCTGACTCACTTCTCTGCAGGTTGACAGGTCCTTTGTTCTGGCTGGCTAAACAGCCCAGACAAGTTGTTCACACATAGAATTTGCCACCAGACCACAGCATAAGCACAGGGTATAGCTCAACCTGCAGACAAGCTACAGGGGAAGGCCCAGACACCACAAACCCAGGACTAGTGGCCTGGGGGCTGTAGGGGAAGGCTGGTTACCAGCCACTCAGCTTCCTTACTAGAAATAGGCCTAGGTCTCTGAATGTTCAAGACAGCTCTGAACTTGCTGTCCCACTGTGCGCTAAGCCCAGGAGAGCAGGAAGCATACAAGACACAAAGTGGTAAACATGAGGCCCAGGAACCTGTGGAGGCTGTGATCTCTGTTGAGTTCCCTCATCTAATTGGCTACTTACATCTTTTTTTCTTTCTCTTTTTTTCTGAGACCTCTCCCTTTCCCATCACACCAAGCTACTTCAGAATGTCTCTCGAAGGAATTTCAAGAAGCTGGCCGGGTCTCTGTGGAGTACATGGTATTATCTCATTACGAGCTCGCCTGGTGATCGGATTCCGTTAGCTGACTCTCTTTATTAGCAGGCAAAGACAAACTTATGAAATACCTTTAAACCTGGATTTCCTTAACAATCTATCATTGGGGAACTGACAGCTCTCGTTCGCTTCCCTCTGCCAGAAAGAATTAAGATTGTTCCTAATTTAATCTCTCTTCCGCATCGGAGGCGGATATTTGTGTTTCAGAGCAAACTTGTCTTAAAAGCTCTGGGGACAGAGGCCTTTGATTGTCACAGAGCCCTTCCAACGAGTGCCCCATGTGTTTCCTCTCTGACAGGGCTGGCCCTGACTGCCAGGAGTGTAGCCAGAGGTCCAGGCACAGTCATCTATGGGGCCACAGCCCTGCAGCCCTGCCGGGGCAGATGTTATAGGCATTTCTCTGCTCACAGCTTCCTGAAGAAAAGAATTTAGTCAAGAGGTGTGGGTTGTTCAAGCAGAAGTTTAATCAGCAAAGCCCAGCAAAGCAAGCACTCCTAAGAGAGACTGGGGTATGCCGCCCCAAGGCGGGGAGCAGCCAGGTGGGTTCTGTGTTGTGGGTCTTAAAGGCGTTTGTGAATATTGGTGAGATGAGTAGGAGCACAATGGACTGAATCTATAGCACTTTTCCTCCTTTGGTTCTCTAGAAAAGGCCACAAAGTGTGTGTGTGTGTGTGTGTGTGTGTGTACACAACACAACCATATTATAATGATGTCAGGTCTTGTAAGATTACACATGTGTGAGCAAATGCTGCAGCATCCTGATTTCTGGTAGAGTAGAGGATTAGGGACACCCTAACTGACACTTCAAGGATGTTTAACCATAAAGGGTCACTGGCAGTGAGGACACACAGCTACCAAGACACCGCTCAGTTTGCCTTGGTCCCTTTTAACTCCTTGCCTATTAGACAGCACAGAGACAACAGATGCATGAAGCACCACCTTTGGGGTGTCTCTGAAAGGATCTTGGGGGCGATGGCATTTGACTTTTTGTTCTCTGAACTTTCTACAGGTCAGAATCACCAGGTTGGCTCTTGCCGGAGTCTGCCCACTGGGCCTGGCTGAGTGACCATGGCACAGTGTGGTGGATGCTGCTGGTGCCCACCCAGATACCCTGGCTGGGTGGCATACTCTCCTTAGCTCCTGTGAGTGCCGGTGGCATCTGATCACTGTCCTCAGGGAAGTGACCTCAGCACAGTGTGGGCCATCTGACTCAGAGGCAAGTCATGTCTTGTTCAGGTCCCTTTTCTCTAAGCCATTGCTAATGACTGAAAGACAAGGAGACTACAAAAGACCAGTCCTGGTGTCTGGAACAGGACTGGCTTTGTGGTTTAACTCCTGCTCCTCAGTCCCAGGGAACCAGGCTAAAGCCACTCTCCATCCCAAACCACATCCTTCGTGTAATCTCTCCCCCCAAGAGCACTTTCCCTAAGGCACTTTTACAAGCCCCGGCTTCTTGGGCATGCTGCAACTGGGCTGTCACACATGGCTTTGCCACAGACAATCAATCAATGCTGATGGGGCCCCACAATGAGGCCCTGAGCAGTGGCTAGGCCTCTTGAGCACATCCTGAGCCTTACTCCAGTTGGATATCTCAGCTGAGAGTGGTTGCCAGCAGTGGCTGCCTGAAGGTGGGTCCCCTCACCCTGGGAACACTTGAGCCACTCTTAGAGACTGCATTGGGCCATGACCTCTTAGAGCCACAAGGCCACAGCCAATGCCACGTAGCCTGATTTTGAGAGTCCTGCCAAGCACATTTCATCCTCGGGTCATCTGCACTGAGATCGGGTGGCTGCAGAGAGAAGGGGGAAGAGCCGTGTTGGAAAATCCTATTATCCAGCCGGCCCCCATTGATAGCCCATGCATGAAACCAATTTACAACAAGCAAGTCAAAAGCCTCCGAGGACAGCCTGCTCTCCCCGGAACCCAGCAATCACCCTGCCCACTCCGGAGACATCAGGTTATGGTAGAGGCTCGCATCTGCAGAGCGGCTCCGCTAGCGCTCTGGAGCTGTCACTCAGCGCCCTGGGCTGACTAGCCCATGCATTGGCGAATGCAGGGAGAATTTATTACAGCAGAAGAGAGAAACACTCGGAATCCAACATGATTACTTTCAGATCTCTGTTTCGCTGATGGCTTGAGCCAGCTCGAATGAGCCGCTTTGGACTATTGGAGTTTTCTGAAGGTCACGGTATCTGTCCATCTTCTGTCACAGTGTGCTGACAGTGACAGGGGGACTTGGACCACACTTGAACTTGGGGGCAAAGTCCTTAACCTTTCTCAGCTTTGGCTTCCTCCTCTATGAAAGTGAAATGCCTCTTGAAGCTGAGGCGAGGATTCAAAGAGCCGATGCATGCCGAGTTCCTAGCACACAGTAGGCAACAAGTAAATTTTTACTCATGTTCATCTTAATCCCAGCACTGTTTCGAAGGACCCAGGAAGGATATGCTGTTGGTTTTCTTTGTACAATATCCTAGTGTGTCTTACCTGTACAATAGCAAGGAAATTCTCTAATCTATCCATATTGTTCCTTGCTGGGAAAGAACTCATAATTCCCTTGGTCTTAAAAAGCCACCTTGAGTAAGTGATAACTGGGAGCCAGGCACTAAGTATTTTATGTAGAGCACAGGCTTTGAGCCTCACCATGGCCATGTACGCTGAGTACAATTGCGCTCACTTTACAGGTGCAAAGACTGAGGGACAGAAACGGCCCAGCCGTAGAGCTGGTAAGTAGAAACGGGGCGAGAAGATGTGGGAAAATGGTAACACAAGGACTCTGGGAAGACACTTCGCAGGCCCAGGCCTCAGCCTCATCTTGCTGCTCCTGAGCCAAGACTCTGTCCACCAGGCAGGCCATCTACCTGGCCAAGGCCATTGCCAAGACACTCATTGATGCCTTCTTCCCGGTGGAGGGTGATGATCCAGGCAACTACCGTGGAATTTGAAACCTTGGGGATCAGGGCTGAGATCTTCCAGAGCTGATGAGAGTGGCTTCAAGGAATTCGGGACAGCCAGACACAGCAAAGTCATGTACAGGCTCAAGATTAAAAGTCAAGGGCATCAAGCACCAAGATCCATGTGCTTCAGCTGTAATTGTTGAGAGGATTCAGTGTACAGAATGCATGGTCTGAAATGCGATGTTACCCCCCCCAACAGCAGCCGGACTCAAGAGTGGATGTTGCCATTGCACTTAGTGCCTCAGGGTCATTTTTGTGTCCGTTCCCAATGTGATTGCCCTTTGCTTCCCAACCCTTCATTTCCCGAAGGTTCCTTGGCATGACACCTTTACCCTCACAACAGACTAGCATGGCACACTCTGCCGACGGCGTGTTCTGACCAAGGCAGGCACCAGGCCTGACAGGAGAGGAGGTGAAGGCCTGGTTAACTTCCAGGGGACACGGAGTCATCCAAAACAGGCAAAATGTGATGCACTTTGAAAGGAATCTTCCAGCCACGTAGACAAGAAGCTACTTGCATGTGTGGACAAGGCTGAAGACAAGCAAAGGCCTCTATTCGAGGGCAGCTGGAGAGCTCGCCCGCCTCCAGGGCTCCGCTGAGAGACAGAAGAAGAGTGGGGATTGCAGAAGCTGTCAGAGTTGGGTGGGGCTGAGGAGTTGGGGAACCATGGTTCAGGAAGAAATACACTCCCTCAGCCTGGACAGGCCTACAGGTCCATCCATGTTCTCCTGGACCAATGTCCTCTGATGCTGATGCTGATGCCACTGCTGCTTGGAGCTCACTGAAGTTTTGGACACTACACATGGTCAAGTCTGACTCCAAACATTCTTACTGGGAGTACAGCCTGGAAGCTCAGATCGTTGTTGCTATTATCTTCAGACATATCACTATCATTCCGAAACTGGTCTCAAACTCATTCTTAATCCTCTTACCTCAGAATCCCAAGCATCAGGACTACAGTTGTGCCCCACCATACCTGGCTCTCTGAGATGGTTCAAAATGCCCCAGGTGGCATACAGGTAAAGTCAAGCCTGAGAACTGCAGAGTGGGTCTGCACATAAGATGGCCCTGGATCTGCATTCTGGCTTAGTAACCAGCCAGATTGTCTGTCTCACTCCTAAAGTTGTCTTTTTAGCTTCCTCAAATAGTTTAACAAGCCTTAATTCGAAAGTAAATATAATAAGATTGTTTCAGAGGACATTGAGAAGCTAAGCAAAGAAGAAAAGGTGCTGCAGAAAAGTAATTGTACAATAATTGAGTACAGAATTAATTACACCAAGAGACAATCGGTGTCTGCAGAGTGCTGATGTCACTGTGGGTGAAAGGGCAGTTGATCAATTATCTAAAGCAAATTGCTACTCTATATCCTGTAGAGTTGAGAAAGCACAGGTTTTCTACTTTGAACAATTACAGATTGATGGCACGTGACCAAAATAGTACAGAGAGGACCCTTGTGCCCTCACCCAGTGTAATGGAAACATTTCACATAATTACACACAATATCAAAACTAGGAAGCTGACATTGACACCACAGCCCATAGCCCTTACGGAAATCAGACGCTTTGTTAACATCATTCCCTTGGTTTTTCGTTCACTCAAAATAGCTTGCAGTTAGCCAACCAGAACACAGTGTTTATTCTAGAGTGGGCACAGCCCATCTGTGTCGGAATCCGCTAGAAGACACATTAAAAGCAGTTTATGTTTTAAGTTGTCTCCCAGGCATGGTGACACATACCTGTATCCCCAACATGGGGGAGGCTGAAGCAGGAGGATCTAGAGTTCCAGGCCAGTATAGCTTAAAGAGTGGGTCCAAGGCCACCCTGGGCTATAGAGAAAAAAGTGTGATTGAAACCTAAACACACAAAGTATCTAGGCAGGATGGTCATGCCTGCAATTCCAGCATCTAGGAAGCAGAGGCAGGATTGCCGAAGTTCAAGGCCAACCTGGTTGGTCTGCATAGTGAAACCCTTACCTCAAAAATGAACAAGCAACTTCCTCCAATGACAAAAATTCCAGAACACTTAATCTAGGCAGTCTAATTCAGGACTCAGGAAGGGGAGCTGGGAGTCAGTATCCTAAACCAATTTTCCAGGTCATTTCTGTATTTGCAGAAGTCAGAAAGCCATGAAATGTTCCTTCTACAGGCATGATGCTCAGCCTGTAACATGTATGTCAGAAAGACTGGTGACTGTCCTCACAGGATGGAGAAAGATGATGTTAACAATAAAGCCAAGGCCTAGGATCCAGCCATAAACAAATGCCATAAGAACTCATGGGGGCATTTCATCTACTGAGTGAAGGGGGAGAGATTATGAGGCTGAGTATTTACACTGGACTGACTTAAGAGTGAGCCCTTGATAGGGGGACAAGGGCATGAACCATGACTTTAGCACATTGTCTTCCGCCTTAGAACAAGGATTTCTGAAATTTATGGTGAGAAGCATAGTCTACCTGTTTGCCCACCATGCCTCTACACCAAAGGGGTTCAATCCATGTTGTAGGAAAGGACACATGAGAAATACATCTAGCTGGCTGGCTAAATGAAGCAGAAATGGAAAGAGGGTGAGTGGAGGGTTGGTAGCTGGATAAATTCATGCCTGTGTACAGAGTACACAAGGATGACAATGTGGCTGGGAGAGGCAGGGCTCCCTACCCGACAAGTTCTAGCAGTCCTAGCCTGAGCCTCCCATAGAGAGTCACCTGAGCCCAGCACGGGAAAAATTTAGGAGAGCTAGGTATACAATACTTGCTTCCTGTACAGCTAAGCCCCAGGTGTGTCTGGGTCCCGTGGAGCCAGTTGACCTTGAGTTGGAGCTAAGTGGTCTTCACCTCGTAGGGGAAAAAATATCCAGAGACATTTTCTCTGTAAGTACTCTCATGCTCTGTTCATCAGTATACTAATTTGAAATGCCAGAGACAAAATCTTATACTCTCCTTCTTGGAGGACTGTAGCTGGATCCCTCCTTGTAGACGGGAGCTGAGTCAAGTCTGGCTGCAGAAAGGGTAGGAATGAGCTAGACTTGCAAAGGCCACGACTCTTGCTGCTTGGTGGATGAGGGTGCACCAGAGGTTCTCAGCTTGTCCTCTAATTCCTGTCTTTCTCTTGACAGGCCAGGGGAGTTCTGAGGACCACTCCTGAGATCCAGCCCCAGAGCAGAAGATCTCAGGAGAAGCTCCTCCAACTCACCTTTTTCTTGGAGGTTACATTGGGTGCAATGTGTCTTGCCAGGGGCCGGGGAATGACTAGGAAGGGGCCTCTCCTTAGAGAAGTCCCATCTATGGTCTTCTGGCCCCCGTAAAATAGCCTTTAGGGAGAGTTTTACAAAATATAGAGATGCCAGGCAGCGATAGCACACAACTTTAATTCCAGAACTTGGGAGGCAGAGGCATGGGGGTCTCTGTGAGTTCGAGGCCAGCCTGATCTACAGAGTGAGTTTCAGGATAGCCAAGGATGCACAGAGAAACCCTGTCTCAAAAAAACAAAACAAAACAAAACAAAAAAATAGATGGTTAGCCCTCATCTGCAGTCTGACTGCATTAGAGAAATCCAAAATGCTCTTATTGGTAATTTTTCTCAAGTAGGCACACTGAAGCATGACGCTCTGCTACAAGGAAACTATGTCCCTAACATCTTAAACAGTCTCAGCTGAGGAGGTGGCTAAGACTCAAAGGGAGAAATGCTGGAACTGGAGGTTGAACACTCTTGCCTGTCTAAGACTCCATCTATTCACCAGCAAAATGGGAGTGCATTCTGCATTTCAAAAGGCTGTGTGGGGTTTCCAGGAAGTTCTGAGCTCAGTGACTGGTACCTAGGAGGTCCCTCATGTTAGCTAAGATTAGGCCAGGCACAGAAGAAGTGGCGATCTTAGTGGCTGTTGGACCTGGAAGAAATCAAACACTAAGAAATTTTTGTTGTGACCCCATGAAGCCTGTAATCTATGTCACATATATTTTCCATTTCCCAGCTGGGCTTATTTGTGGATTCTGTTCTATTTAAGCATATACAACAGTCTTTAGGCCAAGTCTGCCTCACTTGACCCTAAGCTGCTCACTTGACATTTTTAATTAAACGTTTTGTTTTTTGTTAATGATTTTGCATGCTTAGTCTGGTAAGGCCTTATTCCCTGCTGGTCGAGTGTGAGACGCTTTGATGGAATGTTAAAAAGCTGAGTTATCTCCTGGCCAGAGGCCTCTTCCACACTCCCAGCACACTGTGAGAGGGTGCCTTGCCTGCTGTAGTTGGGGATGGGCTCCCTGCTTGTACATTTTCTTCATTCTTCACCCTTCCCATGGCTGAGTGGTAGGCACTTGCCCAAGAGACTCATTCAAATGCTTTCACACTCCTGAGAAGCCCAATGTGTTGGACACCCTGTGACTCATTTTTTCCCCCTGGAGAAGTCTGAACACAGAGAACCTGAAGCTGTGGGGAGTAGAAACAGTACCAATTTGTTCTAGAACATGTAGACATTAAGAAGACTCAACTGAGACAGGAAGATGGCTTGAGCAGATGACGGCTGCCGTCTGCGCCCCAGCTTCAGGGCAATTCACATGTTTGGATGAACATGAGTTTTAAATTTGGGGGCTGTTGTTTGGGGTCCAGGGACATTCTGAGATGTCAGAATTTATCACCATGACTCCCAACCCCCACCCCCACAGAATCCTTAGAATCTCTGGACTCAGTCAGATATGTGCTTCTAAGGCTCACCTTTGGGCAATAGCCCACTCCAGGAAAACACCTTCAGCGTGGAAATGATGTGGATGCCAACTAAACACATTCTGCACTTCTTCTTCTTCTTCTTTTTTTTTTTAAAATAATTTTAGGCATTCACAAAGAATATTCTCAGATCAAACCTGATCAATGACAAGCACCAGGCCTATAAAGTATGCACTTCCGTAGGAATAAAATTAATGAACAGTACAGTGGGAGGTTAAAAATCTATACTTAAAATGTACTTCACTGTTGTTATTCATCAAAACTACATTCAACCTATGCCTTCGATCACACAAGTGAAAATCGGGGGTCTAGGCTAATGTGCTTCCAGCAAGCAGATGGCTCTGTGCTAAGCTGGGGGCAGGGGAGAACAGGGAGGGGCAGGCAGTTATAAGACTGAGGCTGAGATGAAACTCTGTCCCAAACCTGCCAGAACGTGATCCCTGGGTATGAAGACAGACTGTTAAATCTTGTCTGCAAAAGAGCAGCAGGAATAAGCCAGTCTCAGGAGCAGAGAGACAACTCATTTGCTTGTTTAGCAACGGCCATCATGTCCCACTAACTGGTCACAGCTGTCCCTTCCTCTCTAGCCCCTCAGCATGGGTCTCAGCTTGAGGTGGTTCTGCATCCTTCCACCCCTTGTAGCCCTTCAGTCCGGCATTTCTAGTCTCCATTGTTCTCTGAGAATCTCATCTTAGCAGTTGCCTCTCCCTGTGGCTCACCCTGCTAGTCTCTGCTGTTTTCTTCTGGTTTGCCTTTCTAAGTTGTTGCCTGGATATTCACAATCTAAAGATTTTTCTATGACTATATCAAAGATGGATGGTTGGATGGGTGGATATATGGGTAGACCAGATAGCCTTCTATGATTGTATCAAAGATGAACGGATGGATGGGTGGATGGATAGGTGAGTAGACCAGATAGATAAGGTTATATTCAAAAGTTTAACTTATGGGCAAAATATGTCTCAAAGAAGAGAAGTCTGGAACGACACATATCCAGGCACTTGTTCTGTGGTGTGTGACAAGACAAGCATTTCCCACACTGTGCCTTTTATGTGGCTCCGAGGATATATACTCCCAACGACAGGGAAGAAGGATGGGTCTAGCTAGAGACCAGAGAGATTATAATAGAACTGTTTTGGTTATTACCTATGTATATACTATGTTATTGTTAAATATATAAAATATGTTTTATTATATATTATTGTTTATAATTTATTAGAGGGCCCTTTGCTTCTTCAGGTTGTAAACTTATTTAACTCTTTAAAATCTGGGGAAGGCACATTCTACATGCCATAGCACCATGTTGACCATGGGCCAGAATTCCCTAGTTGAGGCATGGCGACATCAATTATCACAATTATTTTCACCTGTAGTGCAGCCCTGATCCATGAAGCAGGGGAGAAAACTGAGGGTTGTGAAAGTTAAATGACTATTCTGAGCTTACCCAAGACCTGGATTAAAAATCTCCTTCCCCAATGCTTATGCCTACTCCTCTGTTCCATTGATGTCTCTGCCTTTAATGCTGGCTGGAAGCTCTGTCGCCTGCCGAGGCAACTTGGGACTGGGAGGCTGCTCAGGATAATTCCATTTCAGAAAAGCCTCCCATCCTGCTCCCCATGTCTCCACAGCGCATGCGATGGCACACAGCTGTCCTGTCACCAAGTGATGAGCTCAAAGGGGTGGGGCCTCTGTCCTCAAATGCATAATTGAACTGTGGATTCAGCTGCTATCTACAAAGGAGGACAGTGGTCTGTGCTGGGGGTTTGAGGGGGGCGGGCTGTGTGACTTCAGTGCTCTCAGCAAGGATGGGCTGTCGGGAAGCATTGATAGATGTACCAGTCCTGGGCAGCCTGGACCAGAACAAAATCCCTGCCAGGCTTCCTCATCCTAAAGGAACTTACCCATGGACACGGATTGCTCCTCCTACAGTAATAGCCCTCAGCCACAGCAGAAGCTACTGTAA
Source organism: Bramus lutescens (assembly GCA_001685075.1). Classification (NCBI taxonomy): domain Eukaryota; kingdom Metazoa; phylum Chordata; class Mammalia; order Rodentia; family Cricetidae; genus Bramus; species Bramus lutescens. The sequence continues at coordinate 97,983 of LOEQ01000367.1, forward strand.
GAATGAAGTAGGTGGTGGCTGCCCTTCCTGATTGATTTCCAGAGAACAGCACCCAAGAGCTCAGGCAGCAAGGAGCCTCTCAGGGTCACACCTGACCTGAGATCCTCCTCAGGCAGCCCAGGTAGCCGCTCCCAGTAACCTTGGTTAAAGTCCTGGTCACATCCATGAGGTCTTTCAAATGACAGCAGCTCCTTTGATGGATCACCTGCTTCCACAGCTTGCCATCCAGATACCTCTGTGCAGCATTCCTACTTCCCTATACCCCTCTCTCATCCCTCCTCCCGTCCCTGACCCTCAGCCACCTACTGGGGCTCTCCGGTTTCCTTAATCAGTACCGGCTGTGATATCTGCCGAAAACAGCTTCCCTGCTCAGCTCAGTGTACCCTGCTTCTGCCGCAGTGACCCGGCCTCTTTGATCTACCCAGTCCATGCTTCCATGGCCTTCTATATGTCCCTCAGGCCATGGCCATTGGCCCTACTCAGCCTTACCACTGAACCTGAAGCTCTCTGAGATCTTTTTTTCTCTGGTGTAATATGAGAGGTGATGGATAAATAGTGTTTGAATAAATAAATGGCCAGGGGTTGTTACCACATGCGATTTGGCCTAGCAAGAATAATGAGAGCCTGCCAACAGTAACAATAATGGCTGCCGCATATTGCCTGCAAACTGGGTGCCAGGCACGGTGATAGGCAGCTGACATATATTAGCTTAGTTAATCCTCAGCCCAAGCATGCATGATCTATCATTCTGTTTTACAGGTCAGGAAATGGAGGTTTGGTTTTCTCAAGGTCTGAAGGCAGAGGGCAGGGGGAGTAGCTGATTGGAGATGTGAGCAGAGATACATACAAAAGAAAATGTCTGTCCTTAATCAGCAACTTACACCAGAGGTGTGCTGTGGACAGGTGCCTAATGGCCCTGGATGTCCTATACTACACCCCACACAATCATCGCCAATCATCCCAGGCAAGGTCAGGGCCCCAACAGGCTTTGAGCCAGACCACAAGCATCACCATAGGCACTTAGCGGTGATTGAGGTACCCGGTGCCCCCTCCTCCCTCACATGTGTTCCCACTAACTTCCACCTCGCCCCACCTGACTGTGGGAGAGGAAGACAAGCTGCTTGTCTGTGTGACAAGGAAGCAATGTGTCAGCAAGCTTCCTCCTCTAGTTCTAAGCGAGGCTA